>JAPQVY010000012.1:45438038-46038038 GCA_028535165.1 Quercus tomentella | reverse complement strand
AGGTTGAGCCATGGTATGGAACTGCATATTCCATTGAGAAAATTACCAGCTCCATGATTCAGGTTTGTAGACGAGTTGGACTTAAATGAGTTTTCTTGCTTGTTCAATTGATTTTGTCATGTCCTTTAGAAACTTAAATTGTGATGAAAGTAAATATTGACTGCTCTTTTAAATTATATATATTTAATTACAGGAATGGATGCTTTACGCTCCTAATGAAAATTTGCATCTACCAGCTCCCAATGTGTTCATTCCAACTGACTTGTCACTTAAGAGTGCTCAAGAGAACGTAAGATGAATATTATAATTTAATTTCATGTGACCTTGTCTCTTTTCTTTTATTTTTCCTGTTAATTTTTTTATTGACATTGAAACAGGTCAAATTTCCAGTTCTCTTAAGAAAGTCATCATATTCCAGATTATGGTTCAAGCCTGATACAAAGTTTTCTACGCCTAAGGCATATGTTAAGATAGATTTTAATTGTCCCCATGCTGGCAACTCTCCTGAAGCAGAAGTTCTAACTGATATTTTCACACGGTTGTTAATGGATTGCTTGAATGAATATGGTAAGAAGCTGAAGCTCATAAGATTTACTTAAATCAAACGGGGATTCTTATTTTTGTTTATTTTTTTCCCTGAGTAGTTTTTATCAGAAAGAGGGCAGTACAACTTTATTTCAATAGTATATCCTGTAAATAGAAGATTCAATGCTATATTTTAAGGGTTTTTTTTTTTTTTTTTTGGAGAAGAGCTTATTTTTAGTTGTTTATTCCAGCATACTATGCTCAGGTTGCTGGTCTATATTATGGCATAAGCCACACAGATTGTGGTTTCCAGGTATCTTCACAAAACTCTGTCAATTTCCTATAGGTTAATTTTCTATTTATGTGTTGGATTTTTATACACAAATACTTTATGTTATCCCAGATTCTCCTTGCATTGACCTTACCTCAGGGTGTATATTCCAACAATTGTAAAATCAAAATTTCTAATTTTTTTTAGGTTTTAAATTCTTATACTCCAAATTGATACTCAACTTTAAATATTTTGTAATGCGCTTATCTCATAGGGATCTAAGGAAGCTTGAAAAGCGTTGTCTATATGACGATTGCATATCTAGAAAAATAGTAGATTGTTGATTTGATTAATACATATATGTTTAAGTTAAAGTTTGATAATATGATTGAAGTACGTGGCAGATCATCAAATGAAAGTTCGGAATTTAGCAAGGGGACTTTCACAGAAGCTTCTGAGTGCTCTATTTCAGAAAAAATTTAGTTTTAATACAGTAAAGGAACTGGAATCATTATGTTCGTGGACTAACTAGAGTGACTCATAATCTGGAAAGAGGGTCTAAAATGGGTTGATATAAGGTGGTATCAACTGGTTTAGGTCATAGAGCTTCTAAAATGTGCTCTTCTAGGCCTTTAAAGAGAATATCTAATATCTATTAACCATTCCCACAGTCCAAAACTATTAAGCTTTTTGAGTTGCTTGGATAATCTGATTCTGTAAATGCCTTTCATTGATAAAGCACTTCAATGCTAATGAACTATAGCTCAATTGACACTCTCTCCTATAATAATTGGTTGTTGGGTGAGGTCGTGGGTTTGACCCACTTGGTGTGCGTTCATTAATAATATAAGTGATTTGGGATGGACCGGTTGGTGAATAGAAGTGTTTTGATTGAGAAAATTCAAAGGAATTGGATTCATAAGACTTAAAAGTAGTTTCCACATTTTGTATTATTTCAATTTTAACATTTTTGCATTATGTTCATGATTGGAATAAAATTTTTCAAACTGAAAATTATTATGAAATCCATCATTCAGTTGTAATTACTCTTCTTTATCTTTCCCTTCCACTTCTCTCTCTTTAAAAAAATCTGTAGAAGCATGATGCTATTTGTTTTAACCGTATGGTTTACTTCTTTAGGTGACTCTGGTTGGTTACAATCACAAACTGAGGATTTTACTGGAAAGTGTAGTGGAAAAAATTGCAACATTCAAAGTAAAACCTGATAGGTTTTCTGTGATAAAGGTAATTCCCATTCTTCCTAAAAGATCTCAACTGTTTGCCGCCTGCAAATTTTGCTGATTTTGCTTCTGCAAGTGCTCTGAGCATACAAGTAAATCACCTGCCAGATGTGTGGCACAATTATTGAATACGGTATTCTAGCCTTTGACGTGATTTATCTTGTTCTGTTTTCCCATAGGATGTGGCTTTGTTATGTTGCACTCTTAGTTGGTCACATGGATTTACCGTGACAAAGAAGCTTGGTCCATGGATTCCTTTTCTTTCCTTACATTCCTCAATAATTCCATTCACATACTCACATATGCATAGAGAGCCCTTTACCCGTCCAGTTGAAACATAGAAGTAATTTTTCCAGTGGATCAGCTTAAGAATCAATCATTTGGATTTGTTTCTGTAGATTGATGTTTGTCTATTGAACTAGTTTTAGTCTCTATTTCTTTATCTTTGTTTTTCCTGCTTTAGATTCTGACAATACTGTACAGCTGATCATTTGAATTCCTTTAAATTTTTTTCTCTGAACACAAGTAGGACACTTCAAAAACCCTGGTGTGTCCATGTCCAATGACAGGGTCACTTCTGCATGCGTGTTTATGAGTTCGGAGAAAAACATTTTGTTATTTAAAAAAACAATATTCCTTTGATTTTAGATATGTTTAAAAATATATATTAACTAATTTTGATATCCCCAGTGTTGTGTCCTAAAATTAATATATATTTAATTTTGGTATCCCCACAATGTCATGTCCTAATTTTTCAATAATTTTTGTGTAGCCATGTCTTGTGTTGTATCATGTCCATGTCCATGCTTTGTAGGTTATCTCAAAGTTCTGATGGCAGACTTTTGAAAACAGAACTATATCAATGCTTTTAATTGCATCCTTACGATTTGTCTTTATCGTAAAAACACTTAGCAACAAACTCCGCCTTGTTTTCCTCTTTTATTTTTGTTTGATCATTGTATTTGACTTGATTGTACTCCTCTCTTGGTACACCACCACTGTGCTAGGGTTTTTCTCTTTCTAATACAATTTTTGGTTACAAAAAAAAAAAAAAAAAAAGTTCTCCAGAATCGACCCCCTGCTCATCCAGAGTAGATTCTTCCATGATCTTGTGTTGGGTATCCAGTATGCATAAGAGAGAAACTTGTTGCTTCTTTTTGTTTAATGTGAATTTTTAGTTCTATTATATAAAAGCACTAACTTGAGTTGTTCATTGCCCTAGTTTAAAGATATTAGGATTCCTTTTAATTAGAGAGACCAATGTCTTGTGAATATTATTGTTCGTGGTTCCTTCTTTAGGGTATGTTTGTTTGGAGGGATTTTAGGGAGGATGGAAAATTGAGGAGAGAAAAGTGGAGAGATAGCATTTTTAGTGGTTGTTTGGTTGGGAGGGGGGAGGGAAAAAAAGTGGTGGGGTGTTTTCTCCCTAAAATGGGGAGAAAAGCTCAATCTTTGAGCTGACCAAAATGCCCATGTGCACTTGCACATGGGCATTCTTCTTGCCAGGTTCTTTCTTTCTTCTTCTTTTTTGGTTTCTTCTTCTGAGCATCATTCTTGCCAGTTTTTTTTTTTTTGGTTCCTTTATTCTTTTTTTATACTTCTTTGTTTGTTTGTTTTTTTGTGTGCTCATCTTCCTTTGGCTTGTGCTTTTTTTTTTTTTTTTGAAGTGTCCTTACACAATTTTTTTAATAAAAAAAATGTGTTACTTTTTATTTTATTTTAATTTAATGGGGGACATAGTTGTAAATTTATATCAACTTCATCTTTCATCCTCTCATATTTCTTCTCAATTGAACAAATAAGTTTTCCATCTCTCCACTTTTCCATCTTCTCAACCAAACACTAATGGGAGAAAACTAAATCTCTTCTATCCTCTCCCCATTTTATATCCTCCCACTTTTCCACTCCTTCAACCAAACGGACTTGGAAAGAGGCCTCAAACTAACCAAGCGATTAATGATTAGTTTCTTTTGTCAAGAGCTTAATTCATGAAAGGAAGCTTTCCATGGGTGATCAAGGTTGCTCATATTCATTTTGTTGCAAGTGACTGTACTTGATACTATCATTGTTATTTTTCTTTGTGCCTAGCAGAGTCATAGCTGCCTAAATAACACCCCCCCCCCCCCCCCCCCCCTCCTCTTGCCAGCGGTCCGCTTCTTCCCAAATAAAAAATTCTGTATTCTTCTAGGGTCATAGTACATCAGGCCAGATCTTGAAAATTATTAGAATGAAATACACAATATCCTCTATGGTATAATGAAGTTTTATTTGACACCTAAGTTTCCATTTATTCTTATCACAGCCCTTATGATGTAAATTGTCTAATCAAATACTTTGTCAACTTCTTAAACTGGAAGTTAGTCATACAAGATGAACATGACTGTGTATACTCACTCGCCCACATCTCTCTCTAATCACACACCTTTTGGTGTTCAATTATTCTCATTTAACTAATTTGCACTAATGATGTTAGCCTGAAGTGGAAGTATTTGGGAGCCCATGATAAAGTTATGAACATAATCATACACAACATGGTGGTCAAACTTTATTTACATTTTTTTGGCAGGCTTTTGGGGGGGGGGGGGGGGGGGGGGTGTTTGCACTAATGATGTTAGCCTGAAGTGGAAGTATTTGGGAGCCCATGATAAAGTTATGAACATAATCATACACAACAAGGTGGTCAAACTTTATTTACATTTTTTTGGCAGGCTTTTGGGGGGAGAGGGAAAAGGGGGGGGTTGTTACTTATGCCTACATATATTTTATGGGCTCATTGATGTTTCCATGATGCCATGTTCCTTGGGAGGCCTTTTTCTCCACTTGATGGCCCTTTTTTCCGTTTAAATTTAAATTTCTTGATTGTTTTTTCTCTTTTTATTCTTTATCGTGTAATTGCTATATTCTTTAAGGTATGGTCTTTTGTAGACATCATGTGCATTTGGGCTTAAACCTTTTCCCTTTTAGTTTATCTTATTAAAAAGAGAAGGGTTCATCCATAGAGCCTATAACTTATGGGTTCCATAAAAAATCTCAAGCTGTGCATTTGACAAAAGCATATTACATGATATCCACATGTTCTTTATCAGGAAACGGTAACAAAGGAGTATCAAAATTACAAGTTCCAACAACCCTATCAGCAGGCTATGTACTATTGCTCTTTAATACTACAAGACCACGTGTGGCCTTGGATGGAAGAACTTGGCGTTCTTCCTCATCTTGAAGCTGAAGATCTTGCAAAATTCGTTCCAGTGATGCTCTCAAGAGCCTTCCTTGAGTGTTATATAGCAGGTTCTTATAAGTCTCTTAATTTTTTATGAAAATTTTATTTAATAACAGCCATTCTTTATTATTGTCACATTATGATCCCAAACGTATGAGTTAGGCATATGACAGCAGCCACACGCATGAAAGAACTTCACCTTTCGGTGTGCAAGGCCCTATATTGGCGTGCCTGTAATCGAGGTGCTCTTTCAACTGAGCTAGAGCCCTGCCCTTGATCAAATGCTATAATTCTCCTCCAAAACATGGTTCTAGAAATTATTCAAATCCAATAAAATTACAATAACTGTTTCATCTCAAATAATCTTATTAGCTAAGGAAATAAATAGAAGCTCTTTTGAAGACTCCTTACAACCAGTAGAAGTTCCACAAATACAAATTTTAAAAGTTATTCAAATGTCAACACATAACACTTACTGATACTAGCCTAAGCTCCTATCACACACCAACCACAACACTAGTCCAATATGATTGCTTTTCTTCAAGATCTATAAAAGAGAAAGAAAAGGGTGAGTTCAACAAATCATTAATTAACCACTAGCCTTAACTATCTGGATCAAATACAGTAATAAAAACATCATATTCACAGTAAATAAAGTTCGTAGGTTTGTAATCAATAATTAAGTTCATTTAGAACTAATAATCACACAGTTGAAAGCAATTAACAATAATTGAATAATATAAAAAATTCACCGAACTTTGTAAATAGCACAAACGTTTTAAAACATTACATATAATAAATAGTTATGACTGTGGTCAACTGGTCATGCTACATCCTTGTGATAGGCCCCTGAAGTAACTAGTTCTATACCAACATAATTCCCATTTGTGGGCTCCAAAGCATAGTTAGACTGTAATTATTCATTTTCCCAAAACAAATCAATTTTCATTGTAGCCATATCCAAAATCATATATGATAACATCTCATTTAACAACAAAAACCATCTTATATTTCTATTTCATTCAAACTTTCGGTTCTTCTCACTAAACTTTTCACATGCTTGTTCCAAATTTGAAGGCTGTAAAAATGTGCTAGCTAAAACCATTTTAATACAAAATTTTATCATTTCAAAAGGTATTTATTTCTCAATTGAGTTTGAAATGATACAAATTTTATCGTTCAATTGAGGTGTTTTGAATTTTTCCCTTAAAAGCACCTCAATTGAAAAAGTACCAAAAATATATTGCTTCTGGAACTGTAGAAAGACTACCTTAAAATTTGACCTAAACATTTTGAGAGTACCTATATAAAACAGCCTTTTAAACTTCATAATAATTTAGAAATCACATGTTTTAGGATGAATTTTGGCCCAATGTGGGGTCCACTACTCTCTCTCTCTCTCTATTTATTTATTATTTATAATTCAATAATTGTGGAAAGGGGGATTTAAATTCTAGACGTCTTCATTGGAAACACCAAGAAGTACCAATTGAGCTAGAAGGCTCTAGGCAAGTACACTAGACTATTCTAGGCAAGTGGGCCATAATGGGCATTTTTTAGGCCTAATTGGGCGAAGGAGTGAGCCTCACTCTACCGCAACCATGTGGCCAGCAAGGAACCCTTAGTTTCCATATCTTTATCCAATTTCCCATATTTTTTCTTTCCATAATTTTATTTATTTTTCTTTAATTCCTTCTTACGAACCAAATCAAGTTCCCACCCAAATTTTTCTAGTAGAATTCAATATGCAGTATATATATATATATATATATATATATATAATTTTTTTTTTTTTTTGAAAATTCAATGTTAAGATCATGTTTAGGGTTAATTTGTTTACAAATTCCCTTAAAAAATTAAGTTGTGAACATCCTAAAGTCAATGATCTAAACCTAAAACCCAAAATCGACGTATGAGGTTTTACGTAATCAATTTGCTTAAATCCTCAAAATCTTGAAAAATCAATTTCCAAAACCCTAGATTATGGAAATGTGAAGAGATTAGAGTCCTTAACTCCTTATTAGAATTTCTTACCTTAGGGTTCTTGGATGCTTTGATATATCTTGGCTCCAAAGTTCCACCACAATCACCTCTCGTTTGTGAATTTTGAGACTCCTCTATAGAACTCTCTATAGCTTACGTTAACTTTGATGAGTTTGGTAACTAACAAGGGATTATTATCTTAGTTTTTCTAGAAACCTCTAAAGAAACAACAACAGCAATAATAATAATAATATAATCTTTTATTAACCCCAAAGTGAATTTATTTAAGTACCTAAATTTTATTTATTTATTTATTCTGGGTATTACAATTATGAACAAACATCCTTGTCTTGATTTTAATTCATTTCGTTACTATTCTTACCACCCCACCCCCCCAACCCCCCCAAAAAAAAAAACATCTGCTCTTCCCAGGAAACATTGAAACCAGTGAAGCAGAGTCGATGATTCAGCGTATTGAAGATGTTTTCTTTAGTGGTCCAAACCCTATATGCCAAGCTTTATTCCCGTCCCAACATGGGACAAATAGAATTGTTAAACTTGAAAGGGGCATGAGTTACTTCTACCCTGCGGAAGGCCTTAATCCAAATGACGAGAATTCTGCCCTTGTTCACTATATTCAGGTACGTGCTTATAAAAGATGGTGTGGTCCAGTTTAATGCTGGAGTGATTTATTCTTTTAATTTTTACTCTCTGAGTTTGTCACAAACTTAATGGTTCCTAGGGGAAGTTAGCAATTAACTTTTCTGTATCGTTTTATTCTCTCCTGCTTTACTGCAGCATGGTAAAATATCCTCAAGAAGGTTCTGTCTGAAATTGGCAAAATATTTTAAGCTGCCATTTTCTCTGCGAAAATTTTAAGGTTTTTTATATTTTGACTTAATGACTCCTATGGAAAACTTCAATGGAAGTATGCACTTAGCAGTTACTAATCCATGCAATCCTTTAAGCTAACCACATTTAAGAGAAAGTGAAAGACAAACTGATTTATAGCATAGAAAGGTGGGATGGGAAGCATGTGTGTAGCACCAACACCTCTGGTATGTTATTGTTTTAAGAATGGAACATGTGATGCAAACTTCTATTTAGTGCATCATTATAGAAATTTATATCCTTGAGACCTGGATGTAATATCACAGTGGTGGCTCTGACTGTTCTTTTATGCATTCCTGTTGAAACAATGTCTAGGTTCATCGTGATGATTTTGTGCTGAATGTGAAGCTTCAGCTTTTTGCACTTATTGCAAAGCAACCAGCATTCCACCAGCTTAGATCAGTTGAGCAACTTGGGTACATAACTGTGCTCATGCAGAGGTTTGTAAAATATGTTCCCCCTCATTATCACAGCTGCATGGATATCTGCCCTTCTCTTTAATATCTAATTTTTACTCAATGTAGGAATGATTCTGGTATTCGTGGAGTACAGTTTATCATCCAATCCACAGTGAAGGTATATAGTGTGGCCCTTTCTTTCTACAATGTTGACCCTTTGCTTAATCCTCATATACTTTCTCTTAACATTAACAGGGTCCTGGAAATATTGATTTGAGAGTTGAGGCATTTCTCAAGATGTTTGAGAGTAAACTTTATGAGATGACCAATGAAGAATTCAAGGTGAGAACTAGTATTTAACACGTCTAATTTTTTGTCTGTATGTGGGCTCTATCATGACCTGTGCACCATGTTAAGGTGATGTTTCTTTACTCGAGATATAGGTGGTAGGTATGTAACAGCATTTCTGTGGATGACAACCTTTTTTTTTTGATAGGTAATCAGAAAACTATTATTAATGAGAAAAAAAGGAAAAGTACAAGTTGTTCATGATGATGAACGACAAGAAAAAATAGAACAAACAACACAACAAAAAGAGAAATCAGGAAACTAAGCTAAGGGAAAGCATAAACTCAATGATAGAAGAACAATCAGTAAAACCCCAACAACGAGACCACTCCAAAAGACTCCTTTGGCATAAAACCTTTAACTCATCCAATGTCTTCTCAATGTCCTCAAAGGAACGACGATTTCGTTCCAACCACACAATCCACATCAAGCACCCTGGAACCAAATTCCAAATGTTCGAAATATGTTTCCCAAGACATTGATGCCAACAAGATAACAAACCCGCCACTAAACCTGGCATAACCCAATGAATCCCAAAAGCCTGAAGCATAAAAGTCCAAAGGGAATGAGTAACAGGACAATGAAGAAGAAGATGGTCTACTGACTCCCCATCACAACAACACATACAACACCAAGTAGCCAACGGGCGACCCTTAAGCATTAGATTATCCAAAGTGAGGATCCGACCATGAGCAGCTGTCCACAAAAAGAACGCCACTCGCCTAGGAATCTTTGGTTTCCAAACACCCTTCCAAGGAAACAAAGAATTTGAAGCACCCCGAATTGCATGGTAATAAGACCGGATGTCAAACTTACCATCTCCTTTTAGCCGCCAACCAAGAGTATCACTCCTATCACCTCGAGGAATACGAGTTTGGATAAGTTGGAATAGAGAATAAGATGCAGCTAGCTCCCAATCTTCAAAAGCTCTATAAAACTTTAAATCCCAAACTCTAACAGTTCCTCCTTCTGGAATCCACAAAACCTCAGAGATACAAGCATCCTTTACCGCTGAAAACACATAAAGCTCAGGATAGAGATCTTTAAGAGTATTATCTCCAATCCACCTATCATGCCAAAAGCGGATACGAGTGCCTTCACCCACTACAAAAGATAGATGCTTAGAGAAGCTCTCCCACCCTCCATAAATGCTTCTCCATAATCCACACCCATGAGTCCTCTTGCATACTTTAGTACACCACCCCCCTTGACCCTCACCATATTTTGTGGAGATAAGACGCCGCCAAAGATGTGAAACTTCATGACCATATCTCCACAACCATTTTCCTAATAAAGCTTGATTAAAAGACACCACACTTCTGATCCCCAAACCACCCATCTCAACAGGTAAACACACCTTTTCCCAAGCCACCAAAGGATATTTGAAACTCCCCTCAGAAGACCCCCAAAGAAAATTCCTCTGAATACTTTCCAATCTAGCAGCCACAGATTTAGGAATAGTAAAAAGAGATAAATAATACGTTGGGAGGCTTGAGAGAGTACTCTTAAGTAACATGAGCCTACCACCCTTAGATAAATAGATACGCTTCCACCCAGATAACTTCCTCTCCGTTTTTTCCAAAATAGGATTCCAAATCGAAGTTGTCTTAAAAGAAGTCCCCAACGGCATCCCCAAATATTTCATAGGCAAACTGCCCACTCTACATTGAATAATATTAGCCAATGCATCTAGATTATTTACCTCCCCAACAGGGACAATCTCACTTTTCCCAATATTGACCTTCAAACCCGTAAAGGACTGAAAACAAGACAATACCAACCTTATGGACAGTAGCTGTTCCCTAGAGGCATCACAAAACAAGATAGTGTCATCAGCAAATAACAGATGGGAGATACACACACCAACGGAGTTCACAGAGCCCACATGAAAACCCCGAATAAGATTACACTCCTCTATCTTCTTCAATAGTCTACTCAAAACCTCCATTATCAAAAGAAACAAGAGCGGGGATAAAGGATCCCCTTGTCTCAATCCACGAGAACAACCAAAAAAACCTTCAGGGGAACCATTTACCAGGACTGAAAAACGGACAGAAGTAACACAAGCCTTAATCCACCCCCTCCATTTCAACCCAAAACCCATCCGGCCCAACAAATAAAACAAGGCCTCCCAGTTCACATGGTCATAAGCTTTTTCAATATCAAGCTTGCAAATCACACCCGGTAATCTGCTCTTCAACCTGCTATCCAGACATTCATTAGCAATAAGCACTGAATCTAGAATCTGCCTACCCCCAACAAACGAATTTTGAGACTCAGAGATAAGATTATCCAAAACCGCCCTCAACCTATTGGCCAACACCTTGGATAGCAGCTTGTACACACTACCCACCAAACTAATGGGGCGAAAGTCCTTAATGTTAACAGCATTACACTTCTCAAAATGGAAATGATTCATGCATCATCTTTAGGATGACAATTTGTGCACACATAATTTGGAATCAGAGTTGAGTAATTAGAAAAGTACAATTTACATTCTCATATGCTAAGAGTTCAAGAGTTTCTTTTCATGTTTGTCAAGGCATATCAATTATTTTCAACATGAAAATGGAGGGTTTCTAAACACGAGAATGGACTTTTGACTTAAGTGGATTTTAAAATATATTTTGAGTAACTATTTATAATAGCCACTTATTGGCCAGTCAAGCCAATAATGTGACATTTGAGAACATTTTTTTACTAAAAGGTTGTCAAATGAATTGTTTGTGTCCATTTGGTAGATCACAATATCTTATACCCCAAGTAAAAAGACAGCCAGAACTTCCTCAGTGCTAGGTGGCTTGGCAATTTTATATGATCTGTGTTCCAAATAATCATCAGATTAGGATGCTGGACAGATGAGCATTATGGCTGTGTGCCTCGGTACGGTTATATTAGGACATTAGCGATCATATTAAAAGGATTGTTAATGAAAGAGATGACAGAAAGCAAGATTCTGGAAGGATATAATAGTAGAGATAAAAACAAGTTGTTGACCCAGATTAGTCTGTTGCAAATCCATAATTGAACCCAAAATTTTGGGGATAAGGCTTAGTTGTTGTTATTGCTTTTTTTTTTTTTGGGTCCTTTTTTGGGTGTAAATTAGATAAATTATTGTTTAATTATTGTAATTTTCTTTTGGGTGGAACATCATAGATGGAATTGGGTTCAAATCTTGATGCTTTTATGTGTACCAAAAGGAAAGAATTTTTAGAGGCTTGATGATTGGGATGGCCTTAACATCATTCTGGTTTTTAACTTAGCAAAAAAGAAATTAAAAAATAATAATAATAATTATATATATATATAAATTCTGGTTTGATTTGGTATCACGGTGAATTGACTGCTGAATTGCTTGTCATGCAGAGCAATGTGAATGCGTTAATTGATATGAAGCTTGAGAAGCACAAGAATTTGAGAGAAGAATGTAGATTTTACTGGGGAGAAATTTCTGATGGGACCCTCAAGTTTGATAGGAGAGAATCTGAGGTATGAACATCTTCTATCTGATCCTTTTTTGTCGAGGCTCCAAGTAGTCCTACCCTAGTATCATAGTAATAGTAATAATAATAATAATAATAATAACATAGTGTAAATAATCTCTTGGAAATTTTTGAATTTGGAGAGGCAAAACGTCATACATGAGTTGACAATTTATTCTTCATGTAAGATTGACAGAATCAAGTAGTTGATCTTTGTGGATGATGTTGAAACAGGTTGCAGCCTTAAGGCAGCTAACACAACAAGAATTGATAGATTTTTTCAATGAATGTATAAAAGTTGGTGCGCCTCAGAGGAAGACATTAAGTATAGGAGTGTATGGAAACCTACATAGTTCGGAGTACACTGCAGAGAAAAGTGAACCAGTACAACCCTACTCTGTGAAAATTGATGATATATTCTCTTTCAGAAGATCACAGTCTCTTTATGGTTCATTCAGAGGAGTTTCCGAGCATTCCAAGTTGTAGATAGTTAAGCTCCAACAAAGTTGGCAAAGAATCTGGGAATTGCAAATAGAACTTCCTGTCATCTCAATTGACCAAAGTGGTGAAACAACGCCTAATTCCGCAAAACAACACAAAATTGGTCCAGGAAGTCCATTGATGGAGCACGGTGCAGGTCTCAGTTGTTCTCAACAATGAAAACTTGTATCCTGCATTGCACCAAAATCATGAATTTCATATATGGTTTTTCTTTTGAAGAAATGGCGCAGATTATATTTTTAACTTTAGAAACAGTAGAAACATTTAAAAATGAATAAATTTAGGCCACAAATAAATTCACTGCAGTATGGTAATTGGCCGGATATGAATTATGCTTTAAAAGCTTGATTTCTGGACTTATAATAATAGCAAATAAATGACAGATGACGTTCGAAAGTTTTTGTTTATTTGACGTGGGTCAAAGTGGTTCATGTGGCTAGTTACAAAAATTTTCCATTCAAGATTATATAAATTTCTAACTCTTGCTGCCATATTTTTGCATTGACTTCTACTTTATTTATTTTTTTCCAACAAGTTGATAACATGTGACGCTGAGTTAGTAGACCACATGGAATAGCTTTTGAACAAATAGTCGAACGCTTAAAAACACGAGTCTGAAATCGGAAAATATTAGCTACTTTGAGATTTGTTCAGCCAGTCATTTTGCCAAGTGAGGTTACATCTCTACACATTCAAATTATGAATATTTTCTAGTAAATAATAATTTAGTATTATTCAAGTATTTAATCATTTTCTTAGAGCATGAATGTTATAACACCTTAGTAAGCCTCAATGAAAGGATGTCACAAATTTATGCGTGTGGCACAAATAGATCAGATCATTCCAATGACAAATCCTGTCGAATTTAGGAGCGACTAGACTAATGTGTGAAGTGTGGATATATGAAAAGGGTTATGAAAAACCATAAATATTATTGTAGCAAGTTATAAACATGAGTGGAGTGTAAGATGTGATACATCTAACCACGATCTTGATCATTAAAAACCATGGGCGTGTGGTGCTCATGGAGAAATTTCAATACCATAGAGCCTTTTGTATCACACCTTAGACTGTGATTGCCTCCAGCTACATTTGCTTGGTTGTAGAGTCTCACACGAACGAACGTTACACACCGCTCAGACGTGGTGCACCATAAGCAAAATAGTGCTAGTGCATGTTGTATGCGTAGACAAAAAAACTTTGTTGAAATTCCATTGTGAAAATGAAGCAGAATTCTGCTAGATAATGGACTGCATCATCCTTGTAGGGTTTCCCACTCTCAAGAATAATGAGATTATGGCTTAGTTTAATCATTTTTATGATTTCTTTAAGTAGTGGTGGAATTTTTAGTGTATTCATTTCCTGTCACTCCCATAACAAAATATATAGCTTGTTGGCAAGCGTATTTGAAAACAGTTTTCTATTTTTATATAAAAAAAATGTTTTACTTCACCTGTATTGATTTGTTTCGCACTTGTTTTATTGTTCTCAAATTTTACTTTGCAAAACGGTTTTTTGAGAACACCTTGGAGTTGTTTTCCCTTTACATAACTTATTTTTTTGTTTTGGGTGGCAAATAAGTTGATGGAATTTTAGTAATATTTGTTATTGCTATATGTCCAAAGACATGCTAAACCCAACCCACTTGACTCAATTTGTGATTGATTAACGATTCTAGTGGGTGTCCACCTTCAAAACTTGGTAATGACAAGTCCCCTCCAAAATCCAACTCAACCTTATTTGACTTCGCGAAAACTCACAAATCCAATGAGATCCATTGAATTCGATGACGAACCCAATTATTCACTAAACCTGGTGAGATCTCACCGAATCTAATGAGATATTTGTCGACGAACCCAATTATCCACTAGATTTGGTAAGATCTCACTGAATCTAGTGAGATCTATGCCGAATCTAGCGAGATCTCACTAGATCTTCGCCATTTTAAATAGCTCTTTAGTCTTCACCTCTCTCCACAGTTAGCCAATGTCAACCAAACCACCTGCCAATCGTGAAGAGCCCGATCCATTGCTCCTCTCCAGTCGAAGTCAAGACAAGTTTTCCTCCACCTAATTAGATCGAGTCGAATGCAGGTTAAGAACTAACCCGTCTCGACTCAACCTGACCTATAGACACCTCTACTATTTTTGGTTTGTGTTTAGTTTGGGGTTTGTTCAATGAGTTCATCATGGTGGTGGACTGGGGTTGGTTTTGGACTATCGTGGGTGGTGGTCATTTTTTATTGGAAGAGAAATGAAAATTGAGGGAAAAAAAACACAGGCGAAATGCCAATCAGAAGGATTTCTGATTTGGGACGAGAAAACAACTTTAATAAATAGTTTTACAAAACACCAAAAAAAGCAAAAGGATACAGAAAATTGATTTCCCCTTTTGTATTTAGTAAATTCCAGTATAAATTAATATTATTTATTTTTTGAGCTAATATTTTCTATTTTAAAGCACATTAATTTTATTGTCATCTAAAAACATCATTTTTCCCTATAAAAAAAGTCTAAAAACATCAATTTTATGAAATTTAACAAAGTCACAACCATTAACGAAATTAAAATCAGACGAAAAAAAAAAATGGAGACAAATAAAAAAAAGTAAAAAACATTAAAATTGAGTAACATGCACAATCTGGAATCTGGCCCACTATTTTCTTTCCTCATTTCCACTCGGAGGCAAACACACATTTTTTCTATTCTCTCTCCCTTCCTTTCTATCCCCATGTTTCATCCAACCAAACGTAACCTTTAGAATAAGGGTTGTTGGGACAGAAAATAAAAGACAAAAGAGACTTAAAAAAAAAAGTAAAGATGGAAGAGAAACACTTCAAACTTTTCATATATTTCTTTTTTAGATGTGAATTTTGAAAATTTAATCATTAAATTTCATGTTCTTTTTGTTCTTAACATACATATTAAATTTTGTTCAAATCGGATATTATTTACTATTTGATCAATTAATTTATTTTTTATATACAACTTTAGATTAGAAAAATTTTAAATTATAATATTTATTAGAAAAATTTTAAATTATAATATTTATTTGATGGCATAAAATTTGATATTTGATTTTCTTAAAATTTTGTAAGCTTTACAGATGTAATAAAATTTACAAATGTAATAAAAGATGCAATCTACCATTTAAATTCTCAAAATTTACACCCACTATAAATATATATAATTATAATGATGTTGTAGGTTTCTCAAACTAAGTTTGGAACGAAACTTTGTAAAAAAAAAAAAAAAATTGTACTTGTAAGCACGAGCCTCAAAGTCAATAGCTGTAGGTGGGACAAAAAAATGGAAGACAATGGAGACCAAAAAAACAAAAAATGTAAAAACATTAATAAAATTGAGGAGCAAAAACTAAACTAAAAAAGAATAAGAATGAGATTATATTAAAGAATTCCGTACATCCAAAATTTTGTTGTTTGGTATTTTTCTTTTTTTTTCTTTTTAGACAACAGTAAGAAAAATAAAGTCGGTGGAATCAGATCTAGAGCCAAAAGCTGGGTTGCCCTTGGCACTACTACAACTCGTCATCCAAGCAGTAGTGTCCTCCTTGCTGTGAAAATCATGGTGTTGGTTTTGATCTTCATGGCCGGCGGGAGGGTGGTAGTACATGCGCGCTGTATGGGGACAGTGGGAATGAAATCTTGCGGCTATTCTGACCCCCATGTCCAAAAGCTCCACAAACTTTGACATACTTCTCTTCTCTTCTCTTTCGATCCCTTCTGCTCTATCTAATACTGTAGTATATTGGGGGGTTTGCCCAGAGAGAGAGAGAGAGAGAGAAATTGAGATGACTTTCAGATCATATGGGTTTGTGTCCAGAAAAATTGAAAGAGATCTGAATGCGTTTTGAGGAGAGAGTAATAAAACATATTTATATCATTTGCCTCTCTCAGCTTCCTCCCTATTTCCTTCCTCTCTCTAGCAAGGTCTTTTTGCACATGCCTCCTTCTTGTTTCTACTTAATTGCACTTTACCCCTGTCTGCTTTTTAATTCTTCTTATTTGCTTTTATGAAAATTTCTTTATTAATTTATACCCATTTTGTAATAAGAAAATAGTGTCTGAGCCTTTATTAAGATTATTCCAATTCATATCTATGAAATATTTTGAAAATTCTATGGACGGATAGTGAGGTGAATTGAATATGAGACTTTTAGATTTATGTCACGCCTTAAACCAATGAGCGCACCACTTATTTACCTATATTGTGGCTTTTAATTAGCTAAATGGTAAAGTTTATACCAAGTTAATTTATATTTATGTGGTCTAAAATAACATAAGTAACATTATGACCATTTTTTAAAATTTTTTTTATCAATAATAACGACATTTGTTACATGTATATATTTAAATTTTCAACCCAAAAATATAGTGTAGTTGGAAAAAAATATGTCACATCATTAAGGTTATTTTGATTTGTTTTTGTTTAAGTTTTGTCAAAGTAAATTTTTTTTTTTTATAGTAGGGTAAATGAATTATAGACCGGTGCAATGGACGTGAAAGTTAATAAAATATAATTTTATCTCAAAATTTAATTTTTAATCTCTTATTTTGTTCTATAAAATATAATTTGATACTTAGAATAGTTATTAATAAGTATTTATTATGATTGTGTTTGTATATAAAATATTAAAATATGAAATTTGATAATTATGGTAGTTGTTGATAGGTATTTACTATAATTTTGTTTTTATATGAAACTATTAAACATATAATTATGGTAATTATTAACAAATATTTTTTATGGTTGTGTTAGTATATGAAAATATCTATTCTATTTTTTTTAAGAATCAAAATATCTATTCTATTATATGATGTGTCAATATGTTAATTGAGAATTCAAAAAATCCTATTCCTATAAAATATATAAATTGTAGATTATACCTGTAGATTATAGATTATATCCTCACTTGTTACAATGAAAAAATTTTAGGTATTCTCAGAATATAGTGAAATTGTGACAAGTCCTCTCATATTCATGGTAGACTCCACCATGAACTTAATGAGTGAAACTCATTATGAATATAAGAGAATGAAACACAATTTTCTATACCCCTATAGTACCTAAAAATTATTCCATTGCTACAATGACATTAGTTGTTATTTTTATCATACTAACAGAGTAACAGGTGTTAAGTTGTACTCACATTTAGCTTTTTGTTTTTTTTTTGTTTTTTCCTTTTCTTTTTGAGTCCACTCACCACGGTTAAGTTGTACTCACATTTAAGTATTTAAGCTATTCTATATCTAAGCATTTTATCAACATTTTTTTTTGTTTGAGAAGAACATTATCAACATTGAGATAGTAAAATTTAGTAGTTTTTATACTATCAAACTCTCAAAGTCAATGGGTTGGATGACCGATGATTTTGGGATTGAAAATGGATTGGAAATTATATCTCATTTTCGTAGCTAGACCTTGGAAAAAAAAAATGATATGAATTGTTTTGAAATTGTAAAGAGAAAAAGAATGAAAGTAAGAAGTTGTATAAGTATAGAATATTTTTGGGACAGAATGGAATTAAAAAAACTTGAGGACCGCCTTAAAAAATAAGGCAAAAGGCAGGGGCATTGTGTACTCTATGATTATTGACTAATTCCCAGCAGGCGTTTCAAGACTCGTGAAAGTCCAACCAAAGACCTACTCAACTTTCGGTGCTACGCGTACTTCTCATTTTGACGGCGCTGTCTAGTCTAGGCCCTAGGGTTTACTATTTTAAAAGAATGGGGACTTGTCATATTCCCAAACCGCACTCTGCCTACCACACGAACCAACTCAGAGGTTATGACTTATGACCCCCATTATTTAATAAATAATAAATAACACTCTACCTATCACACCAACCAATGCACACACCACCCAACGCACAGGCTTTGAGCCATTCCAAATCTGTTGCTCTCGAACAATAAGTGCATTCACATGGTATATATTGATTCAATTTGGCATAAAAGTTCAAAATAACCTCTGAATTCAGACTTGTACTATCGTAAAAATATGTTTACAGTGCAATTCTAATAATAAGAAAAATGTAGTTGTAATTAAGTTTAGGTTATCTATATTTTTAGAGCATTAACATCCGAGGTTAAAAAATAATTTTATTTTACATTCTTAAACGATACTTTATCAATTTTACTATCTCATTTAACAACTTACCCAACATCTCAGTTTCTATTTTATGTACAATTCATTAAAATAATATAAACCATTCCATCAAATAATAATATAAATATAAAGTGAGTGAGACAAAGTGAGAGGGAAAAATTGAATAAAATATATTATTTTAGTTTACAAACTCATGAATAGTAAGTTCTAAATATAAGAACTTACTATTCACAGGTTGTAAAAAAATTTAGGTATACATCTTCGGATGGAGCTCTTTTTTAGATGGTTAGTGACTATTTTAGCAACTTGGGGGGTTTTACACCTCTGATGCTAATGCTCTTAGGGTAATAGTTAATAAACTATAGGGTTATCGTTAATAAACTATAATAGGAAATTTTTAACATTATTTTTATGGGAAATATAAAATGTTGTCAACAACATTTATTGTTTTATCATTCTCCCAATCTAATGTTTTTAAAAATAATTTCTAAACAGGTTAACATTTTCCAAAAATTAATTAGTTTTTTTTGTTATATAATATAATTTTTAATTAAATTTAAATAATATATTTTTTATATAATTTAGTAATTAGGATAGAAATTTGAACTATAGAGATTATTATTTGAAAATATCATATCAAGATATTGATTGAGTTACAAAAATCTTGACCAAAAAATAAAATAAAATAAAAAAAGATAAAAAAAATTACAAAAGACTTGTATCTAAATCATATTACTTAATTTTTTTACCATGTAAATCAATGTTCAAATTTCACCTCTCCACTTATTTCAATTAAAATTATATATTTAAAAATAAAATAAAAAGGAGAAGGATAAAGAGGAGCAAAGTGGAGTATAAGCTTTAGAGTTTAGACCAATGCATTTACCTCATATATAATCTTAAGCAATGCTGATACAACCAATTAAACTTAAAAAGAAAAAGAAAAGAAATGATATTTGCCCCATCGAAGAGTCAGATAGGACAAGTGCTGATACAACCAATTAAACTTAAAAAGAAAAAGAAAAGAAATGATAAGCACTTGTCCTATCTGACTCTTCCCCCACAAACCTATCAAGTGGGTAAAGTTAGGGGAATCTAGCTAATTAATTTAATTTTTCCAACTATCTAGTTAGTAGTTAAGGTTTCAAAATTATATTTTTTACTAGCATCTCGAGTCTTTGAGATTCGATTTTGGCCTATAAATCGAGTCTCAAAGACTCGATTTTTATGGTCTAATCATATCTAATGTGGCATTTTTTTGCCACGTGGTAATCACCTGAAAATCGAGCCTCTAAAGCTCGATTTATAAATCAAAAAAATTTTTAAAAAAATTTGAAGTATCATGTACCAGCCAAAATACCCAAAAACAAATTTTAGAAATCCCAGAACACAACAATCCCAAACTTAGAGACTCAAATCAGAGGGAGAGAGAGCTCACCTCACTGGCGCGAAGGCCTAGGTCGCGCGCGGCCTGGGCTCGCATGACGCCCTGGGTCGCGCGCGCCGGCCTGGGCTCGCGCGGCCTGGGTTCTGGTGATTTTTTTTCTCCGATCTCCATCTTCTCCGATGTTTTGGTGGTTTTTTTTCTCCGATCTCGATCTTCTCTCTCTTTTCTGTTTCTGGGTTTTTTTTTTTTTTTTTCTCTGGTTGTCCTCTGATGTTCTGGTCTGATTTGTTCTTATTTATAAGGGTTATAAATCGAGTCTTAAAGACTCGATTTCCATGTAATCGCCATGTGGAAAAATATGTCACATCGGACGTAATTAGAGCATAGAAATCGAGTCTTCGATGCTCGATTTATAGGTCAAAATTGAGTCTTTTAGACTCGAGATGCTAATAAATAATATAGTTTGTAAACCTAAACTACTAACTAGATGGTTGGGAAATTATGACTAATTTCCCATTTCGTCCCGTAACCTCCTCAAAAATTTAATTCGAAAATAAATTGCTAAAATACAAACTAACTCTCTAAATTTCAATTTTGTCATTTCAATCCTCTAAGTTTTAGATTTTGTCAATTCATTCCTCCATTAGCCTTCTGTTAAGTGCTACTGTTTACTAACCAAAAAAACATCATTTTGAATGATTTTTTAAAAATTTATTTCTTAATTTAAAAAAACTGAAAAATGTTAATTACCAAAAAAAAAAAAAAAAAAAAAAAAACAAAACAAAACACAACTAAGGGCTATGCCGCTCTGGGAACTACGCCGTTGGAGGCACAGAACAAGATGTTGATAATGGTAGAGCAACCATTAATCCAAAACCGAAGGAAATGCGAGACCAAAAGGCCTTCAAAGCACGCCTGAGTCCCGCATTTATGCCTATGAGCTCCCAAAGATGCCACCAGTTCGATCGGAGCCATATTGGCAGCGTAGTTAAGAATTTGTCTAAATACTTGAGGTTTTTTTACTTTCTCGGAAAAGTTGGATTTTGTTGTTTGTTTGGATACAGAAGCAAAGGCAAACTAAGGAAAAATATGGCAGAAAGTTACAGGAATTGCAAGCAGAGTTGGCTTCCTCCAATGAATTGCGGCAAAAACTGGAATGAAAGGTTTGCGCTCAACCTACTCGACGAAATGCCCGTGATAAAAAATCTAAAGTTATTGTTAGTAATAGGATTTTTCTTTAATGGTATTTGTTATTGATTTAATTATTCAAGTATTTTACTCTACACCTTTTGAGAAGCAGTTGCAAGAAAATGAATTCAAGCAATATCCTCTTTACTTCAACAAAACAGGTGTAAGAAAGTTCTTCTTTCCATTGTTGAAGAAGGAACTAGGAGCTAGGGTTATGACGTCGTTCCTTGAGCCCTTAAGTTTTTTTTTTTATTTTTGGTTGTAATTAAGGTTTTTTTTTAAAAAAAAAATTAAGAAACTAAAAAAAAAAAAATCCAAAACGACGTCGTTTTGGTTAGTAAACGGCAGCACTTAATAGAAAGCTAACGAAAGACTGAATTGACAAGATTTGAAACTTAAAGGATTGAAATGACAAAAAGTAAAACTTAGAGGATCAATTATACATTTTAGCCCAAATAAATTAAAGAGTTGAAATCACACTATAATAAGCATGCCAATTATAAATCCTCACTTCAATGGTTGTGAATGCTATAAAAAAAAGATAATGAACACTTTTCTTTTGGCAAAATAAGAGTTGCGTTGACCAGAAATATTAGAAATATATAAACTAATTGGTATATTGATCTAATAATAAAGATATTTCATTATGGAGATAATGTCATAAATTTGAAATGCTATCATATCTATATATAATATATATAAAAAATGATAAAGTTTGACTACAAACTTAGTTATAGTTTAAAGTTACAACAATTTACTAAATATCTTTTTATTAGATGTGAATTTTGACAAATCTTTCATTGGAGGAATACATTTTCTTCTTATATCTTCTATACTTACAAAATTTTTAGAAGTTCAAAGATTAATAGCCATTTTATCAATCAATTTGTTTAAATTGAAAATTTTTGTAGTTTAATTAAGACTATGTATAAAAAAAAAGTTTATGGATCATACGGTAAATAACATCTGATTGACATAAAATTAATTTGATATATGTATTAAGAGCATAAAAAACACTTTGCACAAAAATAAGTTTACGAATCATATGGTAAATAACATCTGATTGACACAAAATGACATGAGTGTAAAAGTATAAGGAATGTATAATCCAACGGTTAGCTTTTCAAAAAATATAGCAATGTTAATATTTTTAAAAGGAAGTTGTAACCTTAGGCTATGACCAAATTTGGTTCATAAACAAAATAGAATGAGTACAAAAATTGTCTAAATTATAAAAATACAGCATGAAAATGAAAGTACGTCATAAATTAGCTCCTACAGGCCTAAGTTTCAACGGGTTTGGTGCCACTATAGTCATGCTCACCAACTCAGGTTACCCCCTCTACCTAAACTCTCTCTCCAACCTATCATTTTTTCTCTAAACACTTTGGATTATATTATTTAGTTCTTAGTAAAAATTAGTTTGATTTAAAGTAAACAATTTAATTGTAATTTCAAGTATGATTTATATTATTATGACAAGTATTATAAAAAAAATTATAACCAGTGTGAAGTGGGGTAGGGCTCCACAGGGGCTTGTGAGATGAGGACAGAGCAAGACAACAACCATGCAGGACGGGAGTAAAACACTCATCCTTTGGCCTGCCTTGCCTCATCACAATCCCTAATTGAGAGATAAAAATAAAGGCATTTACAAAAATTAAAAAGAGTGGAGAAAAATACGAAGTTCGAAGGAAATGCTTCTATCTCAAACAAGCAAAGAGACCCGGATGAAGGCTATTGTTTGAATAATATCAACATATGCCATGAGCTACTTCGTGAAGCTCCCAAACAGACTTTGTATGGGAACTCAATATAGGATAATCAACAATTTTGGTGGGGTTAGAGGCAAGCTGAAAGAAAGATTCATTGGTTAAATCGGAGACAAGTCGGTGATTCGAAGGCACATGAGGGCATGGGCTTTAGGGATCTCCATACCTTCAAAAAGGCTCTACTGGTAAAGGAAGGTTGACGACTTATGCTTGAGTTTCTTTACATGGGCATAAGCCAGAAGGTGATGAATTGGAGATGGCCAATATGTTTTGATTTAGAATGATAAATGGCTCCCAACTCCACCACGTACAAAGTGATCTCATCAGGATTAATTTTCTAATCAAAGGCAAACATATTTGAGCTAATAAATGAAGAGACCAAAAAGAGTGGAATGGAAGCAATATATCAAGTAGTTATGCCTATGAAGCATAAGTGAATAAAAGGATACCTTTAAGCCTTAGGCTCAAATTAAATATTCTGTTCCACAAGTATTTCACTTTATGCTCCACCTCCACTAATCCCAACCTATTATAAGTAGTTTGTTCTTTCTTTATAAAGTAACCAAAGTTTTAAATGGAGAGAGAGAGGGAGAGAAATAAACACATTACAGTATATTATATTACAGTTTTGAAATATAAAGTGTAACACCAATATAGAAAATTTTTATTTGTGATTTGAATTAATTGGAAATTCTAAGGAGGATGATATAAAAGTGTCTCTGTGTGTTTGCAAAAGATCAATGAAGCTATTTTCAAGTCAAACTCATCAGTGAACACGGCACTAGCCATTTTCCAGTCGCAAGGCGGGTCATGACTCATGAGTCATGACTTGTGATGGACGAAGACGACGCAAATTAAAGCTGATCTAATTCAGAAACTTATTTAAATGGTGGGAGTTCATTCAAGATTTCAATCACGTTGGAAGAAAGGGTAAATTATGTGGCCCATGCATTGCCAAGACTCGCGCCAAATGTAGACAATATAACCGTGTGGGTCAAACATACCTCAGCATGCATTATAAGCCTGGTCCTGGTGCAAACTCACATGGACCAAATCTCTTATCAATACAATTCCACGTTTTTTTTTTTTTTTTTTTTCCGATTTAAAAATAAAAATGGATTGAATTCAGAACACCTTTTTTTTTTTTTTTAAATGGAAAAATTGAGAACTCTTGGTTCCAAATAAAACCCAATTTGGGCCCTAGCTACAATATAAACCCGCTCCTTTTTTGGTTTTCATATATATATATATATATATATATATAAAGATGACAATCGTTATATTTTTGCATGAATTAGTAGATTCAAATTATTAATATCTTTGGTCATATCAGAACAGTATATAGCATCACTAAGTATGGATTGGATAGGGGAAAAAAAGTATATGCACCTTTTATTTTTTTGGAAAGAAGCAATAATTTTCAATTTTTTCCCATTGTTATCTCTTATATAAGGTTGTGTTAATCCATTTAATACTAATTTAAATTATTGCAAGAATAAATAATTATTAATTTTGATGAGAGAGAGTTCACATCAAAAGTGCTAAAATGGCTAAAATGCTATTTTAGGACCCCAAAACCCTAAAAAAACCCACCACATCAATGGTGTCAAAATCAAATTTTTATACACCTAGGGGGTGTTTGTTATTGTTGTTTAAATAACAATTTTTAATGTTTAAACAACATTACACTTATTTTTATACTTTTTCACCTATACGTATTTTCACAAAACAATAACGTTACTAGAAATCTTTTACCAAACGGTCTCGTAGCTATTGTAAATTGCCATTTTTGACACTTTACTGTAGCTAGACGGTAAACACAAAAAATATTATTTAAATGAGAGAGAGGGAGACTTTTTTTTTTTTTTTTGAGAAAGGAGAGAGGGAGACTTGAGTGGTAAAAGAAAGACTAAAAAAAAAAAAAAGGAAAGAATATTTAAATAAAATGGTAAAAGAAAAAAATATTTGATACTGGATATATTGTAAAGTAAAGTGTTAAAATAAATAAAAGAGTTTTTTGAGTTACTAAAAGCTAAAATTTTAGAACTTTATGTGAATGCTCTATAGTCTATTCAATTTCTTTTACCATTTCACCTTTTAATTTTTTTAACTATTTGCATTTTGCACTGAACTTCATCATTCTTCAATTCCATCTTGCTATCAAGAAAGCTTTCAGCTCAACAGCCGCATCCAAACATTTATCAACTTTTATTTATTTATTTATTTATTTTCTTTTTGGTTTGGTTTTGAAGGGAAGAAATCTCAACATCTAGTAATTAGAATGCCTATTTAACTAGGATGCATAACATTCATGGACTCTCTAACATGCACAAAAGCGGGAAAGTATTCTATGTTTCTCATATAACACTCTTGAGGAAAATAATAATGATCCCGTAACACAATGTGATATAAGAAAATCTTTCATAAAGTTTGAAGAGTATTATATGAAAGTTTGGGATAGAGATGCTTCCATTTACACTTAAGAACATAAATTTGGAAGTAAAATTTAATCAAAGATGCCATAACACTATATTAGGTCTATATATAATATGTATGCTAAACAATATTTGTTGATAACATATTGTTATTAATTCTTACTTTTACCTCTCTGCCAGACCAAAACTTCCCTACAAGAGGGATGGCCCAAACTCTGACCGGGCCTTAATAACTCCCAATTTCCTCATGCTAGCTGCACCCAAATAAAGAAAACAACACAACCAATTAAACTTACATTACATAGACAAAAATGCTAAACAACCATCATTTCTATAAGTACAGTGGGAATTAGAAAGGTATCACCCCCAAATAATTCAATTTGAACACACGCTTTACATTACAACCTTTTTATATATATGTTGGCTTTCTCTTTTCAAAAAAACTATATATATATATATATATATATATATATATATATATATATATTATGTTGGCTTTCTTTATAGGGGGTGCAAAATTAGACTTAGAACTTAGAAGGCTCCAAAAATTGTGAGGAGCACAAATACCGTGTAAATATAGGGGTCTTGACGCCCTCCAGTGCCTGATCGTTTCACCTCTTCAAGCATTACCAACCTGCATAGATATTCAATTACCACGAAAATATAAAGATTTTTAGCTCTCATTAGTCTATACTCACATCATCCCTTACAATAAGATTAGGTACACAAAATTTTCTTCAATAGTTGAGAAATGTTATGACTAGTGCTAATAATGATAGTGTCAATAGTGGACCAAAGTAAAATAAATGTTAGCCCTATCAAAACTTACCATATCAACATGTTATAAAGAATATTGCAAAAAAGTTTGTGTCCTTACAATATTGGATACAAGAGTGAGTGAGAAGTCGATCAAGCCACTCAAAAAAGTAATGCTGGAGACAAAGCATTTTTTTATTTTTCACAATTTTTTTCAAAACTACTGATATTTCATGTTGTGATTAGAGTAATTTTTTTTTCACCTCATTTGGGTTGATTACTAACACCAAATTTATTATGCACAGAATCACAATTCATGTCAATTATGAAAAATATTATGTTCTTAGATTTATTAAACTAAGTATGATTCAATGCATTTCAAACGGTTGAGGGTTGAAATGATCCAACTCTATAGTGTTTGTGCACTCACATCACAATTAGCCAAACAAACACGCAGAGAGCTAAACGTGCAAATTAAGAGAGAGAGAGAGAGATCAGAGATATCACATTCTGAGAGCTTTGCTTGTGTCAGGGCTGTCACCGAGTGCTTGACGGATCTTCACTTCAGAGAAACAGCCAGCAGAGAGGAACTTCAAAATGGCGTCAGCTCGGCGGCGAATATGATTCGAGCCGACTCGCTTCCTCTTCTTCATCATCTCCTTGGGCCAGGGGCCTTGCCTTTTCGAAGTAGTGGTACCGCCGTACTGGCTACTTTTGCTTCGCGCGCTCGAATTGCTTGATAAGCATGATGCCTCTCTGGATACAGATTCAGAGGTCACCGTTGACGATTTGTCGGAGCTGATTTTACGTCCATCGGAGCTATACTGAATCTTCGAGCGGCTTTTCCGTACAAACTGTGACAGTATGAAACGATTAATTTCGCGGATGACGAAATAATTCAAATTAAAAAGAAAGAAAAAAGGAGTGCCACTGCCAAACAGTTTTTGTTTAGGTTTAATGGAACTATGTGAATTAGAATTTGATCAATTAAACAAATAAACCATGGCGGTACTTGAACAGAGAGAATTAAAATTGAACGGAGCCAGAGTGAAGTTTGAAGATATTGAGCAATGAATTTGACCAGATTGGATTAGGAAGTGATGAAGCCAAGCAAGGACTAAGAAGATCATTTTTGTTACAATTCGATTGGCAATGGCAACAAATTTCGAAATTCAAATGTGAGAGAAAAACAGAGTAATCGATACACTCCGAGCTTCAAATCCGAAAACAAGCAACAAAATAAACTCAGATATCAAAATTCAAAATGTAAATTATAAATAAATAAAGAAAAAGAGGCAGAAGCAAAAGCAGAAGCAACTTAACACAGGAATTCAAATATAAGCTTACAATCAAGAGGCCAAAAGTTCAAAGATAACGTGGAGCACAAGCTGCACAATGCAACCAAACAACTCTAAACGCCAATAGTTCAGAAAATCTGAATCAACCCGATCGTTGTGCATATTAAAATCAAATTCAAAACAAACAAATTACATAGAATGCAAACCGATTAAGCAAAATTGAACTAAAACAAGCACAAAACCAGAGAAACAAGATGACCTTGAGGTTCATTTGATGGTGACGAGCCATAGCAGAAATGAGCCTCATCCTACACGCTCGAATCTCCTCCGATGAAACATCGCTGGTGAGCGACGAAGAGCAGGACACGGAAACAGAGCGCTCGTGGTAGTCGTCGTCCTGGAGTTGGAGTGACAAATCCTTGTTTGAATCCTTGAGCACCAAGCTCTCTCTGCAACTTTTTCTTTTCTTTCCATCCTTAAGCGACACGTCCTCACGATCAAACCTACACAGAGAAAAATTAAAAAACAGAGAAAGCAGCGGCAACGAAGAGAGATCAAAAAGAAGAAGAGAAAATTACTTGGGAGGAGGGGAGATGAGAGAAGGAGGAGTGGCTCCTGAGACAGAGAGGAGAAGCAGAGCCGAAGCAACTTTGAGTTCGAGAGGACACGGGAACTTTTCCATTCAATTCTCTTTCTTTCTTTCTTTCTTTCTTTCTTTCTGTTTCTCTCTAAACTCTAAATCTGGCGGGGTGGGTAAATTTTCAAATTTTCTTCTCTCTCTCTCTCTCTCTCTCTCTCTCTAAACGGTATATCGTGACTGTCTTAGCATTCTGTTATAAAAGGAGATGGTTTAGAGTGACAAGCAGAGTTTAAACTATGTGACAGGTGGCAACTTCTCATACGTAGACGGGGATGCTTATTCTTTTTCAGTTTTTGGATCGATGCTTCTCCAATGGAATATGGATATCATATATGGACTACGGTGTAGTGACTAGTGATTGGGCTGTTGTTATATTTTCATCAGGTGTACTTACTTACAAACGCAATCAATCTGGAGATGCTTTCGGCCCATTTGTTACGTGTGTTTAAATAACAGTTTTTATTTTTTTGAAAATAAATGTAAGTGAAAAAATATGTAAAAATATGTGTAATGTTGTTTAAAAACTGAAAACATGTGTTTGAATTCATGTACCAAACTAGTCCTTCAATTTTATGGTTTACTTACACACACAACTAACACAAGCACTTATGAGGTTGAGGAAATTTTTATGCAAATTAATGGTGAAGTTTGAAAATAACAAATGAGTCTATGTACAGTGATTATATCAAAGTTACTATGCCTTTTGAGTAGAGTTGTGACATAATGTTAGAACTCGTTTTTCTCTCTCTTCTGTGTGTTTGTTTCTTAAAAAAAGAAAAAGAAAAAAAGTAATATATAGTAAAAGTTAGGTCTTCAAGATTTTTTTTATTACATTAAGTGATTATACTTTTTTGAGCCTAAGTCTTAAAGATATTGATCCCCTTTTCACTTTGTGTGTGTTTGTTTTTAAAAAAATATTGATATATACATAATTTTATTAGAATTTGAAGTGGTTTCAAATTCAACTTATGCCATTAATAAAGTCTCTATTGAATAAAAGTTTATTACAATTCAGATAAGTTGTGACCAAAACTTATCTAAATACAAAATATTATTACGTGTGAAACTACAAATCTTCTAGTTTGTTACTATATTAGAAATCTTATATAAGTCACATTATATACCTTAATGCCTTTCACATGTGGTTGGCTTAGGAAGCACTTGTGGCTCATCACCTTGCAAGTCTAAGGTTAGGGGTTCAAGTAGTGACAAGCCCAACTATTTGTTATTATTATTCTTCCAAAAAAAAAAAAAAATTGGATGACCACTTTTGTTATTATTTTTTTTCCTCCTTATGTCATGTTACACACTATAAGTATATTAAGATAATTAAAATAATTACTCTAATTGAAATGTTATTGCCAAAGTTTCAAAATTTATATAAAAAAATTACAACAGCGGGTGAAATTCTACTACCAAGGGTTCTTAGAAATTTAATAACAAAACAACAACCAAACCTAAGGCCTGAAATTTTGGGGTCAACTACAAATTCTCAATAGATTAGTGAGGGCTGACCATATGTACTTTTTTCATCATTTTATTTTATTTAAAGTCATATTCTTTGTTATTTCCTGTAATTGACGTTATTTTTTACTAATTCTATTATTTTTATTTTTATTCCTCCTTTATTTATTTATTTTTTAATTATCTCAACTTAGATTAACTCACTTTTTTCTCATTAGTATATTATGTTAAGCAAATAAGCTTAACCAAATGCATATAGACTTGACCATTGCATGACAGTTTTTTTTATTTATTATTTATTTTCTTTTTGTTGTTGAAATCAAATTAGCAAAATAGTAAATACACATTGTTGAGGGCCATTTATGAGCATTCAGGTGAAAAGAAAGAAAGCCCAATAACAAGGGCAACAAAGAATTGACAAAAGCAGACAGTAAAGCCATTAGGCCCAAGCGGCAGGAATAATAGATCACAGGCCCAAGAAATAAACAAATGGGTCTTGAAGAGGCAAGTGAGCTCAAAGAAGCCCGGAAAGAGAAAAATAGCATCCCATGGGCAGTGTATGAGATAGAAAAGCGAGAAAGGGTTACCGCAGGCCCAAAGTAATGTAAACTAAAAAAGTAAGGGGTTTATGGCAGACCCATAAACCCCAAGGATGAGAATAAGGTTATTGGGCCAGGGAAGCCCAATGAAGTTAGTAAAAGGCCCATGGGAATGTAGAACTAGCAAAAGAGCCGAGGAAGCCCAAAGAAAGCAAACGGGCCGAGGATGCCCAAAAGAAGGTCAAAAGGGACATAGGAGCCCATAAATAAAAGCAACCCAGTGGCCATGCCAAGCCACTGAGAGAAGGAATGAACGGTTGGCTTAAAAGAGGCCCAACAGGATCAAGTTGTTACGGCAGGAATAACAGAATGACATTGCAAGAAATAAAGGAAACCAAGTAGTGGGCCAAAGAAATGTAAGACCCATCATCAAGTAAAGCCCAGCTTGTGAGTGGAGCAGGAAAACAAAGAATGGCCCACGTAAAAGAACGAAGAGGTGAGACGGACTGTGCAAACAAAGCTCCAGACTGCAGCAAACACATAAGCAACAGGCAGATTTTTGGACATATTTGAAAGGAAAGCACGCGTAAGGCCCAGGCACCACCAGCCTATACCCAGCCAATATGGGACGTGGTGGGGCCATGGGTCAGAGGTAAGAGGTAAGGGGGTATGGTTTGGTGGTGGGGAAAGGGGAAAAGAGCTATTCCGCGGCTCCTGCCCAAGCCCTTTTGGGAGGTACGTCCTGCTAGAATGACGGACCACCCAAAAGAAGCAAGGTTGAGGGGGGAACCATTAGGTGCATGCCTTAAGGGAAAGAGAGAGAAAGCATTTACACCGTGGCAGGAAAGAGTGCTACGGTGGACTAGCGAATGAAACAAACCTGCCATCACCTGTCAAGGGTAAGTGGCACACAGACGAACCCTTTGGTGGTTTGCAAGTACGCCCAGACCAGATAAAGGCAGTTAAGGGGTAAAGTGGTAAAATCTGGTCACGGCAGGTACTATAAAAGGACCCTTGCCGTGCCCTAAAACCAAGAGGAAAAAACAGAGTAATACAGAGTAATAGGAAAAAATAAAAAGAAAACAAGAGAAAGAGAAAAGATAAGAGAGAAAACAGAAGGAAAAAGAGAGGTAATACAATGGGCATGCACCAGTAGGTCAATTTCCCTCTCTCCCCCTTTAAATCCTGCTCTCTTCCAAAACGTAAGGGAGATTCTTTCTTTTTGGGCATTAACCATTCAGGTCCAATTCCCTCAAAGCCATTAATCCCCACGACAGGATCTTTCCTGGAAGATTATTTGCATTGAGAGGAGGCGTTCTCCCCTCTCTGGTTTTGCTTTAACGGGCCAAACTTGAACTTGACTTTATGCTCATTTTTTGATTGATTCATGTTATCTCCTTTTTTCCTTTACTTCCCTTTGTAAATAACTTTGCTATGACTGTAGTTATGTTTTAAAAGTAGGGACTACTTGGCCATTTTCCTTTAAATAGTCAGAATACTCTTTTTTGTTATTATTATTATACCTGCCTGCCATAACTTATCTGAAACAGTTCTGTCTGCCGTAAGCACACTCTTGGCAGACGAGACATAGTTTGTGCACAAGCCGGCCCAAGTTGAGTTCCAGTTGGATCGGTCTCAACTCTCTTACTTAGAAACATTCGGGCCCATTATCTAGAAGGCAGCCCAACCCAACGCACCACACAAAAAAGGCCCCCACACACATTATTGTTGGATGGCATGTGATTATGCTCATACTAAAATCACTCACAACTAGTGGAGTTCATGAGAAGATTAAGAAGGGATATCCGGTTCTATCCAAAATCATTCACTCACATAATAGTGTGTCACCTTTTCTTATTAATTTATTATGACTCATGAATGAAATTTCTTATTACCTTTTTACATGGTCAACATTCATTATCATTTTCATTTAAAAAATATTAAAGCTTCTACCAATTTTACTACTACTTAAAAAAAAAAAAAAAAAAAAAACTAATGTGATAATGAATGCGATTAATGTTTTTACTCAAAAAAAGTTTAATTGGTATCAACATACTAAATAATGTAAAAATATCTTCAATAGAAGATTAAATGTAACCACATAGGGTTATCATAATTAATTAATTATTATATATTCAACATTAATTAATTTAATAATAATAAGAGTGAAAGATATATACTCATCCTATTAAGAAGTCTATTTGTAAAAAGGTGTGTAGCTAAACATTATTTGATGAACAATCACTTAAAAAAATAATGGTCAATGAAGATATTAAATAAAAAGGGTTTTTTAAGATGTAGAGTATAAACTAGAAGAATTTATTCATAAATCACTATTTTGCATTGGGTTTTCTCTACAAATTACTTGAACAACAATGATACCAAATATGTAAATTTCTCCTATTGTTTTAAATTTCTTGAAAATAAAACTCTTAATTTATTTATTTATTTTAAAAATTGACAAATTAATTTGTAAGGTTAGTGTACTCAAATTTGTAATCATTGTAGTATCACACTTTTGGCTTTGAACAAAACCGAAAAAAAGAGAGTGTAAAATATCTCAACTTCAGTTTTGGAAATTATATACTTTTGTTTTATACAATATATAAATTATATTTTAGTTTAATCTATGAGCATATGTGTAAGAAACTCATTCTTGACAGCTTGAAATCTGATCCTTAACTTGTCATTTTTTTAATTGATGTAATTGGGCTGTGACTATGATGCTGTGGTCATTCCCACGACACCACTTCACTTGTTTCTCCTTCAAGACAGTTGACAATTTGCTTATCCGTTCTGTACTTTGCTAAAAGTGAATGAGTAATTTTTTTTTTTTTTTTTTAAATCCCATAGAAAACCGTCTTGATTTGGATAGAATGCCAAAAATAGGCCAAATTAAAAAAACCGTTGAAGTTGAGAGACTGCCGGTGCCAGTAGTGCCAGTATGCTACCATTAGCAATGCTGAAATTTTTGTGTCTGATGATTGGTCAATCATTGAGTGCCATTTTTGGAGTTTGCTAAACAAAGCAAAGATCAAAACTGAAGTTAAGGTCTGATCAATAAGTGTGGCAAGCTAAACCAAAGTATGAATCACTCTAATTTGACGTCGAACTCAGCTGGATTACACTCTCTTCGTGTTAGAACTTAGAACAGAAGTCTTTTCTCTTTCAAGACTCAAAAGACATACGATAAAATTGATGATACACGTGAAAAATATTGGCATGGGGAGCTGAACCTTGGCAATCACTCAATCCTGCTCATTACGTTTGGTGTCTCTATTCTATAGTATCAACATCTTTTTTCTCTTTATTTTATGATCCCATATGTATGTGAGTTTCACACCTAAAATTTATGTTTATGTGAGAGTGTGGTGAGTCTAGTTTGTTCATTACCAACCATAGATGATGTGAGACCATTTATAACCGTTAGATGCGGTTGCATCAATGGTCCAGATTCATCAAAAGGGGTGGTCCCCAAAAACAGATCAGCAAACTCAAACCAAATTGCATTGGGATGTAGTGTAGCTTGCAGCACCTCATGTGCAACAAAGACACCCCGCCATTTCCCAAATAATATAATCATCATCACGTTACATAATAATAATAAGTACACCTTATTAATCAATCCAACCAATTATAAATTGCCTTTAAAAAAAAAAAAAAAAAATTCAATCCAACCATAATAAATTGTGCTGTGCCAAAGATATTCCACATCACATGCTATTGGGGAAAAAAAAATTCATAGAAAATAAAGAAAGCAAAACGTTAGGAGACAGAGACACCAGACCAAACCCCACGCACAACTAGAAGCAGTTATATTGAAGCTTAAGAAACCCACCCCAATCACCCAAATCAACCACACCTGTCGGCAGCAACCACACTGTCTTGAGTCCTACACACAAAAAGAAAATAAAAAAGAGAAAGACGGAGTTACCGAAAGAGAAGCAAGAAAGAATCATTAGGAACTAAATGTTGCACAGTGTTTATGTGTTACAGAGAGAGAGAGAAATCTGATACTCTAATAGTGTTTCAGATTCAGAGCTAAAGTGAGTGACAGTGAGTAATGTTGGTCCAAGACCGTTCTAGTTCAGCCCCGAAATCACCGAAAGGTCCGAAATCCAAGCTCAGAAATACTTTACAAAACCGCTTCTCTGAGGCCAAAGCTCTCGATTTCTCAACATGGTTTTCCGACAACCTTTACAAGATCATCACCGTCCTCCTCCTCATCGCCACCGTCGCCGCCCTCTTCTTCCTCCGAAATGTCGGCGACACTGCCGCTCTCCTCTGCTTCGAAACCCAGGCCAAAAACCTCGAGAAGATCCAATTCCCCAACGTTAATTGGAATTCAATTTCACCCATTACCGACAAGTCCCCTTACGTTAATTTCCGAACAGAGCGTTGGATCGTCGTTTCGGTCTCCAATTACCCAACCGATTCGCTCCGAAACCTCGTCAAGATCAGAGGCTGGCAAGTCCTCGCTGTCGGTAATTCCAAAACGCCATCAGATTGGTCCCTCAAAGGTGCGATTTTTTTGTCTTTGGAACAACAAGCACAGTTAGGTTTTCGTGTTGTGGATTTTCTTCCTTATGATTCTTATGTTAGAAAAACTGTTGGGTATTTGTTTGCGATCCAACACGGCGCGAAGAAGATCTTCGACGCCGATGATCGTGGAGATGTGATTGATGGGGATTTGGGTAAACACTTCGATGTAGAATTAGTTGGGGAAGATGCTAGGCAAGAGGTTATATTGCAGTATAGTCATGATAATCCCAATCGGAGCGTAATTAACCCGTATATACATTTTGGGCAGCGGTCCGTTTGGCCTAGAGGGTTGCCATTGGAGAATGTGGGTGAAATTGGGCATGAAGAGTTTTACACTGAAGTGTTTGGTGGGAAACAGTTCATTCAGCAGGGGATTTCTAATGGTTTGCCCGATGTTGATTCCGTGTTTTATTTCACGAGGAAATCCAGTTTGGAAGCGTTTGATATTAGGTTCGATGAGCACACCCCGAAGGTGGCGTTGCCACAAGGAATGATGGTGCCGGTCAATTCTTTCAACACGATTTACCATTCTTCGGCGTTTTGGGGTTTGATGCTTCCTGTTTCAGTTAGCACAATGGCTTCTGATGTGTTGAGAGGGTATTGGGCACAGAGGCTTTTGTGGGAAATTGGCGGTTATGTTGTAGTTTATCCCCCAACGGTTCATCGATATGATAGGATTGAGGGATACCCATTTTCAGAGGAGAAGGATCTTCATGTGAATGTTGGCCGTCTGATAAAGTTTTTGGTTTCGTGGAGATCAAATAAGCACAGATTGTTTGAAAAGGTTTTGGAATTAAGTTTTGCAATGGCTGAGGAGGGGTTTTGGTCTGATAAGGACTTGAAGTTTACAGCTGCTTGGCTTCAGGACTTGCTGGCTGTTGGATACCAGCAGCCGAGGCTAATGTCACTGGAATTGGATAGGCCACGGGCAAGTATTGGTCATGGAGATAGGAAAGAATTCGTCCCACAAAAGTTGCCATCCGTTCATCTTGGGGTAGAGGAAACAGGAACAGTGAATTACGAGATTGCAAATTTGATTAGGTGGAGGAAGAATTTTGGGAATGTTGTGCTTATTATGTTTTGCAATGGGCCTGTGGAGCGTACTGCTCTTGAATGGAGATTGCTTTATGGGCGAATATTCAAAACGGTGATTATTTTTTCAGGGGCAAGGAACCCAGATCTTGCTGTTGAACAAGGCCAATGGGAGCAACTATACAAGTAAGTTGTTAACATAATGCATTTTTACTAATTATGTATACAATTTATTATCATTATTGTCTTGTCTTTGCATATCGTTAGACTATTGAATATTACTTTCTACTATGTTCTTTTGGTTACTGAGGAGGAGAGCTTAAAACATGGAGGATGCTGCAATATAATTTTCCAAATGAGATGTTTTTTCAAAATTTATGCTCAGTGAGTGAAAACTTTGAGACAGTAGCATTTGTTGGCCATGTACAATCATGTGAAACTGTTGAGATTGTCATGAAATTATTATTGTTTATTATTCGAACATGTTAATTGACAATGTATGACTTTAAGCAGCAATGAGGAGAGCAATAGTATTCAGTTGCTGTGGCTCTCCTTTTGGTTTTCTGTTTTTCAATTTATCTATATTCAGGGTAATTAACTTTTAAATTCAGGTAAAGTTGGTTCCATAAGAGGTGTAATTTTCTATGAAACTTGAAATGAAAATTTGTGGAAGTTAGGAGAAGAACAAAAATATGCATATTTTATTGGATTGGATCTCTGGTGGTATATAAGATCTAACGGGTATGAGCTGTGAAGTACTTGAAAATGCTGTTATGAAGTTGCTCCCAATATAAAGTTAACTTGGAAAGGCTACTTTTTATACAAATTGCATCACTAAAAAAACTTTGCGAATTAATAGTTATTGAACTTGACCTTCATGATGAAAATGGTAGATGGTAGGTACATATCAGTTGTGGACTGAGTAGATCATTAGATTCAATCTAACACTAATCATGTGCTGGAAGGGCAACTCTTAGACCTGCTACAAAAGAGGTACACCCTACCTTTTCAAAGTTCTGTGTCCATAGATTTGGCCTGTGTTGTACTTGTTAGCCTTGAACTGGGGTTGTCCTGATGGACCCAAAAATGAAAAGAGAAGAATTTGGGGCACACTGTTAGGTGGTCCTAAAACACATTGGTTAATCTTGAAATTGAAGAATTTGGTCCAAAATCTGGTTTGGGAATAGTGTTGTTGTAACCTTGAAGTTGAAAGTGCTAATGTTTGCCTATCTAGGCTCCAAATGGTTAAACAAAGAATTCAGATTTAGAAAAGGAGAGTGTTGTTCATGTTACAAATATGAAGTCTGTAAGGCAGTGTGGATTTTTTAGAATCACTCTCCAAGTAGTCTCCCATTACAACAAACATTGAGTTATCATAAAATAGTTGGTCCCCCCCTTCTTTTAGCTTCCTTTCCCCCAACCCAAATTTTATCCCTCTAGTTTGGTTTGGATAAGTGTTAGTTTGAGTTGTTGCTTATTATTAAATCAAAGTTCGCTTAGAAGCAACCTTAGGTTGTTATGTTGTCAATTTGTTTTATTCTTAATCATTCAGTTACTATTGATGATGATGGAAAGGAGTAAGTGTAAAATTGAAGTTCTAACTGTTCTATATGTTGGCTTTTACCATATATAATTATTTTGAAACTCTAGTTAGTTAACATGGTTAAAGTTTCATAATCATGCTGTCTAATTATTGTCTAATTCTCTTTTCAGGCACTTGCCTAAGATTTTTGATAGATATACCAGTGCAGAAGGATTTTTATTCCTTCAGGATGATACGATTCTTAATTACTGGAATTTGCTACAAGCAGACAGGAGTAAATTGTGGATTGCGAATAAGGTAATATACCTTCAATTACTCTAACATCTATTTCCCTAATATGAATATTATGGTCTCACAAAGAAAATCTTGGGCCACATATATTTTATCAATGATAAAAGTGGATTAGTTTTTTCATTGGAAACCATTAGAACTGCTCTCTTTAACAAATTCAATGGGATTCAGGTCTCCAAGTCTTGGACTACTGTGTCAACCAATGGCAACTCAGATTGGTTTTCAAAACAAGCAGACATGGTAAAGAAAGTTGTTAGCATGATGCAAGCTCACTTCCAGGTCAATTATAAGGAAAGCATAACGGATAGCCAGAGCATTGCCATATACAGTTCTGAGGTATTCTACATTCCCCGGCGCTTTGTAGCTGACTTTGTCGAACTTGTTAATTTAGTGGGTGGTCTAGAAATCCATCAAAAGGTTGCAATCCCCATGTTCTTTGTATCAATGGATTCACCACAGAATTTTGACCCAGTGCTTAGTTCAATGATCTACAAGCAAAAACCACCTACAAGTAATTCTTCAACACTTTATTCTGCTCAAGCAACTGCAGTTCATCCATGGAATGTGTCAAGTGAAAAAGATTTCATAAAGCTTATCAGAATAATGGCAGAGGGTGACCCTCTCCTAATGGAGTTAGTATGAAGGTAATGTGATACTAGAAACAACAGCAAGAGAGAGGAAGCAAGAAACATGTTCCACTTTTGTTCTTGTATTTTTTATTGGGGGGGGGGGGGGGGGGGGGTTGTGGGGGAGGGTTTTTCTATCTTTTCTTTTTCCTTTTCTTCTTACCATTTTTGTAGATTTACCTTGTATGATTCATTACTGATTGGAGATTCCCTCCACAGAAAAATGTAATCTTTTTTTCTTTTTACTCATGAATATATGAAAAGAGAATTGTATTTAACATTGACAATTACTGTTTGATTGAATGGTTAAGATTTTTTGTAAATGCTACATTGGATCTTGCTTGAATGATTTTGTGTTTTCAGTAAGGAAATATAATGAAAAGTTTGAGAGTTGCATGGTAACAATGGATCTTCAATTTACCTAACCTTGTAATTATGACTGGAAGGTCTTGTTGAATTGTTTTCTAAACCTCACTTCCATAGCTGGCCTACTGGCTACTGCCAAAAAACAAAAATAATAATAAAATAAAAAATAAAAAATAAAAAGGAGGTTGCATAGACTGTAAAAGGCTGTAACGCAGCGTTTCTTAAAGTTAGTATATCTTATTTTTTTGGAAAACGATTTGCTAAATAAGAGATTAGAGATGTATTATTGATGCAAGGAGAAGCTTTCTTGAAGTAAATATGTCTATGATTGATGAAAATGATTACCAATTTCAGTTAAAAGAAGTAATGGGAAGAAAAAGCAAAATTGGTCTCATCTGTCATGTATTGATGAAAAGAAAAAGGAAAAAAGCTTGGTCCCTTTGAGATTTTATTGTGAATGGTCCCCTGCATAGACTCTTTCATATTTATTTTTGTCCCGCTAACTCGCTTGTTCTTTTGATAGATTTCAAATGTGGGACCTGTATTACATTTAAATTGAAAAGGAATGCTAGACAGCATTATGCGAGAATCATAGATGAAGATGCTGTATACAAACTTATTGTCATTGATGTCAGATGCAAGGTCCTTTCACTCAAGAATTGGTAAAGATTCTTTCATTGAATTACAAGATTTGCCGACTCATAACACTCATGTATTAGCATTATTGATATTAGCTTTATTACTCTGTTTTTTTTTTTTTTTTTTAAGTTCTTAAAAGTTTCTGCTGTAATTTTGAAGTCGTTTGTTGGCTGTTGGCTGTTGCTGTCTGGTTGCAGCTCTTGATGCTTGTAATCTGTACTAAGTTGCTGTTTTGAATAAATTTCTTTGTGGGACATGAAAGAAGTGATTTCTCCTAAATTTCTTCATATCTCTAATTCAAATTATCCTACCAAAACTGCTCTGGTCACTTCTTTTCCTATTACCTCTCTTAATAACTCTTTAATTTTTTTTTTCAGAACAAGGGATGGAAGAATCAATTATCTTGATCAATATCACTATGATGGGTTGAACCGTTATCCTCCTCTTTAGATGGGAGGAGAAATATTATTAGGTTATAAGACCATTTCTATTTTCTAAACACAATCAGTCTGAAGAGACAGAAGAAATATTCTATGCTATATTGCTATGTTCCCAACACAATCAAGCTTTAGAAGAAGACAAAAAAATAGTAGGTAAAAAATTTACTTTTTGTCTCCATAAATATGGTTTGGTACCATTGGGTCCTTAAAATTCAACCATATCAACTTAACCCCTAGGTGTGTATATATATATATATATATATATATTGTTTCATTGTTCCCTTGTTGCTATCTCACTCAGAGAAAATAAAATTTTACAAAATGACTACCTAAGTAACTTCGGTAGCATAAAATACCCCCATCAACAGCTTAATGACATTTTTCCTTTCTTTTTTCCCTCTTTCCTTCACTACCAAAACCCTAGCATAGTTGAAGAGCCTATGCTTGTGGCTATTGTCTTAATGCTCTCAAATTATCTTCGTATAGGAGGGGTGAAAACTTGTTAGGAATTCAGATATCCAGTGCTTCGATCATATCAATTATCAACTGCTCGTGGCAGAAATTACAAGAATTTATATATTTCTGGTATGTGATACTCTAGCCACATTTTTAAAATTCTGGTTTAACACCTTTTTTGTACTAGTCTGATGCTAACACTTAATCTAACTATTCAGGATTAATAGACCCATGGGAAATGACAATATTATCATGATAATGGCAAAGTATTGTTGTTACTAATAATGTGAAGGCAATAGCAACAGCACACAGATGGCTGTATTCCCGAAAATGAATTAAATTACACCGGGCAATGGATAAACAAATTCACATTACATACATTCCGCAAAATTACAGCAATGTACCCTACAGAGAGAGAAACTCAAGGAAATTATCAGTGTTTTTGGTATTTGCAGTTCACCTATCAATCCCTTCAATCTTGTCTTCAACTTCTGAGTACAACTGCCTTAATCTCTCAATATTCTGTTCAGAGGTCTCCCAGTACCCACGTCCATTGGCCTCCAAGAAAGTTTGAACCAACTTCCTGAAGGAATTTGGATTTTTGCTCATTAGCCTGTTCAACATATCCTCATCCTGAATGAAAGTCGAGTTGGCCTCTTCATACACCCAATTATCAACTTGGCCAGAAGTTGCACTCCACCCAACTGTATTAGTAAGCCTTTTCTCAATTTCACGAACACCCTCGTATCCACTAGACATCATTCCTTCGTACCACTTGGGGTTCAACAACTTTGTTCGAGCATCAAGACGCACAGTCTCAGAAAGGGTACGTACCTGCAATTCAAGAAACCAATACGATGAATGGTATCACTTGGTCTAGTTATGGTTTTTACATCATAAGAAATAAATTAAGATTCAATGTCTCACCTGAGCATTAGCTGTGGTGGTGTCTGCAACATATGCACTAGGCTTCTTCCCATCCTTCCTCAGGTTCTGTACTAGATTAGTTGGGTCTGAGTCAAAGTAGTGACTCACATCAGTGAGTGAGATCTCTGAAGAATCAAGGTTTTGGAATGTGGCATCAGCTGTGCTTAGAGCCATCTCAAAAACTTTTCTTTTCTCAGTCATGCCTACACCAGGGGCATCACTATCAAAAGCAAAAGACTTTCGGCTCAAGTACATGTCTTGAAGCTGCTTCTCGTCATTCCACGAAGAATTCTCCACAGCAAGATTTATGTTCGAGGAGTAGGACCCTGAGGCATTGGAGAAAACCCGAGTTGCAGCTTCCCGAACACCAATCCCAAGGGTTTTGGCTTGTTCTAGAGCGTGCTTCCTGACATAGTTTTGGTCTTCTGGCTCATCTAGTTCAGCTACCATCTTTACCGCCCGGTCCAGGAGATTCATCTGTGAAGAAAAAAAAAATTTTGATGAAAATTTCATTAGCAGGACTGCCAGGAAACGGTAAAACACAGTTCAAAAAAGGAGGGAGGAGAGAATGAGAAGAACATAATCTCATGATAGAAAATAGTTGATACCCTTTCATTCAAGGTTTTGATTTCAAGTTAGGACATGAATTACGGTGCTGCAGAATTTAAAATCATACCTAAATGGCACTGTTAGAAAAATATCATCAAAATACTAAGAATTGTAAATTGATATCTCTTATCTTATGTAAGAATTAAGATTCAAAATCCTGATTCACCGTATATTAGTTCACAAAAACTACAATTCTACAATTATTGAGGTATACCTGGTGCTCCACGTGTACCCTTGTTATATCATTTAATGTTAGAATCTACACAAATGGGAAGGATGATTAGGATTTATACCTGATTGATAAAGAGATCTCTGAACACTCCAGAGCAATTAACAACGACATCAATCCTAGGCCTTCCAAGCTCTTCAAGGCTTACTGGCTCCACCCGGTTCACTCGACCTAATGAATCAGCAATTGGCATCACACCAACCATCCACAAGACCTGAGCCAAGGACTCACCATAGGTCTTAATATTATCTGTTCCCCACAATACAAGTGCTACTGTCTCAGGATACTTTCCCCCGTTGTCAGCCTTCTGCCTCTCTATCAACCTCTCCACCACGATTTTTGCACTCTGCATTGCTGCTGTTGTGGGAATAGATTGTGGATCAAGTGCATGAATATTCTTTCCTGTTGGCAATACTTTTGGGTTTCTAATTGGATCACCACCAGGCCCTGGAAGCACATATTTTCCCTCTAATGCTTGTTTCAAACTCCCCAACTCATTATCAGCCACAACCAGCTTCAAACACTCTCCTAAAAACTGAAACAATGTTCTAAGTTTTTCCCTATTGGCCCTGTAAAATTTTGTGTTAGACAAGTACTGAACCCATGGTTCATTTATACCAAATCCAAGGATTGAACTCAGTTTATCAGCTACATCAACAACTTGGCCCTTCTTATTGGTTGTTTGCTCAACAAAGGAAGTAATAGCTCCACGTGATGCCTCAGTTATTTGCCGAAGAAGCTCTACATCCTTCAAAATTCCTTTGTCACTCCCTCTATAGACTTCCTCTATATCTCTTCCTACAGTCTCAGCTAGTATATCTGGGAGTGATGAAATTCCATCTTCAGGACGGTTTAGCGCAGCAATGTTAACCAGAGTTGCAACTGCTTCCATGGCTGATGGAGGCTCACCAATGACATGGAGCCCACAAGGCAAAAGGCGGGATTCAATCTCCATGATCTTGGAATATACCTTTCCAACCACAAGATCTCTTTCATTTGCTGAGATTGCCTCTCCCTCATCAGGCAGTTTCACATCCTTGTCAAGATTACATTGTTTAGCCGTGCTGATGATAGAGTTCACAATTTGTGGCCCACGGCCAGTGTCTTTAAGGGATTGATATGAGGAGATGAGCTCACTTAACTGCTTAAGCCCCTTGTATAGCCCAGCATTTTCTGCTGGGGGAGTCAGATAGCTGATGGTATTGGCATAGCTCCGGCGCTTTGCTATTGTTGCTTCAGATGGGTTATTAGCTGCATAGTAATAGACATTGGGAATATTCCCAATCAGACTGTCAGGGTAGCAGACATCACTCATTCCAACCTGTTTTCCAGGCATGAATTCAAGTGATCCATGAGTGCCAAAGTGAAGAACAGCATCAGCTTTGAAAATTTTCTCAACAAAAGAGTAATATGCTGCAAAGCCATGATGTGGACTAGCTGATTTGGAGAACAACAGCCGCATTGGGTCACCCTCATAGCCAAATGTGGGCTGAACCCCAATGAATACATTGCCATACTGTTTACCATATACCAATAGACTCTCTCCATCAGAGTTTAGATTCCCAGGAGGTTTTCCCCAGTTTTCCTCCAATGCTGTGGCATAGGGAGTTAAGCTTTGGTATTCACGGACGCCCATTTTGTAAGCAACGTTCAGATTTGGGCTGCTGAATTGAGCTTCTTTGTCATGAATTACATCTTCAATTAAGGCTTCTGAAGTCTCTGGTAGGCCCTCAACATTGTAACCATCCCTGTGGAGTTCTTTTAGAACTGAGTAGATGGACGAAAAGACATTAAGGTAGGCTGCTGTTCCAACATTTCCTTTGTCAGGAGGGAAACTGAAGACTGTGATTGCTAGCTTCTTCTCTGCCTGCATCAGTGCATGTATTTATCAAAACAAGCTCAGGAAAACAAAAATCTAATTGCCTTTAAGTACATTCTCTACAGAATAGAAAAGACAGAACATCACTTAAGGAATGAAGTTTCAAATTACAAATCAAATACAGATCATGAACTACAGTTTCTAAGCAAAACATCTAACGGTCAAGGATTTTCTACAATGTGAAACAGATGAGGTAAATGAAAAAGGAATCTTCAGCATGTCCACTGAAACTATTTGGATTATAGATAATGATAAAGTTCAGAATAAAAGGTATGTTAATCCTTCTCACTATTGCCAACATCCAAATCATACTCTAAACTACTAAGCATCATGGCCAATTCAAAATTATATATATATATATATATATATATATATATATATTGGTGAACATACACCCATGAATAAGCTAAATTATTAGCAAATATGGATTAGAAAATAAGCTAGTGGGATACAAAGGTCTAGAGCAACATCATTACATCAATAACTCTTAGTATTCTTAATTGGTAAGTCAACATCCTCATAATTATTTTCAACACTTTTCTCCAAAGTCATTTGTAATTTTGATTTCAAAATTTTGAAACCCAAACGATTCTGTGTTAGTCACTACTACACATAGAAGCTTTTCTGGGCTTGAACTCTTTAAAGCTGACTTAGGTTTTCTATTATTTGCAAATCATATTGTAAAAGGGAAAATAATAATAAAGTTACCATAAGCCATCTAGGAAAACACTATTTATTGGGAGAGAGTATTTAGCACAAATGCAAATATACCTTTGATTTCCTCTTCAATTCACCCCATCTGATTGCTCTAGTACAAAGTTGCTCCACCCTCTTGTGAAGAGCATGTGATTTTCCTGCAATCACATTACATCGTTAATTAACCCTTAAGAAAGAGGGCATCTGAGATAGAGTGTACTAAGTCAAATTGAAACAAGACAAGGCAATAATAAAACTACTTCAGCTCGTGTAATAAAACCATTTAAAATAAAATGTAATTTATGGTTAGAGTGGGTCTGAGTCTGTACTTGTTTTCAGAAGTAAATACTACACTTGATTTAAAAAGCAAAACTTGCTTTTGGTTTTTTCCTGAGAGCATTTCCAAGGTGATGACTTAACTATAATCAGACTATATAAGCAATAACAATAAAATGAAATTCCAACAACAATAAAAATAATTGATAAGGAAGATATACTTGCCTGTTCTAGGATCCCGACCGGCAAAAACAATGGGCTCCATGCCTCCATCTAGCTCTGGCAGAGCAACTTGCAAAGCTACTTGAATTGGGTGAAGCCCCAAGGTACTATTCAACCATTCCTCAGTTGTCTGAAATACCAGAGGCAATGCAACAATATAAGGCACATCAAGCTTCCTCAGTGCCTCAATAGCCCTGGGATGATCCTGCCTGGCTGGCCCCCCGACAAGTGCAAAACCAGTAAGTGATATCACTGAATGCACAAACGGCTTCTTCGTGATTGGATCAATCAAATACCTCTCCACAGGCCCTGAAAAGTCAAGCCCACCGGCGAAAATTGGAATCACTTTAGCCCCTTTTGCCTCCAATTCCATAATCACAGCCACATAGTGACTCTCATCCCCAGTAACAATGTGACTTCTCTGCAAAATCAGACCAACAATTGGTGCATTTGGACCCTTAAGCTTCTCATTAGCATCCTTTCTAGTATCATACCAATTCAAATACTCCTTCACATCCCCATACATACAAGGAGCCAAAGGATGCCAAACCCCACTATCCAAATATAAAACCGGGTCCGAATACTCAATCTTGATCCCCTTCAGGGCAGGCACATAAGACCCAGAAATCATTTTCAAGAAATTTTGCAGGTTATCAGGTGAGCCTCCTAGCCAAAACTGCAAACTAAGTATATAAAGCCTAGCATCCTGAGCCTTATCACTAGGCAAATATTTCAAAACCTTAGGCAAAGTCCTTACAAGCTTTAACATACTCTCTGCAAACCCAGCAGACTGCTTCTTCCTCTTAAAGAGCTGGAAAAAGGGGCTCTTTGACTGTCCCAGCTGTGACATACTGAAAGACCCCAGCTTGTTGAGTCTCATTACCTCAGGCATTGAAGGAAACACCAACACTGCATCAAGTCTTTCCCTTTCTTTCTCCACAGCATCCTTAACCTTCAAAGCAAGCTCCTCAACAAATATCAAAGACCCAATAAAGATATTGGCATCCTCAAGGTCTTTACAGAAGGCTTTATATGTTGATTCATCACGAAGCTCTTCAACCAAGTAACCAACAACTTGAAAGGAAGCGTTCCTCTGGTTTTGGTTGAGAGCCTGGACTGCGGCTGTGAGTGATGATTGGTATTGTGCTTCTAAGACTACATAGACAATTTTGACTGTAGGGAGGCCCTGTTTGTTGTCTGGGACAATTCTACGAACTTCTGGGCTGGTTTGCGTGAATAGGCCATTGCCAATTGCAGTACATTTTACTTTTAAAATGGAGGATTTTGATGGGTTGGTTTGGTGGGGTTTCTTGGGGAGGAAAGAGTGAAGAAAGTAATGCTTTGTAGAGAGAGAAGAAAGGTGGTCAGTTTTGGAGGTTGGTAACGTAAATGGTGAAGATACTAAAGAAGCCATTTAAGAAAATTGAGTAAAGGGTTTCACTCAGTGTCTGTAAATGATAGTGAAGATAAAAGAGAGAGAGAGAGAGAGAGAGAGAGAGAGAGAGAGAGAAAGGAAGGGAATGGTCTGTGTTTTAGTTTCGAATTCAGTGTTTCTTCCTCTTCTTTCTGTATTTTTTTTTCTTGAGGAAGGCTAAGGTCCTGGCTTTATATTTTTGAGTGTAAAGGTGTTGAGAAATGAAATAGTTGGTTTTTATGGTTAGTGGTGGAGTGAGGAACACGTGGCAAAATGGGTGGTGTAGGAGTCTATAGAGTATGTGAGTTAATTTTGAGGTTGAGTTTACTTTGCAGGATGTGAAGAGAGAGAGGCAATACAATGGTGTGGTCTACTTGCCTATCTATTAGTGTCTTTATGATGGAGTTTCCTGGATTTTGATTGGTTAGAGTGGATTACCCATGAGAAGCAGAGTGGATGATGATGGTACTGATGATAGAAGATGAATTGGCAAGATTTTTCTTTCTCTTCAACGGTGGGCCTTTTCGGCTTTTACTTGTAGAAAGATTATTGTTTTTGAGTTTGTGCTTCTCATTGAAAAGGAGTTGATATTTTCTGTGATCCTTATGGGACCAGGTGCCTTGCTTTATGCCAAGCAATCTACGACCCTATAGATAGAGGTATAATGAAGAGCACACTGTTTATGTTTCACTCACTCTCTCTCTCTCTCTGGGCCTCATACTCATAGAGATATAAAGAAGAGCATACTGTCATTGGGCTAAACAAAAACATGGTACAGACATGAGGAAGCCCACTAAAATTCGAGGCCGAAAAACAAGCTACTGTAGCAAAATCTATGTGCCTTTTTCTGCTTGGACATTTCTCACACCGTTAGAACTTGGATCTTACACGGATAGTTTGAACGCATAGCAGTGAAAGAACATCCACAGACGGACTCATGGACCAACAAATAAAAGTGTGGATTTTGTTAGCCAATGCACTTGGAGGAATCAATTGGGTTTCACTGCATTGAAAAGTAAAACAAGCATCCAAAGCAAATAAGCATATACTGTGCTACTTTAATTGACTTTTACGCGTTATTTTATGGACACAAATGTTGCAATGCACTTTGACATAACTTGTACATTTGTCAATGTATAATTAGATTACATTTTTTACACGTGGAACTACAACTTGTACTTGTGAAGATCAATCCAATCACCACTTGACATGTGTATTAGTTATGGTAAAGTGTGTGCAAGAGTGTTTATAGATTTTTTGGACTTATATTATATGCGACCTAAAAAAAAAAAAAGCTAATTGATCACAATAAAAAATTCAACCTTAACCAATTTCTTGAGACACTTGTTAACCAAACCCTTATAATTTCTTTAAATAAATGTTGTGAGACTCCAAAAAGAGCTAATCAATTACAATAAGAAATTCAATCTTAACCAATGCATTAAGACATGTGTTAACCAAAACCCTTGATATATATCACTTGATTATTGAGAAAAAGGGGTGAGAGGAGGCAAGGACTAAAAGTGAAAACACTTATGAAGAGGATATTAGAGCCCAAATTTTCTTCTATAATTCCGGGAAAGTGAAAAGGCTGTAGCATGTACTTTTTGCGGGAACGAACATGCAATTTAACAGTCCTCTTCAGTCCCATTATCAGTTTTGCCTCATTAGGTTGCATCCATCCCTAGTCCCATTATCAGTCCAGCAAAAGAGGCATCAAACGTATAGTAGGAATTCTTGTTTCAATGAACTACCAATTTAGTAAGTTAAGAACATGATTCTCCACACACACAAAAACAGAGCTAAAAACATTTTCTAACACGTTATTCTATCACTTCTTTCTTCCAAATGCCTGGTAGGATAGCCAATGTCAAGATGTCCAAGCATGTGCCTGCATGTTCACCCAGAGACGTCCAAGATTTTGGTTTTATTTTCTTTCTCAGAATGTTTGCATTATATAAGTGCATTATGAAAAAAAAAATTTCATTTAGATTCCGTTTGGGAGTTCATAAGGGAATGGAATGGAATGGAATAATTATAAAGGAATAGAATGAAATGTATTTAAATTAGAGAAATGAATGGAATAGAATGAAATTAAGTAACTTTGTTTGGATGTTTAAAAGTAAAGGAATGTAAAGGAATAGAAATGAATGAAATGTAAATAACCTTGTTTGGGAGTAAAATATTATTATTACTATTAGACCCTTATTTTAGAATAAAGGGTTGAATATATCGGGGTATTTTGAGAGTTTTAGTAAAAAATTCACTAAATCTAATTTCATTTCTTCCAATCTATATATATCTAAAAGCTGAAGCGTAGCATTTAATGTTGCTGCGTTCCTGTTGAGCCACATCAGCGCCACATCATCAACCTATTTTCAATATTTTCTCTCACCTTTTTAATTATTTTTATCCTTATTAATTTCCTACTTTACAATTACACCTTCTCTAACATTTACTTACTTTTACCTTTTTATCTCCCCACTATTCTATACCTTAACCTTATAATTTCTCCATCCCTTCATCTTCCTTTTATTTTGACTCTTCTTCTCTCCATTTTTTTACTATAAAAATATGTTATTTTCTCTTCCATTCAATCCATATTTTGCTCACACAAAAAGGTGAATACTCTCTCTCTCTCTCTCTCTCTCTCTCTCTCTCTATATATATATATATATATTCTTTCTTTTGGTGGATTTCTAATTTAGATTGATGAATTTTTATGTTTAACTCTACTTTAGGTTGATATGATTTTGTTATATTCTAATTTTTTTATATTTTATATTGTCTTTGTTTGTTATATGTTATCCTATGAAATTACAAAATGATTTAATGTTATTCTATAACATAACATGACTTGGATAATTTGATGTTTACAACTATACATTTTCTTTTGAATGTTCTTCTACTCATTTTCTTTTATATAATTTTGTTATTTATCTTACATTCTCTTCCAAAAAAATAGGTGATTATTCTCTCTCTCTCTCTCTCTCTCTCATTAATTATTTCTTGCAACTCTACTTTAGATTGATGAATTTTTTTTATCCCTACTTTTGGATGATACACTTTGGTGGTGGGTTTTTTGAGTTATTTATCACATGTACTCTCTATCCCTCTTATAGTTTTGGTTTGAGTTAATTTTTAGATTTTTTTAGAAGTGAAAATTTGAGTTTATATCAAAATACAATCTACATGATTATGTATTTGAATGTGTCTATAAATTATTTGAGTAATACCAATCGTAAATTTGTGATGAGGTTTGTTTATCATAATAATTTTCTTAAGAGAATGAGAAATTCAAATAATTAATTTTGGAACTTAAAAATTTTAGTTGTAGAAAAAATAAACCATAACATACTATACAAAAATTTGAGTAATACAGATTACTTGAAAAAGAATAGTATTTCTATTTTTATCACGAAAAAATAATGGAATAATATCAATCAAATGCACCTAAGTTTTTCAAAAAAAAAAAAAAAAATCAAAATAATAGAATGATATATTTGTAGAGATGGAGAGATGAAAAATAATTTTAGAAATAATATTTCCAGTACGTTTTGGAGAATAAATCATACATTATATCACGTTACAGAATAGTTTTATATTCCCACGCATTGCGTGGGCCTGCGACTAGTTCCTCTTAATTTTGGGGGAATGAAAATTTAAACAACATGTTTTCAGTTTTTAAACAACACTAGTCGCAGACCCATGCGATGCGTGGGAATATATGATTATTTTGAAATTGTGGTACAATGTATGATATGTTCTCTCTAAAAATCAAAAAAATTCTAAAATTATTTTTCATCTATCCATCTTTACATATATATCATTTTAATATTTTAGGAATGTTTGATTGAAATTATTTCTTTTTGAGGTGGTCCATATTTTTCTAAATTATATTATAGTACGTTGTGTTTTCCTTTGTTTTCTTACAACTAAATTCTTTAAGTTTTTTACTCAAAAAAAAAAAAAAACTTTAAATTTCAAATATATTATTCAAATTTCTTATTTCTTAAATAAGATATCATGATAATCAAAACTCATCACAAAATTACACCTGATATTACTCAAATAGTTGAGAAACACATTCAAATACATAACGAGATTGTATTTTGATATAAATTCTAATTTTCACTTTCAAAATAACTAAGTATTATATCAAAAAAAAAAAAAAAAATCAAACAAAAGCTATGAGAGGGAGAGAGAAGGCTTGCGATGGAGAACTCAAAAACACACATAAAATTGTATATTAACCCAAAATAGTGTTATGAAAAAAAATATAATGATTCATCAACCTAAAGTTAAGTTGTAAGAAAGAATAAATAATCGAGAAAGAGAATAATCACCTTTTTTTGGGAGAGATTTGAATTGGATAAATTTATAGAAAATAAGATGAGAAGAAGAATAGTCAAAATAAAAGATATAGTCACACCAAATTATCTAAGTCACGTTATGTAATTGAATAACATTATATTCTTATATTCTATCTATATAATGCAATATGATAGCATTTAACAATCAAAAAAAAAAGGGGGGGGGGGGGGGAACTTGAAAACACAAAACCAAAAAGTTTGGAGTGTGAAATTCAATTCAATCCTATTTATTTTTTGTAGGGGTATGCATCAACCTAAAGTAGAGTTTTAAAGAATACACAAATTCATCAACCTAAAGTTAAGATATAAAACATAAAAAAATCCACACAAAAAAGAGAAAAAATATATGTGAGAGAGAGAGAGAGAGAGAGAGAGGGAGAGAGAGAGAGAGAGAGAGAGAATAACAGTAGAGTTCTAAAGAACGTGGAAATTCATCAATATAAAGTAAAGACACAAAAAATATTTTAAAAAAAAATTACCAAAAAAAAGAAAAGAAAAACACGAGAAAGAAAGAGAGTAATAACCTTTTTGTGTGATAAAATATGTATAGAGTGAAAGAGATTAGCAAATTTATAGTAAGAGGATGGGGATAAGAATAGTCAAAATAAAAGGAAAATGAAGGGATAAAGGAAGAGTGATATTAATGTTAATAGTAGCGGGGAGATGAAAAGGTAAAAGGGAAGGAGAAAAGTTGGAGAGAATGTAACCGTAAACTACAAAATTAATAAATAAATAAAAAGAGTCAAAAAATAAAAGAGAAATTATTGAAAATAAGTAGGTGATATGGCTGCTGACATGGCTCAAAAAAAACGTAGCAACAATAAATGTTACTGAACCAGAAGTGAGACTGTTGGGCTTGAACTCACTTGGGCTTACAATTTATTTGTAGAGTGGGCTTCAGGATTTCCTACTCTGGGTCGTTCTCGGCATAGAGACTCGAAGCCATATTCATTTTCTCTTCCTCCTTGACTGTTTTCTCTCTTTGTTTTCTGAACCCCCTCCTCTTCCCAAACTTCTGCTATTTATAGCCAAGGTTAGTGGGGGAGATTATGATTACAGCCACCGCTAGTGCTATTGAAGGTCCAATATTATCTGCTTTAAGTGGGTGTTTAGGTGAGAGTGGGATGCAGCAATTATGGCCTTGGAACTTGATTCCAGCTTACTTGATTGTGCTCGGTAATGCAGTTTCCTGAGCATTTTACGATTTTCCCGGACAGGGTTCATATGCTTGTTCGGGAAAGCTTATGTCGAACACTTCTCAGGATCCAAGACCCAAAACTTGTTTTTACATGAAGGCAGTTTCAAGAAGGGCTTAGGGCAATGGGGCCATTCCACTGGGCCTGGGCCCAGGGCCCATATGGGTCTTGGGATCTCGGTGCAGTACAGTTACGCTTCAGCTTTTAGATATATATAAATTACACGTATTTCCATACACTTTTTCATCTACACGTATTTTCAAAAAATACAAACAACATTACTAGAACAACGTTACCAAACGGCTCTTTAAGGTTTTAAGAGAATAGAGTGGAATGTGTATTCTCTCCTACCTATTTCATTCTCTCTCACTTAAACTCCCAAACAAGAAAATAAACTTTCCATTCCCCCTATTACACTTCCAAACAAGGGAAGAAAACAATACTCTAATATTATTCTTTTCATTCCATTCCCCCCTCCTAACGGAAGCTTAAGATAAAAGACAAGAAATTTTTTTTTTTTTTGAGAAAAAGGAAAACAAGAAGTTTCATCCCTAATTTCTTATACTCTACATTTTTTAAATCATGTCTTATACATTAACTTATCAATTAGTTCTTATATGCTACCTTATCAATTAGTTCATAATTGCATCGGACATCAAGAAGTTTTAAACCCTGTCTAGACTGCAAACATTTCCATCAAGATCCAACAGTAAGAGATCTTTAACCTTATTGTTTTTTTCATTTCTATATATATTTTTTAATTTAATTTATTTAAGTTTTGAAGAGATTCAAAGTACTTATTGTCTTTATTAATATAATAATAAAAGGGAAGGAACACTAAATTTTACAACCCAAAAAAATAAGGTATCTATGGATTTCCAAGAGCCTTAAAGCTCAATGGCTCTGCTTGTTCTCTTTTATGAGAAGAAAGGTTTAAATCCCTCTTCTCCCATTTGTGAAAATTGAACTATCAAAAAAAAAAGAAGAAGAAGAAGAAGAAGAAGAAGAAGAAGAAGAAGAAGATGAAGATGAAGATGAAAGTCACATTTGATTTACCCTTGAGAATAAAAAAATGTTACACGATTTCTCTCAAAATGCAAAGAACAAACTCTTCCACTTGTGCAACCAAGATAAAAATAAAAATGAAGACACCTTTCAAATTTTTTATTTTTAAATTTTATAAATTTAACAATGTCACTACAGAAAACAAAGAATAAATAGATATAGCTGCGAAATAGAACAGCCAAACTCATTAACTGCACTAATCAACCTCCATACCAGAATTTGCTTCATCTAAAATCTTTTGTAGTTCCTTCATTCTTTGCCTTGTCAATGCAACACAATCCTGATACAACAGCAACTCTTCATCATCAGCATTCAGCTAATAACTTTCTTTGTATTTGCACAGGTCAATGTTGAAAGGGCATTGGCTAATATAGTAATATCTACTGATATATGCTCCTTGGAACAATTGTGCATAAATTGGATAAACCAGTATAAAAATGGTCTCCACTGAGTCTTTTCTCTTCATTTTTTGGTAGGGGGGGTGGGGGGTGATTAGTTCAGAATTTGATCAAGTATAACGCCATCATAACTTTTTTCCCAGCCATTTCAAAATTTTAATTCCTTTTCTACACAAAGGTCTAATAATTCAAAACTTCCAACAACGTATCGAGTCCTGGGTTCCAATTTGATTTCACAAAAGGATGGAATCAATGTCAACCACTTTTTACAATCTTAGTTTCAGATATATTATCATCATATACCTCACAATCAAAAAGCATTCTGCTATAATTGTTATGGTTTAACTAAGTATATTGTAGGACCAAAGTTTCGAACATGCTAAAATTAATCAACACATTAGCACTTTTGATGGATCCTTTAAATGTGTTTTTAAAGGTGAAATCTAACCTGGATAGCAGATGTATAGGCGAGAACTGGTCCACCTGGCTTGAAAAGAGAAACAAGTTGACTTGAAGAATCCAAAACCACAGTAACAACAGTTTCCATGATGGACTCTTTCTCTGCAGTGGGGTCTGCCAAGATATAATTCTTGTGAAGTACGCATGTTAGTGAGAAAGGAATGCTTTTCAGTGTTAGTTTCATCCTCTCTTTATTAACAAAATCCTTTTCTAGCTTTCCTCCATTTTCCTCAGACACAACTACTATTTTACCATCATCATTTAGGGAAACTGCAGGTATTTGTATTGCAAGGCATGGACAATTTTATAACAAATAAGGTACTGCAGGTATAGTTAAAGATTTTGAGTTAAATCTGCATTCATATGTATGCAAACATATGAATTGAAAATTTTTATGTAGTTATAAAAACTTGAAACTGAGAAACAAATCTTTAACAAATACTCAATCTATCACTAACTTGGATTACAAAAAAAATTAATAAATAAATCTGATCCCGCCCATAGTAATCAATTTTAGACCATCTAATTCTAGCAAAGCAATTAGACTATATTTTTTTTTGGGTAAGTTATTCATAAATCTAGTGAGTTTTGAACCCACAACCTCACCATTTTTTTTCCTTTTGATTAGTAAGTTACATGCACCCCCAATGGGTTTTGAATTTGAACCCACAATCTTACCCTCCATGTTGTTCTTATTGATAGGCCAAGAATGTATTGACCCATTGTGATGAATTAATTGATCAATTAGTTAAGTTTATTAATTAATCAAATTAACATACAAAATACGTGGCAATACAAACAAATCACTAATTAAACTAAATGTAGCGGAAAATAAATTGACACGGTGATTTGTTTACGAATGGGGAAAACTTACACGGCAAAAACCTCACCGGGTGATTTTAAGGTCACCACTCCCGATAATCTACTATTATCAAAACAAGCGGTTACAAGTAAATGAATCCCAGTATCTTATACCAACCTACAGTTAAACCCTTACCCTAATACCCAATTGGACTTGTTCTGTAGTGACAATCTCTCATTTTCAATGCACGGCTCCTAGTACGTGACTAACCAATTGCGCGGATCCCAGTACGCGACTTAATCAACAACTTGAGAAGAATGTTAGCTGCAAAGTTCTTCAGTTTATCACACGATGAAGATCAAGAAGCTCCTTGGTCACAAAACCCTATGGTGTACAAACACAATAGCTTCTTCAAGAGAAAGATGAACTAAGGCAAATTCTGTCTCCGGTTATAATTTGCATGAACAAAACTTTGTTTCACACTTGTGCAACTTGTGTAACCTTTGACGACCCTTAAAATAATCCTTATATATGTTTAGGGTTGTGAGAAAAGAAAGCCCAAACACATACTTACAGATTGGATGAAAAACAGCTCTGAAAAACTAAGTTTCATAAACCTCGATAGATAGCCATTTATTAAGCTAGTTGTTGAGCCACGGACTTCAGTAGCTTTTAAACCTTGATAGATGTTAGTTGTCGAGCTAGTTGTCGAGTTTTAAAATCCAGCACTTCATTACTTGATTCTTGGATAGACTTGCATGACTTTAACACTTGAACTTAAAACCTTGTTTTTTGAAATATTAAACACATCCTAGATCTATCTAATTACAAGTAAAGTACGTTTTGTCAAAGGATTAGCCAATTACATAAAATATTGACATATGTTCCTAACATCAAATCACATATGTCTTAACATTTATAATGATATATATTTTTTAAATGATGTGGAACCTCACCTTGCCAAGGCAGGGCCACCCACCCTGAGGAGTAATTTAGTGGAACTCCTAGTGAGAATCAAGCCCCAGATGTTTGGATTTACAGCTCTTCCCAAGCTTCCAACCACTAGGTTTTAATTGACGGGTAAAAAATTGTTCTTATAATGATAGTAGATACAATTTGAGCTGAAGCTCATTGACTTGGACAATGAAAATATTTGTGGGAGATCATGTGACAGAAAATTCTCAAATTAAAATTGTCTAAAACTACCCAAAATTTTCAACTACTAAATTGGTGGAGGTCCAACACATGGTTGGACTTGCACCGTACTATCAAGAAGCTTTCTACAGTGCTTGTACAATAAGATAAATAAAAAAAAATGGTGTGCATTTACCCAGTTTCTCCAAGTAAACCAAAATGTAAAACACAACCAACAGAAACATTGTAAAACTTGCAACATATATTTGAACAGGGAAAAGAAGGCGTAATTTCATATACATAACCAAGTATGACCAATGCTACATACATAGGGTAAGAACCAGAGTCATGCCTCTCTTCACCATCAATACATCAGGAAAGGTAAGGAAACAGTATAATCGAGATTCAAATTTTAGGGGCGTGTTGAGTTGTGTGCAAGTATGATGAATTTTCTAGGCTTCTGTTAGGCCTGTTGCTAGCATCTAAATAGGTCACAGACAATACCAAATGACAGAAAGAATGTGAATCTTACAATGAGAAAATGCAGCAACAGCTGATAGTAAAGCAGCATCGAAGAGAGCACCATCAGCATCCAAACAGTATATGTCCTGCAAGATATGACTTTGAGTCTTTCTTTATCATCCAATAGAGAAAAGGACCATTATAATTAACAATTTGTCCAAAAGAAAATGCTGAAAGCATCAAAAGGAAGACTTCTAAATTCAAACAGATAAAGATGATAATGATGCAGACAATAAAAAACCATTACCAAGTATGCCATCCAATCAGCTTTTCCACTGACCAAGGATAACTCTTTCAAGTTGATCATGCCAGAACTGCAATAGCACATATAACTAGTCACTACAGTAAAGTTACACTTAAGTTGAATAAGCTAAGAAACTAACATTAGATAAGATAATTGACCACCAAATAGAGGTCTTGATCAACCCTACAAATAATCGTATAAAAAAAGGTGATGCTTCAGACTTCAAGGCACAACAAGTGCAAGATAAGGAACAAGTACCAAAGAGAAAGTTATGGAGATGAGCCTACATGTGTAATTTGATAACAAATTCTGAAGTTCTTTTTTTTTTTTTTGAATTCTATCTGAAACAATAAATTCATTGGGCATCATGATCCTATCCTAAATGACTAGACTAACTGGCATATGTGAACATATAATGCCCTGGTACAGAGTACAGACACAATAAAGGCCTCCAAATAGCATACTTATGGATGTAGATGCAAGAAGAAGATTGCCTCACCGGTGGCATTATGAATGAAGCCTGCTATTAGTTGGGCCTAAGGCCTAAACAATTAATGTCTAGGATTTATTTTATTTTTTAATTAATTAAACCTTATTTTCTTTTCCTACTTGTTTCGGGAATTTAATTCCTTTTCTTCCTAGGTTAGTGGAGCTATTTTCTATTTCTATAATCCTACAAGGATAATAAGTTTGGAACTCTAAATAAAGGAACCCTAGTTACAATTTTCTTGATCAATAAAATTTCCGTTGAAATTTTGTCAATGGTTTGGTGCTCATTGTTCCAACTTAAAAGGATTTCAGAAAAGAAAATTCAACCAGAAAGAAGTACCCAGAGAATATAATTACATATGCAGTTGTTTTGACACAACTGGTGCTATCTCAGCTGGCCTGCCAGGCCTAACAATTGGAGAACAAATTGGAGGCATGTGGAAATTGATAGCTGAAATGACAAAGATGTTCATATTGACATCCCATATATAAAACATATAAAGGCAAGAGAAGACACACACAAAAAAAAAAAAAGTATAAGAAAATATGCAGTTAATAGTCAACCTATGCAGCCTTCATTCGGTGATTCCATGGAAGGAGTCATTACTTCCATTTTAATAGCAGCCAACATTGTCTGTCCAAGGAACAAGAATTTTTGAGTTATTAGATCACAAAATAAATTAAAACAACTAGGCTTACAGAGCCCAAAACAAAATGTAGAGAGAAAGTAAGAGAAAGGCACTAACAGTTGAACCAATCTTTGCTAATGCTGAACCCTCAGCAGATGCAACAGCTCCTTGATTTTTTGTGTTTGGAAAGAAAAAAGGATTGAGCAATTCAGTTCGAGTATAAACAATGATACAGTAAAATCCATATGAGAGGTGGAAGAATAAGATTGTGAATAAATGACAGAAGCGATAACTAACCAAGGGCTATGGTTGTATCTCTAGCTCTTCCAAGGGGCCTACCATCAGTGAGATGACGCTCATAAAAACGAAGAGGGAAGAGGCGTCTGAAAGCATCAACATCCACTTCTGATGACAAATCTTCCGGTGCATCAGGCAATCCCATTCTCTCTTCTCTCTCTAATGCATTCACAGTAAGGAAGCTATAAAATACAAACACCAAAATCCGATAAAAACACCAATACAAACACCAAATCAGACCACTAAAACCCACCAAAATCCACCATTAAAACCGACACCACTAATACAAACACCAAACACCGATACAAACAACACCAAATCAAACCCACATCACCACAAAATCAGACCCACAATCGAGCCATCGGAGCACGGCCAATCCAAACACATGAATTCGAGCACGGCGACACCTCACACCTTAACACAGCAAATTAAAAATGATTCATCGATGGTGCTGGGCGAAGGGAGAGGGGGCTAGGCGAAGGAGAGAGATTGCTAGGCGGAGGGAGGTCTGGGCGATGGTGGCATCGGCTTGGCTACGTGAGAGAGAGGCAGTGAGATATAGGGGTGGCAATTTGTGTTCGCGTGTCGGGTTCGCGTCGTGTCAATTCATGAGTATCCGACTATATGGGTCAACACTAACCTGACATGTTTATTAAACGGGTCAAGATTTCTCAACCCTAACACGACCCATTTATTAAACGGGTCAGTCGTGTCGACCTGTTTATCTGATTTTATCAAAATGAAGAAAAACATTTATGAAAAAACAAGCAAATAAATATTTTAAATATAAAATTCAGAACTAATGAGTAACTACATCACAAATAATCATTCAAAATTAAAGCATATTTCAATATCATAAATAATCAATTACAATATGTCAAAGAAAATAAACCACAACAACTAATAAGTTTATATACATAGGGTTTGAGGGGTATATTGGTAAATTTTCATTTAATTAAACGGGTTAGACGGGTCAAACGGGTTCTATAGGTTGAACCCTAGCCTAACCCATTTATCAAACGGGTCCGTCGTGTCAACCCGAATATAACACAAACCCATTAAACCCCAACCCATAACCTGCTAATTTCGTGTCGTGTCGTGCCGGGTTCACGGGTCGTGTCCAATTTTGCCACCCCTAGTGAGATAAGAGGCAGAAACAGGGAGAGGTTAGGCGTGTGGGAGCTGCGTTGTTTCTACCGTTCTGCATGAGAGAGGATGAGATGAGATGAGATAGGGTAGAAAGTTTCACGCGTGTGGGAGAGGTTGGGCGTGTGTGCTAATAAAATATTATTGTTGTAAATAACTCTTAGCTACAGTGGGCTGTTATCTATTGCAGCCCAGATAACAGCCCATTGTAGCAACGAGTTAAAAAATTATTGCTACAAGTCAAAATAACACCTTTGTTGTAAGTATATTTTTAATGTTTGAGTTGCTAAGCAACCTCATTGTGAATGCTCTTTTACCTAAGAGCATCCACATTGGTAGAGCCATAATTTTAGCTAATTGGCTCCACCAAAATCTACTTTATCTATTTTACCTTTTCACTTTACAAAACATCTAACATCAATGATTTTATTTTAGCTTTCAACACAATAAAATAACATATCCACTTTAATAAACAACAACAACCACCACTTCATATAGCCCACCACCACTACCCACAGCCAACTCCTCCACCACCACAACCACCAAAATTAGCCCACAATTACCCAAGAAAATCAACCCACAACCATAAAAATAAAACCCACAACAACATCGCGGCACAACCAAACCACAACCACCATCACAATAGCCTCAAGCTCAACCAAAAAACTAGAAACCAATTGAAAAAAAAAAAAAAAAAAACCCCAGAAATCTCACCCTCAAGATACCCAAGCCAAGAGCACACTATACACACAATTAGAAATCTTAAAACCCAAATATGCAATCCAAAGAGACCAACACAGCAACCACACACCAGAACCTCAGCAACCCACCCACGAACCCAGCGGTGGAGTGGAGGTGAGGGAAGAAGAGTGCCAACCATTTCGGCACTGAGATCCTCACTAAAACCACCCACGAACCGTTTTAGCACCGAACCCAACCACGAACCTAACCGTTGCTGAGCATAGTCTCATCGTTTCGGGCTTTCGGCACCAAGATCCTTACTGAAATCATCAACACTGTCGATCTCTGATCTCTCCATGGAGGAAGAGAGGGAAAAAAGGAAAAAAAAAAAAAAGAAAAAAAGAAAAGAAAGGGAGAAGAGCTGAAGATGAAAAATGAATGAAATGTGTTCGTGCTATAGTGCTATAGGAGGAAGAAGATGAGAGTAAATATTATTAAATTGAAAAGATATATAAAATGTTAATATTTTGCTATAGCTTTGAGCTACAGTGCACAGCCAAAGATGGCTATGCACTGTAGCTCAAGAGCTAAAAATTTTAGACATGCCTCCACCAATGTAGCCCCAATTTTTAAGTTTGTGGTGCTAAAAATAGCAATTTAGTTTCTTAGCACCACCACTACTAAGAGCATTCATAGCTGGGCTTGCAAATGCCATATGTAAGCATATTTTAGCATTAAGGCATTAAAAGTGAGCAACATCCGGACTTGCAAAATCTTACAATTGCAAAAAAAATTGCAATTGTGCTACAGTGCGCTCCTAAATGTATGATTGCAATGTACCACAATTGTAAATGAAAATATTATATTTTATTGATTTTACTTTTTTGTTTTCTCTCATTTAGTCATTTTGACTTCCTCTCTCTTTCATAGCTCCTCACTCCTCACTACCTCTCTCACATCTTTTTCTCTCGTTCAAAGCTTGCATCGAAGCTGGGTTTTGGATTCTCTCGTTCAACGCTTGCACCAAAGCTGGGTTTTGGATTTTGGATTTGGGATCGGCCTGGATCAACGGAGATCGAAGATCGTGGTGGCGTGGGTTTGGATCGGTGGGCTGGGATTGGTTGATGGTGGGTTTGGATCGGTTGATCGGTGGGTTTGGATCGGTGGATTTATTGATCAGTGGGTGGATCGGTAAACACAAACACCATTCAGCCATACCTAACAAAAATCCCTCCCTGAAAACCCAAACCCAAATCTCCAAAGACACTGACCAAAAAGAGAGAGCTTTGAACAAAAAAATAAAGAAAACAAATAGATAAAAAGTGAGAGAGAGAGAGAGAGAAAGAGAGAGAACCTAGAAGAACTGCTATGATGTGTGCTATATGTGTGGCTTCGTTGGTAGCTCCGATGGTGATTTTTTTTAAATGGGTTTGCTGGGATATGTGGGGTTTTGGCTTGGTTTGAACTGATGCTTTGATGGGTTTTTTTTTTTTTTTTTATTTTTTTTTTAAATTTTTTTTTTTTTTAATGTGGTTTTAGTTTTGGTTTGATGGTCCGGTGGGTGGTGCTGGGATATGTGGGGGTGACTGTGTGTTGGTGGTGGCATGATGGTGGCTATTTATTTATTTTTTTATCTATTGTGGTCGATGCTAGAGGTTGAGGGAGAAAGAGAGGAAAAGGAAGAGAAAAAGAGAAATAGTAAAAAAAAAGGAATAAAAAAGAATATTTAAATAAAATGGGAAAAAAATAGAGTTTTGAGATGTTGGGTGTATTGTAAAATGACATGGTATAATTGATAAAATAGCTTTTTGAAATGGTAAAATAGGATGAGATGACATTTGTCATTGTGAATGCTCTAATGCTAAACTCAACTTTCAAAAGGCACAAATAAACAATTAATAAATGGTAGTTTTATAGTACTATATACAAACACTAAAACAGTGCAATACATTGCTACATCTCAAAGCAAAATTTTGCCTTTATTTATTTATTTCCTAAGGAGATAATGCAATTAAAAAGCAACATTTTGGTGCTAACCAAACAAAGACTAAATCATTTTGATGCAATTAAACAAAGCATGTAAAAACTTGAACATGTTTTTTTTGCCCTGCACTTAAATTCTAGGGAATTAAAGAAAGTATTGAGATAAGGGTAAGGGTAAAAATTTGAACTTTGTTTCATTTTACTACCCTTTCTAGGCAATCAAACAAAGCATTAAGCATGAAATTTACATACCCTTGAATTAATTGAAAAACTTTTTTTAATGAAAACAATGGAAAGAAAGTAGTTGATTAGAATCAGCAGCAGTTACCAAAGCAAAGAAGAGATGAGTTACTATGGTGGCCGCAAACGCAAACGCAAACGCAAACGCAAAGGCAACAGCCACTGACAGTCGAAATGCACCGTATGTATGTATGTATGTATGTATGTATTTGGATCCACTCTTCTATTGCGCCTTGAAGCTTCATGCTTCGCACTTCATAGTTTATGAGCTAACGAAACGCACCGTTTAAGCACCACAAGGAGACTGTGAGAGAGTTAGTAAATGCCTGATTTGGCCCACTACCCATGGGTCGGTTTTGCCAAAATCTCAAATGTTTTTTTTTTTTTGCCAAATCAGTCATACAAATGACTATGTTTAAAAGAAAGCAAAAGCACTGCTGCCAGCTTCCAAAACGATGTAGTTTCGCCTAAAATCAAAGCACAAAACACAAAACATTCCTAATTCAACTCATTCCCAAAATCCTTAAAAAAAATTTCACCAAAAACGCACACTAAGAGTTCCTTTGAAACATCTTCATTTTGTAGAGCAATTTCTCAAAACATAAATCAATACGTCAACACACGAACGTAGCACCTAACAACCTAAATTAACAAAATGTGTGGTTTTGTAAACTGAACTAGCCCTTGTTTGGGAGGAGGGAATAGAATAAAATGGAAAGGAATAAAAAAGAATAATTTTAGAATATTCTTCCCTTCCTTTGTTTGGGAGTTTTAATGGAGGGAATGGAAAGTCCATTTCCTTGTTTGGGAGTTTGAGTGTGAGGGGATGGAATAGGTAGGAGGGAACACTCATTCCTATCTATTCCTTTAAAACCTGAAATTTTCATTCCCCTGAAATTGGAAAGAATGGGAGGGAATGAAATTAGATTTAATGAATTTTTTACTAAAACTTCCAAAATACCCCTAAATATATTCAACCCTTTATTTTAAAATAGGGATCTAATAAAAATATTTTCATAAAGTGATTCCATTCCATTCCCTCTATGATACTTCCAAACAAGATTACTTACATTCCATTCATTTTCATTCTTTTCCATTCTTTTATTTTAAAATATCCAATCAAGGTTACTTAATTCCATTCCATTCCATTATTTTCCATTCTGACTCAAAATTTTGATTCTATTCTCTTAAATGATTTGATTGTTGAGAAGGTACTTCTGGAATTGAAGGAGCCAACTAATGCAAAACGGGCTCTGGCTTTTTTCCATTGGTCAGCACAAAGGAAAAGGTTTGAACATGGGAATTGGTCTTACTATATCACAATTCATATTTTGGTTCAAGCATGATTGCTTATGGATGCTCGAGCATTGCTTGAATCAGTTTTGAAAAAAAATGTAGGGAGCCCTTTGAGATTTTTCAGTTGTGGATTCTCTACTTTGAAGTTACAAGATTATTGTTTCAACTCCATTTGTGTTTAATTTGTTAGTACAGGCATATGCTAAACTCAGGATGTTTGAGATTGCTTTTGAAGTCTGTTGCTACTAGGAAGAACGTGGCTTCTCTTCAAGCCTTTTAAGTTTCAATACTTTGATTCATGTTGTTCAAAAATCTGATCAAGTCCCTCTAGTTTGGAAGATTTATGAGCATATGATTCAAAGAAGAAAATATCCAAATGAGGTAACAATTCAAACCATGATAAGTGCATTGTGCAAGGAAGGGCATTTGCAGAAATATGTCAACATATTGGACCGGATCCATGGTAAGAGATGCTCTCCTTCAGTGATTGTTAATACCAGTTTGATCTTAAAGATTATAGAGAAGAGAAGAATTGAAGATTGTGTGGTATTATTGAAGAGAATGTTGCAAGAGTATGGTTCTTAATACAACTGCTTATTCACTAATTGTTCATGCTAAAGTAAAGCTTGGGAATTTGGAGTCAGCGTGGAAAGTGTATGAAGAAATTCTTAATAGAGGTTAACAAGCGAATCCTTATATCTATACTTTGTTTATAGGAGTACATTGTAAAGAGGGAAGAATGGCAAAAGAACATTGCTTAACCCACTTATTCATTTGTGATTATTTTCGTCATTGGGTTTGGTACACCTCATTTCATGTGTATCGGTTACAGTCTTGTATATATGGAGCAAGGCTTTGTGCAATAACATAGTTTTTCTCCTTTTTTTACACTTAGTAGTCACACAATCTCTCATTGAGAGAGAGAGAGAGAGAGAGAGAGAGAGAGAGAGAGAGAGAGAGAGAGAGAGAGAGAGAGAGAGAGAGAGAGCTTAACAAAAAAAGGACAGAAGAGAAGACAAACCCCACACATAAATGTTGACTAGAATAAGCTTGATTGATTGTTTTCTTCTTCTTCACCATTGTCTTTCCCTTCAAAAAAAACTAGTCGCGAATCTGCGCGTTGCGCGTGATAATTATTTTTATGGTGGTTTTATTAATTTTTTTTATAATTTAAACTAATCTAATAATGAGTAATGTATTTCGTAATTATATTTTTATTTATTATAGGAACAATCATAAATGTAATATAGGAACAATCTAAAACACCAAAAAAACGTAAACTAAAAAAAATTAATAAAACTTAACAATGATTAATTGAACCAATATTAGGATAAAATTTTGTTTTTGATAATCTATTAAGGTTATTTTCTTTGTAGAAATTATAATTTCGGCTACCCAAAACATATTATCAAATAAACAATTATTAGCAAAATCTAAGAATTAAATTTCTATACATGCATTGTTATAAAATAATAATAATAAAAATAAAATTGCAAAAGTTAAAATTTGTCACCTATTCCATTATTTTCGTTTGGCTAACCTTTGCTTTTCTTTAAATAAATGGCATTATAGAGTACTTCTAATACAACTATTAAGAGTACTTTGTCCACCACAAAGGATTAGAAAATAAACAAAAATTAGTAAAGTCTTATAGTTTAACATCTAAATTGAGCACTATAAAAAATCATGTTATGTAACAGAATAAATACCAAATTATCCAAATCATGCTATGTAATAGAATAATATTATATTTTTATATGCTATATTTAATTCTTTAAAATGCAATAGGATAACATTTAACAATCAAAGAGAATAAAAAAAATAAAAAATAAAAACAACAACAATTTAAAAAACAAAACTAAATCACAATTTAAAAAACAAAACTAAATCGCATTAACCCAAAATAGAGTTTTAAAGAATATAAAAAATTATCAACCTAAAGTAGAGATGCAAGAAAAATAAAAAAATCCACCAAAAAATTTAGAGAGAGAGAGAGAGAGAGAGAGAGAGAGAGAGGGAGCCTTTTTTTTTTAGGGAAAACTATGCATAGAATAGAAGAGATAGTGACAAATTTATAGTAAGAGGGTGTGAATAAGAAGAGACAAAAATAAAGGAAGATGAAGGGAAAGAGGAAGAATGATATTAATGTAGAGGGTGGTGGGGAGATGAAAAGGTAAGGGAGGGAGAAAGATTGAAGAAGTAGTGGGGAGATGAAAAGGTAAGGGAGAGAGAAAGGTTGGAGAAGTGTAAATATTAAAAAAATAAATGTTAAAAACAATTATAAGAAAATTGGAAAAAAAAAAAAAAAAACCCATAAAGCTTGAAAGGCTTCAACGTTTTGTTTTGTTTTTTTGTTTTTGTTTTTTCTTCCTTTAATCTGAAAAGGCTCACACAAAACCCTAAAACTGAACTGAAAAGGTTTTGGATTGGGCTTGATAGTGGAACTAAATAAATAAGAGGTGGGTTGGATTAATTATACAGATTTATTATAGGGTGATAGTAGAAGTAAATAAATAAGTAGTGGGCTGCATTTATAGGGCTGAAAATTGTAAAAATCATTTTAAAATTGTAGGACAAATTATATTTTAAAAAAGAAAAGAAAAAAAAGAATGACGTGGCAGCTGATGTGGCGCAACGTGAGAGCAGCAGCAGCATTAAATGCTACGCTTCAGCTTTTAGAAATATATAGATTATTTCTCATTTAATTGCTTTTGGTAATATTGTTTTAAATAAGGAAAGATGTAACAGAATTTAATATTCAAGTAAAGTCAATTTAAGATGCAAATCATATTATATATATATATATATATATATATATATATTATCTCAAAAATATTTCTCAAATTTCTAGACATTCATTTTAAATAAACAAGTTTTTTTTTTTTTTTTTTTCAAATTTTAGACGACTTGATTTATTTATATCCTATAACAAAATATCCTAATTTAATATAAGAATTTGGAAATGAAAAGTAAAATTATCCAAATCTTTTCTTATTCCTTAAACACATATATAAATCACTATCCAGTACAAGCCAAAAAATACAACACCACACCCCAAAAAAAAAAAAAAAAAAAAACCAAAAAAGGATACAACTTTATATAGATACAATAATTCAATTTTCAAATTGAATATGTAATTGTTTATTTTAGTTTATTAAATGATTAAAATTATCTATGAATAACTAAGCAAGTCTCTAAAAAGTAACTCAATGAGATCGTTCAAACATCATCCGTCAACTTAGAAAGAAGCTTATGCATGATTGGGCGTGCTTTGCACATGGCCTCCAATGGCATGGCTTTAGGCATAGTGATCCCACTGCCTTCATTTATGTCAACTTCTTTTGTAGTAACCCTTTCCCACTCAAAGCTTTGAATCAAAGAACCCAAAGTTAGGCTCACTGTACGTTGGGCGAGGCCCGCCCCAGGACAAGCCCTCCTCCCAATCCCAAATGGCATTAGCTTATGTCCTTCAACCTCACTATTTTCAAACCTCTCAGGCTTAAAACTAGTTGCATCATCCCACACCTTAGGATCTCTATGTATGGCCCATGCATTGACCAATAACATTGTGCCACTTGGTACATCATATCCTTCAATGGTGCAATCAGCGGAGGACATATGGGGTACTAACAATGGCGTTGCTGGATACAATCGAAGGGTTTCTGAGATAATACTTTGAAGGTAGGGTAATTTGGAAACATTTGATTCCTTAATCAATTTCTCTTCTCCAATTTGACTATCTATCTCATCTCTAGCCTTCTTCAATATATTAGGATGATTTAGTAGATTAGTCATTGCCCACTCTAATGTAATTGCTGACGTATCAGTCCCAGCCAATAACAATACCTGTGCATTATACATGAGGTGTTTAGAATAGAACAATAATATATTAAATAAAAACGGTTTGTTTATATATGTTATGGGACATTTAACGATGATGATATGTATGTAACTAGTTTTTATTTGATAAATTGTACATAACTAGTTAGTCTAATGTTATTGTGGATTTTTTTTTGGGACTAAAGGTCTGTTTGAAATTTGCTTATTTTGCTGAAACTAAATTTTTTTTGCTACAAGTAGTGTAAATAAAGGTAAAAGTTAGTTGAAATAGTACAGTGAGACTCATAAATAGTGCCAAAGAGTACAGTGGGGCCCATAAATAGTAGAAAAATAAGCTGAATAATAAAATAAATTAACTTTTTAATTTGGAGCCAAACGAATTCTAAGAATGTCACTTTTTCGCACTAGACAGCAATTCCGATGAAGCTACTAAAGAAAAATAAAACAGAAAATTGCATGACTGCTTTTTAAGATGCAAGAATCAAACAAAACCTTGATTTCCTAGTTTTCTCAATAAGAGATGAAGCACTTTTGAGTGCACTTACCAATATAAGCCCCTTGATGAGTTGATCTGTGTAGTAGTCTGGCTGCAATTTTTGCAAAGAAAGCATATGGTCAATCATAGTGTTACCCTCTTCCTCCTTATGCCTTTGCTCATCAACAAGTGCTTGCAAGATCTCATCCGTCCTCTTGGAGAGACTCTTCAACTTCTTCTCCAAACCTCCATAATCCATCCACCGCAAGATGGGTACAAACTCCGCTGGATTTGATGCCCCTCCTAACCTTGTTGACTCTTTTAACATCCGCCTAAACTGTCTCGCTTCTTCCTCATCCTTCATGTCCTCACCGTACCTGTAGTACCGTTTCCCTGCCACCATTCTCATTATGGTGTTAAATGTCATCTCCGAGAGCATTGATTGTAGCTCCACCTTGGCGAAACCGTGGCAAGAATTGCGTGACAGGTTTCGTAGCAAGTGCTTCATCTCGTCCCTTCGGATGCCTAGGAACTTGTTGAGGCGATTGCTTGAGAAGATTTCAAGGGTACTAATGCGGCGGAGGTTGCGCCAGTGATCGCCATATGAGGATTGTGATAAGGTGGTGTTGTTGTAGGCATGTGCTTGCCTAATAGGAGGGGAGGACGGTCGGCTAATACTATGTCATTCTTTGTGAAGCATTCTTCAACTGCTGATGGGGATGACACAATGACCACAAGTTGTGAACCAAATTTGAGTGAGAATATTTGACCATATTTTTGTGAGAGGGCAAGGAAAGTACGGTGGAGTGGTTTTTTAATGATATGGAGATGACCTATAATTGGAAGAGAAGGTGGGCTAGGTGGGAGGTGTTTTGGTCGAGTAGTTCTTGTTTTGACGATGAGCTTGATAGCAACAAGAAAGAAGAGAAGAGTGAGAGACAAATATAGGAAGATGGCTACCATGGCTACCATGTCTACTTTTTATGATATTATGATACTGAAATGATTTCTGATGCTCTGTGATTGAAGATGCATGCAGGCGGTCACTACATATTTATAGGGACTAGCTACTAGCTAGTTAGTGTTAGAATATCATCACTGTACACCACATATTTTTTTTGATGAACAAATATGTGGTGTACACCACATATTGAAGATCACGTTTCACGTTTTGGAGTTTTGAAAAAAATGTTAATCCAGTGCCTCACGTTACTGACTGCATAGGGACGGGCCTAGGATATAGACCGCGGCGGGCCCGGGGAAATGTATGAAAAAAGAAATTATAAAAATTAAAGGTCCATTTAGTAGAGAAATTTGAGTAATGTCGTTTATAGTTTTTTGAAATACAGATAGATGAAAAAATGTTTAATATTATTTAAAAACTGAAATGTGGGTTTGAATATACTTACCAAACATGTCCCAACTTTTTAATATATTACAATACACTAATCTATTAAAAGTGAACCAGCGTTCTTTTAATTTTCATAATTCTTACATTCTAAAATCAGTGTATAAAATCAAAAAATCCGTCAAGAGATCATCTTCCAGTTTCAGTTTATAAAATTGAAGCCAATTTTATATCACTAGATGTTGATTGGGCTATTTCAAGAGAGGATTAACTCTTTCTTTTTTTGTTGAGAAAAGGAAATTTTTTTATTGCATTGTTAACTATAATGTATTGGTACAAAGTGTAAAAAATGAAGGCTTCTGCAAGTTTGTCCAAGTTCTTATATTATGTAAAACTTTAGGTTGTTAGGTCTCTATATTTAACTAGTTAGAGTAGCCACATCTCATCTTGTGATTGGTTGTTTCAATAGTTTGCTAGATTGTTAATTTCAGTTTGTGCAAGTTGACTAGTTAGTTTTACCTTCTCCTTTCTACTCTGTTTTGTATATATTTAAACAGAGTCGTAATGTCTATCAATTCAATGAAAACAATTTCAGTTTTCTCTCATTCCGATCCAAAGTTTAACACAAAGAGAGTGGATTACAATCAATACAAACACAACAACTAAAATTTTAAACATCTTTAAATAACGACAGCAAAGCAAATATTAAATCTTCTTTGAAGCCACGTACACCACTATATCATGGAGAATTTAAGCGGAACATTAACTTAATCATTAGTATTTTTTCTATCCTTCAAATCTTAGGAGGGCCGATACTATTTACATATAAATCTATAAAATTTATGATTTTATTAATATTAAAATAGAAATTTAAAAAAAACTAGGGGGGCCTCGGCCCCACTGCCCCCCCTCCCCCCCCCTGTATAGTTCCGTCCTGCTTACGGTCTCACACAAGATTTTATGCATGTGGTCAATACATATTTATAGGGGCCTTTTTGTGTACACCACATATATTGAAGATCACGTTTCACGTTTTCGAGTTTGGACAGATGTGGGGCCTTTTTGGCCCAAAACGGATATAATGTTGCCCATCCAGTTCCTCACGTTACTGACTGCTTACGGTCTCACACAATATTTTTTTCCTTTCTCTCATTTGATTTGCGTCACTGGGTACGTAATTGCATAGTTCGTAAAAAAAGAGAGTACGTAATTGCATTTGACTTTGCATGCATGTTTATATATATATATATATGGAAAATGTTAGGGACATAAAAAATCTCATAATTATTGTCACAATTTATCAAATAACAAGTTGTGAATGGTGGACGTCAAATGGCGGGTCTACATCTCCACCACTTATAACTCGCCACATAACAAGTTGTGGCAAAAGTTATGAAATTTTTTGTATTCCTAGAATTGTCCTATATATATATATATATAATATGTGGATAAGGGGCAATAAAGAAATACGAGATAGAGTTTTAATTAGGGGTGTTCATCAAACCGCATAAACTGCACTAAAATTACCTGCAAAATGGCATAACTGCACTGCACTATAAGTAACAATGTATCGCACACCGCACCGCATGGTGCAGTGCGGTTTGTGGTTTTATAATAAAAAAACCACACAAACTGCACTGCACTGCACCGTACCGCACTCTCTCTATATATTAATATATTTATTTATGTTTAATATTAAATATATTATTAATAGTTTAATAACCCTAATTATTTTTTTTTAAAAAAATAGTTTGATAACCCTATCAAGTGTTGACTAGAAAAGTCAACCCAAAATAAAGAAAAACTAGCTCAGTTATTTAAAACTTGGCCTAAAAAAAGGGAAAAAATTAGTTTTGGGCTGGGTAGGAAAATCCCAAAATTTGAAAAATATATCAACTTCAAACTGCATCTCATACATAGCACTGCATATGTGACCGCAAAAATGTGGTGCAGTACGGTTATGGTTTTAGTTAAACTCTAAACCGCATCATACCGCACATGTGACCGCAAAAATAAGGTGCAGTGCAATTATGATTTTAGTTAAACCGCACCGCAAAGTGCGGTGCTAAAAATGGCCCAAAACCGCAGCGCACCGCACTGTGAACACCCCTAGACTTTTAATGATAAAACTTGAGCACCTCTCCTCTGCGTAGGAGTTCTCTCTCTCGTTCAACGAGTATTTTCTCTCCTTTAGGATATCCTAAGGGCTAGCTTTTTCCTTTTTCCTTCGTCACACATACCATCATGGCAGACGATGTGATAAACAGTCTAGAGAACATGAAGTTGACAAGAAGAAGAAGAAATGATCATAGTTTCAGATGAAGGTCGAAAGGATGAGATTGAGAGTTGCAGCCTGAATCTGATAGGGAAATTTCTTATGTGTAAACCTTTCAATAAGAGAGTGGCACAGAATACTTTGAGAAAAGCATGGGGCTTAGATGACAGGGTCCTAATTATGGAGGTGGGATCAAGTATGTTCCAATTCAAATTCCAAACTGAATTTGACTTAGAAAGGGTGATGAAGGGGGGGTCCCTGGACCTTTGACAATCAGGCGCTTATGTTGCGTAAGTGGCAGAAAGGAATGATGGCAAATAATGTAAAGTTTGATTCAATGTCCATATGGGTCTAGATTTGGGGAGCGCCCTTTGATATGTTCTCTCTTAAGGTGGCAACAGAAGTGGGAAGCAAGATGGGAGTAGTGGAAGAAGTTGAAAAAAGGCAAAAATAAGAGGCTTAAAGTCTTTCCATGCGAGTCAAAGTCTCTATTCCAATCTCAAAACCAATTCGGAGAGGGAGTTATATTGTAGGATTAGATGGGGATCGTACTTGGGTTATATCAAGTATGAGAGGCTTCCTATGTTCTATTACTATTGCGGCTTACTAGGACATGATATTCAACATTGTGCTGGCCATTACGCTACGTCGAAGAATGGGAGGGAGGTGGTCTGTAAATGTGGAGATTGGTTGAAAGATTTGGGCATTCGTAATGGGTCACCATCCAAGAGGAAGCCGAATCAGTCTACCCCAACTGATGAAGCCGTCGGGGAGATGAAGAAGGGTATCGACAGCCCCACTCCTTCGTATAGCCTAGCGGCAGTGGTGGTTGCTAACTCTACAAACCCTACTGAAGGTGGAAGCCATGAGAAAGGAAAGTGCGTTAATCAAGGAACCGTTACAAATCTCCAAGCGGTTACCAATTCGAGAGAAGGAGAAGATAGGGCAGTTATGGAAAACAAGCTACTTATTAATAAGGAAATTATTTCGGAGGATGCAACTGCACATGAGGAATTGCCAACTAGAAGTGAACCAATTAAAACTAGGCTTATTGAGGGAACTTATACACCCAAGCTCAAGTGGACTAGGATACTTTGGATGGACTATGGGCCTAGGGCTTCAAAGAAAGGAGAACTAAAGGAAATACTGGGGAAAAGGGCTTCATCGCAAATTAATAAGGAGGAGGCAGTGGATGAAGTGAAGGTGCATGTGGAGAAGAAAGGGTGAATCCAGGATGATTAAGTTGTCATTGAAGCGGCGGGGGTGTCTAAACACCCTTGCCGATCACAATGAGGCTATTAAGTTGGAACTACCAAGGGCTTGGAAACCCTTGGATAGTTCGAAACCTTTGCAAACTTGTGAAGGATCAAGCTCCCATGGTGTGTTTTTAAATGGAGACGTGGTTGGACAAAAAGGGTTTTGAGAAGCATTGTAGAGAAATACCTTTTCCCAATAAATTCATTGTTATGAAGCCCGATTCTAGAGGAGGCTTGGCATTGTTATGGAAAGCAGAGGCGAAGGTAGATGTCATTAATTTTACAGAGAATCATATACTGGCAAAGGTGGTTGAAGAAGATGGTTTTCAATGGTAGCTAACTTGCTTTTATGGATGGCCAGAACATAATAAAAAATTTAAGTCTTGGGCTCTCTTATCTCATATTTCGACATTTGTTGACTAGTCGTGGCTATGTATAGGAGACTTTAATGTCATATTACACTATACAGAGAAACAAAGTCTATGACCTCCCTCATATAATCAAATGGATGATTTTCGGAGTGCATTGAAGTGGTGCAACTTGGCTAACCTGGGTTTTTTGGCTACCCATTCACTTGGAACAATAAGTGACCTGGACAAGCAAACACGAGGTAGCGACTAGACCTGGCTATGGCTAACGTGGAGTGGTGCAACTTGGCTAACCTGGGTTTTTTGGCTACCCATTCACTTGGAACAATAAGTGACCTGGACAAGCAAACACGAGGTAGCGACTAGACCTGGCTATGGCTAACGTGGAGTGGAGTTTGAAATTCCCAGCTAGCACGATCACTTGGGATGATTGTGAAGATGTGGTCCATGAAGCGTGGAGTACACATAGAGATGCAACTTCGACTCTATGTGATGTTAAGGAAAAAATCACACAGTGTGGGGCTGACTTGTCTGCATGGGGTGCTGCTAAAATGACTTCGAAGATGGAAAGGATCAAAGTACTACAAAAACAGGTGGAAATCTTCACCAAAAGTGAACTGACAGAAGCCACAAAAGCTGATTTTGTCTCAGTCAGTAAAGAGTTGGATGACCTCTTGCTCAAACTGGAAATCTATTAGGCACAACGCTTTCACATTTCTTGGTTGAAACATGAGGATAAGAATACCAAGTATTTCCATTCCAAAGCATCACAATGACGGTGAAGAAATCTTATACAAGGAACTAGAAACCAAGAGAATATTTGGCTAGAGGAGATAGAAGATATTGCAGATGTGGCCATTCATTACTTTGAGAACATATTCAAGTCAAGTGCATGTGATAGGTTGGAAGAATGCCTTGATGTAGTCCCTCACAAGGTGACTAACGATATGCAGGCAATTTTGTCCGGGGAATATAGTGCAGAAGAAATTAAAGAGGCGTTATTCCAAATGGGACCAACAAAGGCTCCTAGACCCGATGGTATGAATGATCTCTTTTGCCAAAATTTTTGGCACATTGTTGGTAATAATGTGATTAATGCAGTCCTGGAATTTTTGAATACTGGATATATGGAACCTGACCTCAACTACACTCATATTGTTCTTATCCCTAAAATAAAATCACCAGAGAAAATATCTAATTATAGACCTATAAGCCTTTGTAATGTCATCTACAAAATCATCTTTAAGGTCCTAGCAAACAGGCTAAAACAGATTTTCCCACAATTGATTGCTCCATCCCAAAGTGCTTTTGTTCCAAGTTGCCTCATTACAGATAATGTACTTGTTGCCTATGAAACTTTACATGCTATGCACTACTGGAAAAAATGTAAAAAAGGATCTCTTGCTTTGAAATTGGATATTAGTAAAGCCTATGACCGAGTTGAGTGGGATTTTCTTAGACGCATAATGGCCAAGATGGGCTTTCCTGAAATTTGGATTGATCGAGTGATGTGTTGTGTATCTATTCCATCATTCTTGGTCTGTATCAATGGCAAAACATATGGTAATATTAAACTTTCTAGAGGACTCCGACAAGGAGACCCGTTATCCCCTTATTTATTTCTTTTATGTGTAGAAGGTTTCACCTCCTTATTAGCAAGAGCGGAAGTAGAGGAGCAATTACATGGAGTGTCTATACGCAGGATAGCACCCAGCATCTTGTATTTATTATTTGCAGATGATTCCTTGCTATTTTGTCAAGCAAGCAAAGAGGAAGTGCATGTGGTTAAGGAGATTTTGCAGCTATATGCTACGGCATCGGACAATGTATAAACTTTGAAAAGTCCTCCATTTACTTTAGTAGTATTATGGGGGCTAACCACAAGGAGGGGATAAAAAGTTGCTTGGGAGTAAGGGAGGTGGACAGATTTGAGACATACATGGGGTTACCTACATTAATTGGTCGCTCAAAATATCAAGCCTTTTCTTTTCTTAAAGATAGGGTTTGGAAAAAGCTGCAAGGATGGAAAGGAACAATGTTGTCAAGAGCAGGGAAGGAGGTACTTATTAACGTTGTGGCTCAATCAATACCAACCTATACAATGGGAGTGTTTCAACTACCGGTGAAACTATGTGATGAACTTAATTCAATTTGTGCAAAATTATGGTGGGGACAGGTGGGCAATGAAAGGAAAATGCATTGGAAGAATTGAAGTTTTTTGTCTAGATCAAAGAAACAAGGGGGGATGAGTTTTCGAGACATCCAGAATTTTAATCTTGCAATGTTAGCAAAGCAAGGTTAATGGTACTGCAAAATGAGGATTTGTTGGTTCACAAATGTTTCAAAGCCAAATACTTTCCCAGGTGTAGCTTTTTGGAACCAAGAGATGTACCAAATAGTTCATATGTGTGGAAAAGCATACTTGCGGCTCAACCCATACTAAAACAAGGCTGCTGTTGGAGGGTGGGAAATGGGTCAGTAATTCGGGTTTTGAAAGACAAATGGATTCCCAATCATCTTACTAATAGGGTGCTTCATCCACCATTGGAGGAGGAGTGGGAATGGAGGTTAGTGAGTTAATAAATTGGAATTACCGCATAGGGGATTGCCAACAAATTGAAAGGAGATTTCATAGAGAAGACCCAGAGGCTATTATTTGCATTCCTTTGTGCCATGGCCATGCTGCAAATATCCTCTTTTGGTTATACAATAAAAATGGGGAATATTCAGTCAAGTTCGGTTATCAAACAGCCAGACAGATTATAAGAGAGGAGAAGCAGTGAGGTGAGAGCTCTATGGCAGTGATTGGAGGTACGATATGGAGGAAACTATGGAAATTACACATTCCAAACCAAATAAAAGTCTTTGCCTGGCGAGCTCTTCATGATATTCTTCCAACCCGTGAGAATCTAGTCCGTTGACGAATTGTTGAAGATGGTACTTATGCACCATGCCAGAGAGAGAATGAATCAGTCCTCCATATTTTATGGGATTGCAGTGTGGTTTAGGATGTGTGGGCTAGGTGCTCAAGGGGGCTACAAAAGCATGTGGGTGGTCAAAAGGATCTTATGCAATTGATTGAAGAACTGTTGAACAAGCTGCCATTGGAAGAATTTGAGCTATTTCTGGTACAAATGTGGCTAATTTGGCCATAGCGTAATGCAATTACTTATGGAGGTATTATGCAGGACCTATCTTGACTGGGGCAGCGAACTAGAGATTTCCTGGAGGAATATAGATAGGCGCAAACTTATTTGTCACTTCCAACTATGCCTGTCCAACCAAACCGTAAACTTGACCCACCCGGCCAAACTGACCAGACCCGAATTGTCCGCCGCCATCACTTGGTGGTCGACGGCGGGTCCCTTCCATCCCATCCCGATTCTGGCGGGTCGAGTGACCGGTCTTTTCTTCCAAAACCCGGTCAACCTGACCTAACCATGATTTTATATCACATAACTTAGTTTACAGTCTCCAAACTCCAGTTCAGATGAATCAGACCCACCATCAGTTTCTCTCTGTTCCCTCGTTCTCTCTCAAGCTCTAGATCTCTGAATCTCTCGCACTTCCTTGATCAATTGATCTCTCTACAGCCAACACCTTTGCTTCAGAATCTTCCGATCTGCGAGCCTCCACCATCGCCGATCTGCGAACATCCACCATCGCCGATCTGCGATTCTTCTCCATCGCCAAACTACAATCATCTCTCTTAGGTTTGATTTTCAGTCATTTTCTCTCTTCATTTCTTCGTTTTAGTCTATTGCATGTGGGCTACTGGTATTTGGGTTTCAATCTCTTCAGATCTGTTATCATCTCTCTCTATTTCTGTTTGTGTTCTTCAGATTTGTGGGCTACTGGTGTTTGGGTTTGTTGATTTGTTCTTCAGTGTAGATTTGTTCCTTCAGATTTATGAAATTTGTAACAAGTTTGGTCTTTGATCTGTGTCTTTTGGTTGAAGTTGGATCTGACCGCCGTCCACCCGAGCCTGATCCGACTCGACCCGAGGTTTTTTGCTATCGATGGCAGGCTCTCCGTCCTACCACCCGGTAGGATCGGGTCGGTTCTGGGTTGAGTACAAACCCGAACCGATCTGACCTGTGGACACCCCTACTTCCAACGCCAAACACCAGAAACCAAAATTCATGGAGTCCACCACCCCGTTGTTACTTCAAACTAAACTTTGATGCTGCAGTCTTTAATGACATCAATGCATCGGGAGTCGGGGCAGTAATTCGAAATGATTTGGGGGAGGTTATGGGGTCACTGTCTGCTAGAGGTCCACAGGTTTTCAATAGTGAGGAGGCAGAGGTACTGGCTTGCCCCAAAGCATTGGAGTTTGCTATTGACTCGGGGTTCTTAGAGCTGATAATTGAAGGAGACAATGAATATATCATGAAGACCATTGCTGGATCGCGACCAAGTTTATCTCATCTGGGACACTTGTATGCAGACATCCATTGCATAGTCTCAGGTCTATATTCTGTGTTTATTACTTGTGTACACCCTGATGCAAATAGTGTTGCACACTCTCTAGCCCAACATGCTAGAAACATAGATGATAAAATTGTTTGGATGGAGGACTCCCCTCCACCTGCACTAGAAGCATTGTACTTGGATTCTTATTAGTTCAATCAATATATAAGTGTTTCGGTTTCAAAAAAAAAAAAAGTGTGGATAAGGAGAAGTTATACATGTACCTAGTATATGTTACCTCTCAGGCAGGTTAGAAATAGAAAAAAAGAGTACTTATTTTCTTGCCCAGTGTCTTAGGTGGCAGTTGGGAAGGCAATGTGTCAAACTCTCCAATCTCTAAACTCTCAATATCACTTCAAGCTAAGTATATCATTCATCTAGTTCATGTATATTTACTAACATGTGTGAGATCTACCTCCATATGAGGGGGAAGAAATATACTTACACTCAATACATGATGTATTTTCTCCACTTTCTATAGGTATAACTCTTTTGGATTGTACATTTACTATGCATAAATTGTTTTACAAAGCCATTACAAGGTTGACATTTTATGTAAGAGTGAAGCTTATGGTTAATATAAATTTTATTATATAAGTTTTATAAATTTATATGTTATATTTCACATATAAAACTTTAAAAAATACATTAAAAAAATGTATTTATCATGTTATCGATGAATAACATCCATCAAATATATTCATTATCACTGCTATCTCTCTTCGTAGCCGCCAATAATCCATTGCAAATCCTTCACTTCTTCATTGTCAAGTTTGAATTTCACTCTCACTTCTTGAACCCGATCTGTTGCTGCAATTTGGGAGAGTTCAAACTCTGTGCTCTGAAGCAATTTCATCCATTTACGGTTCAAACTTATCCTATTGACTGTATCTTTTCATTTATTTTCTATCACAAACCTATATGTCACACAATTATAGGGAGAGAGAGCCAATATATATAATCATTCCTAGACAAGTGAGACATATTTTTACAAATCTACCCAAAGAAATAAGAGTCATATTGATGAAGAGAAGTAATGAGGTAGATTCCAAATTCTAGTGGGTCATTGAGAGAGAGAGCTTTAAATTTTATTGATGAAGATGAGTTCAAGAAGTAAAAAGTAGTCATTCTATGAGAGATGAAAATTTGGAGATTTCTAACGCATGAAGAAGAGAGAGAGAAAAACAATTGTGTTTTGTTATATCAACTGACTATGTGTGGGTCTCACAATTTTCACAATATTACAATTGTGCCATTTAGAACTATTATTTAAATGTTGAATACACTTCTTTAATGGTTCTCTAAATATATGTTTTAAGCCACCTATATTGAGTATTGTTATCTAAATACCCATGAAATAGTATCCTTACCAAACAACTCACTCCAAAGTGGGACCCACTGTTTTGAGCATTTAAATCATAGAAAACACTCTTCAAAAGCCCTTACCAAACGGGCCCTGAGAATCATTGTTTTCTCCATGGGCTTTTGCTTTAAAGTTTTAGCTATATGGGTAAAACTTGATTGACTTTGTTTTGAGCCAAAGGGAGAGTTTTATAGCAGCTTTTAGGTGTCCTTAATGATTGGTTTTTAGGCTAAAAGATGAGGCTATGGACATTCAAGGTGCTAAATTGATCTTTAGTTTCTGATTTGCTTTAATTAGGTAAATGAGTTAACTTGCTTTATGCATAATCTGGGAAAGATTTGACTAAGCCCCCATGGGCTCCTCCTTTTCAGTTGTTTTGGACTCTTAATTGGGAGGCTCACCTAAAGTGAGGGCTAGTAGCTGTAGTTGGCCAATGAGAGCTAATTATGTTTTAGAGACAAAAATGGGTTAGGGCAAAAACTTTGGGCCACAGACAGCGAGAGTATAAGACTTTTTTTGTGGTGGAAATTTTGGGTACAAAACTTCCTCCATGAGCTTGAGGTGCTACCAGTGTCCCTTGCCTACTTGATAGCACACTTAGGTTAGGCTTATGCAAAAGGTTTGAAAGGAACCAATCCATTCCCTCCAAATCACATTCCCTCAATTTCCCCAATATGTTCACATGAGCTTGAGCTATGCTTAAAAGAAAAAAAAATATAATACAATACATGAATTGGGATTGTAAAAAAATGTGTCATGAAAATAGGTATCAACAACTAGTAAACTTTGACTTTCACCTTTGAATTTATGTATTATTATCATTTCATCTCTCTCTCTCTCTCTCTCTCTCTCACATAAATAAGTAAGTAAGTTTTATTGAGAAACAAAAATAACATTATTTTTGTTTCTCTAATCTCTTATTTGTATTAAAAGAAAACAAAAATAATATGCTCCTCATTTCTTTTATATTTTGTTATATTTGTATGTGAAAGAAAATATGAGTCATATTAGATTGATTCAACCTATCAAAGATTGGACAAAGATCATAAATATTTAAGCCAATTTTTTACCCAATTGAGTTTTTTTTTTTTGGTTGAGAATACTGAGTATTATTATCATAAGTATTTTATCCAATTGAGTTGAATTTGCTTGATTTGACCTATTTGTCATGGTTACATGTGTTTTTCCAATGTAGTCCTTGCATCCACTTCAATTAGAGAGATTTCAGTTGTGTCCCAAAACGACGTAATTTTAGTATTTTTTTTATAAAAAAATTACAAAACAACATCATTTTTAAGATACCTATCTGCACAATGTGATAGAATTAGACAAATAATTGCATTGAATAAAAGTAAAACTCATAGAACTGAAATGAATAAATCTAAAGTTACAAGACTTTATTGAATTTCGAGTAAAGTTAGAAAATCAATTTATAATTGAGTAAAACTATATTTATAATATTTTCACAATAGTAAAGCTTAGATGACAATTTGTTATTAATTATCATCAGGCTTATCACTAACATTACTTTTTGTAATTTATCATTTCAAATTCGTTGTGAAATTATTGTGTCTCATACATATTAAAATGCATACTATAATTCTTAAATATATAATTTAAATATTATTGATAGTCATTCTTATATATTTTTTTAACTCTTTAAAAGGTCTTATAAGAATGTTATTAGGTAGAAAATGTAAATTGTCCATTTTAAAAATATTTTTATGTTCATTAATTCTAGACTCTTTGGTTTTTGTACAAAATAACTCACTTGACTGGAGATTTATAATATTGTCTCACATTTGATTCAAAAATTGAGAAATAAAATCCTTTCTAAAAATTAATAATTTGGGACACATGACGCAAAATTGGACTTTAATTATAGAATCTAATTGGATTTTCTCTAAACTTTACCTATCTATATATATAATAATAGGTAAAGCAGGGAGAAAATCCAATTAAATTTCAAATTAGAATTCAATTAGAGTCTAATTTTGCGCCATGTGTCTTACCTAGGGCTGTCCAACGGGCCCATGACCCGATCAAACCGCCCGAATCTGACCGACCCGAAGCCCAACGGGTCGGCCTGAAGCCCTTGGCGGGTCGGATTCGGGTCTTTATCTCAAGAAAACCAACTATTCGGTTCGGGTAGCGGGTTAAGGGTTTAAAAACTCGTATAACCCGACCCAACTGAAGTTTTAAAAAGAAAAAAAAATATCAGATCAAGATCAAATCACGTGTGAACTGAGGACTGTCTGGACTGATAAGACTGAGCACTGCCTTCTGCCTAATTGAGAACTACACGACACCAGAGACTTCCTTCCGCGCAAAAGTAGACATCAAATCACCAGCAAGCATCAGAACGGCTAAAAGCCTAAAATTGGGACTAAAAGGCTGCAATTTCCCTTCAGCCTCTCTAAATTCTAACTCTCTAGTCTCTTCGCTGAAATTGGTTTAGCCTCTCTAACTCTCTTCACTCTTCAGCCTTCACTCTCTCTCTCTCTACCAGCCAGTCCAGCCCCAACAGCTAGTCGGCTACCCTTCAAATCAAACTTAGATTTGATCTTTCCCATGCCTTTGTTCATGAATCATGGTTTAGGGTTTCAAGACCCAACTCGGCTACACTTATCAAAATCAAAATCAAAATCAGATTTTCCCTCATATCTCTCTCTTATAAATTGGACTTTTCTCGAGAGTTCTTCGTTTTCTCTGCTCTTTAGTCTCTCTAGGATTTCAAAATCTCTCTTTTTTATTTTGAAACAAACAAATCCCTTTACTCCTTAACACTTAGCCTCTCAAACTCGGCTTCCTAGTCTCAGATCAGGTAAAGTTTCTTCCTATTTCATCCCTCTTTTTCTGTATTTTGTGTTTGTGATTGGGCAAAAAAAGAGGAAAGCTTGATGATTTTCAATCCTTTGTTTGGTGTAATCTGTTCTTCACGAGTTGATTAACTTGCCACAACAACTTGATGCTAGAAATTGCTAAGCTTTATTTTATGTTATTTGTTAATGTTGTGACCTGCTACTTAATTGCATTGAAACTCTTGTTTGCAATTAGATTGTTAAATGCATTATAAGGAATCTCATTTTCATTTCAACCTTGTACAAATATGTGTTCTTTATAGGCTATGATACTGAGTCACCATTCTAATAGACTAGAGTCTTTGACATCTCAGACAAAGTTTGTCATAAATTTATTTACTCAAGTCATCTGTTGCTAGTTATTTAGGAGGATGCATCTCATTCTTTATTTACACTATTAACTTTGTATGATAATTGATACATCAAGCTTTCCTCTTTTTTTTTGCCCAATCTGGGTTTATCATTTTGTTAGTGCTCTGTGTGTGATTTGTTAGTGCTCCCTGGGTTTATCATTTTCTTCCTTTGATTCATTATGTTAGACTTGTTAGTGCTCTGATTGTGATTTTTATCTGCCCTGTTTTATTCCTTGTTTTGTTTGTTTTTTTTAATGATCAATATACTTGTATTTTAACAAGATGAAATCCAAACACATTTTTATTTTCTTATCTGCCTGTTTTATTCTTTGTTTTGTTTTGTTTTCTATGATCAATATACTTGTATCTCCACTGTAAAAAAAGAAGAAGATGAACCCCTATTTTAAAAAGATGAAATCCACATTCTTATTTTCTTATCTGATTGTATTTTATTGCTCATTTGTTTGATTCATTTTGCTTTCTTAACTTAAAAATTTGAAATCCTAATTTTATACAGGAGTTGAAATCCTAGGCTTTTTGCTTCCTTCTCAAGGTTGAATCCCTAATAGCTAAGAGTTCTCTGAGGTATCATTTCTTTCTCTTTTAACTTCTTGTTATTGTTTGTGTGTTACTTTTATGGTTGTTTGCTAATGCATAAATTTGATGTCTTTAGGTTATGGAACCCTCAAGTGATGCACCCCCTTCCCAAGCAACACCTATTGCCACAGCTGAACCTGTTGCCCAAGCTGTACCTACTGCCACTCCAACTAATGCTAAGGTTCCCCCACTTCCACCTAAAGGTAATAATAGGAAAAAGTCTATTGCTTGGGACAATTTTGAAAAAGTAGATATTGGTGAGGGTCATTTTAAGGCTGTTTGCAATTACTGTCAAAAAACTTATCTAGCTAATAGTAAGGGGCATGGTACTGCTAATTTATTGAATCATACGCCAATTTGTGTTAAAAACCCTAATAGAAAGACACTTAAAGGGCAACAAACCTTAGCGTTTGAACCCAAAATGGATGGGGAGGAAGGGTTTCAGCTTGTACCGACAGCCTTTACTGTTGAGGCTTCTAGAAAGGCACTTGCTGAAATGGTTATAATAGATGAGTTGCCTTTTAGGTTTGTTGAGGGTTATGGGTTTCAAAGATATGCGACAACCTTACAACCTAAGTTGCGAATTAGGGATATCCCATCTCGTCAAATTGTGGCTAGGGATGTGATTGGCATTTATGGTGTTGAGAGAGAGAAATTAAGGGGGGTCTTGAAGGGTCGTACGGTGTGTCTTACTACAGACACATGGACGAGTATTCAAAATCTGTGTTATATGTCGCTTACAGGTCATTTTATTGATGATGATTGGAAGTTGCATAAGAGAATTTTGAATTTTTGTCAAGTTGAAGACCATAAGGGGGAGACTATAGGTAGAAAGATTGAGTTCTGTTTGCGTGAGTGGGGTATTAGTGGCATATTCACTTTAACAGTGGACAATGCTAGCTCAAATGGTGCCACCATTAAGTTTTTGGAAAATGTAACTAAAGATTGGGAGGGGACTGTTTTAGAACATGAGTTCTTACACATGAGGTGTTGTGCACATATCCTAAATCTGATTGTGAGGGATGGTATGAGAGAAATTGATACATCCATTGAAAAGGTGCGTGAAGCTGTGAGGTATGTGAAGTCCTTACCAAATAGGAATCAAACTTTTGTGGGTTTTGTGGAGAGATTAGGTATTGAGTCTAAGTCTCTTCTTTGTCTAGATGTACCAACTAGGTGGAACTCTACCTACTTCATGTTAGAAACCGCACAAAAATTTGAGAAAGTGTTCATACGAATGGACTTTGAGGATGATAGTTATTTTTCATACTTTATGAACAAGGAGAATAGTGGTGGTATGGGATCTCCTAGTAGTATTGATTTTCAAAATTGTAGGATATTTATGGGTTTTTTGAAGCTTTTTTACAATGCCACAAAAAAGTTTTCAGGTTCTTTGTATGTTACTGCAAACACCTTTTTTGATGAGATGTTTGTCATTTAAGAGAATATTTCCCATTTAAGTAAATCACAAAACCACCTCTTGAAAAACATGGCAACTAAAATGGAATTTAAGTTTGATAAGTATTGGGGAAAAGGGGATAAAATGAATCATCTCTTGTATGTGACTGTGATTCTTGATCCAAGAAAGAAGTTGAGGTTTTTGAAGTTTTGTTTTTCTGAAATTTATGGGAATGAAGTGGCTGATGTGATGGTTGAATTGGTGAGGGATACCTTGGTGAAGTTGTATGATTTTTACTCTCGTGTTGATTCACCAAATGTACAAGTAACAAGTGGGAGGGAGAGGACACACATAGAAGGTGAGTCAATTGGTTGTAGCGATCCATATGCAGTGGTTAATTCTAGGTTTGACCATTTTTTGGAGGCTGAGCAGTCCATTGGGTGTAGCAATGAGATTGACAAATATTTGGCTGAAAATTATGAAAGTAGAAGGGGGGATGTGAAATTTGAGATATTGGGGTGGTGGAAGGCCAATTCAGATAGGTATCAAGTGCTATCCAAATTGGGTAGGGATGTGCTGGCTGTACTTGTTTCTACTGTTGCTTCTGAGTCAGCGTTTAGTACTGGAGGACGCATACTTGATCCATTTCAGAGTTCACTCTCCCTACTTATGGTTCAAAATCTTGTTTGTGCACAAGACTGGCTTCAAGCCTTGGTTCCAATTTCTTTTCGCATATCAAAGGATGAGGTAGAGGCCTTGGAAGATGAATTTCATGATTTAGGTAATATGTTAACTTCCAAACTTTTTATCTATTAAGTGCTATTAAATGTGTCTTATGTAAATGAAATTTAATCTAATAGCCTTCATTTCTTTCTCTTTTCTAGTTATACGTCAAGTAGCAACAGGTGGTGGAAGTTCAAGCTCAAGCAAAGGTATCTCAATTAGCATTGATGACTAATCACAAACTGGGTAAGTTTCTACCCTTACTGTTATTTCTATTGAGTTTGGTTCTGCTTTCTCTATTGTTTTTGGTTATTACTATTTTGTATTTTTTGGTCTTGTCCTTATATTTTTGATTGATAAATATCTTTTTGCCCATTTTCTTGTAGGAGGAAGGACACACATTTTGTATAGGAGGCAGATTTTTGGATGCAATTTGGAAGTTCTTTTGGACAGTGCTTTTCTAACTGATGATTTATAAATCAACTCTTGCTTATAGGAAAGAAAACTTATTAAGTTTATAGGCTTTCTTTTCTATAAGTCATGGACTAAACTATATAGTAGTTGCTCTTTAAATGCTTTAGAAAAGCTATTTTTTGGAAATACTTTAGATATTTCATAATTGTAAGTTTGTAACTAATTATAACTAGCTACTGCCTTGGTAGTTTATTGCCTTACACACTTGCAGTAACTACCTTTCTGCCTTCTTTAACTCTATGGAAATATTGCAAGAGATGCTCTTATTATCTTTTGTTGCCATACTTGTGATGTGGCTGTGATTGAATTATTTGTTAGAATTTGTTTTCTGGCTTGTGTAAGTTGTGTTACATGTATGGAATGGTTGGCACAACTGGCAGATTTAATAGGTTGCCTAGGTTTACATGTATGGAATTTGTTTGCTCTATCCTCCTGTGCTTTTGTTGCCCAGGTCCTAATGCTAAAGGCATTTTGAAAAATTTTCTTTCTTGTATTGTGTGGTTTTAACAGGTGGTTAGAAAGTAATATCAGTGTTTTTTTTATGTGCTTGCAATTACCCAGGTTGTTATGTGTTATGTATTTACTGTATTTTTTGTCATTAGATGTGAGCCAGAAAATTAAATTTGGACTGAAGGGCTGGAGGCCCAAAGGGTTCAAAGTTGTGTAATGGGCCAATTTGAAATAAAGGAGGTGAAAAGATGCCCATTTGATATATATACATGATTTAATGATATAAATCTTTGTTAAAAGTAGTAAGCCCATTAATTTGGGCCCAAAAGGCTTGTCAAAAGTTGAATTAAAAAAAAATTATGCAAATTCACAATTTTAGCCCAATTTTTGCCCAAACCCGCCAAACCAACCCATTCAACTGTTGACCCGAACCGCCGAGTCTGACCTATATATTGGTCGGTTGCGGGTCAAATTTTTTAAACTCGATCCAGTCGGGTCGAGTCTGGGTCAGGCCCAAACCCAAGCCGACCCGACCCGTGGACAGCCCTAGTCTCACCTAATCTAAATTTTAGAATTTTGTGCCAAGTGAGTTAATTTAGTGTAAAAATTGAATTTCAATTAGAGTTTAATTTTGCGTCATGTGTCCCATTTAATCTAAAATTTTAAATTTTTGTGCCAAATTAGTTAATTTAGTGTAAAAAATGATGAGTCCAATATAATAAACCATAAAAAACATAATCATATAACTAAAAAAAAAAAAATTCAAATTTATAGGTCATTTATATATATATGTGTGTGTGTGTGTGTGTGTGTGTGTGTGTGTATTAATAGGTAAAACTTAGAGAAAATTGAATTAGAATTTGAAATTATAATCCAATTTTATGCCATGTGTCCAAATTTCTGTGGGAATTACACCATAATTATCAACTTAAACTTGTGTCATGTGTCTACTTAAGTTTTTTAATTTTTGTGTCAAGTAAGTTATTAAGTGCAAAGTACTAAGAATCTAATATTAATGAACTATAAAATAAATAAATAAAACTCACATATACTAAATAAAAATCACCACATATTTCTCAGAAAAATAAATAAAATAAAATCATCACATAAAAAAAATCACCATAGGTTCTATCTTATTAAAAATTAGAAAAAAAAATGATCATTAGTATTAAATTTGGGTAAGAATTTTAATATGTGAGTAAGAATTTTGTTTAATTTTAAATGTATCCATGCGTTTGTATGGAGTTACATGCTAGTTAATATATATATATATATATATATATATATATATATATATATATATATATATATAGATGACTTATAAGTTTGAATTGTTTTTAGTTATACAAAAAAATAAAAAAGGCTCATAAATATAAAATCATTCAAACTCTCTCTTCCTCTAATTTTATATATAGTGTTAGATATATGATTGTTTTTTATGATTTATTTATATTAGATTCCTTGTTTTCTTCACTAAATTAACTCATTTGGCACAAAAATTTAATTTTTTTGATTAGATGGAACATATATATAGATGACTTATAGACTTGAATTGTTTTTAGTTCTATAAAAAAAAAGGCTCATATATATAAAATCATTCAAAAATTATGTTTTTTATAGTTTACTTATATTTGACTCATCGTTTTTTACATTAAATTAACTCATTTTACACAAAAATTTAAAAACTTAGATTAATAAACACATGTCGCAAAATCAAACTCTAATTGAAATATAATTTTACATTGAATTAACTCACTTGGCACAAAAATTTAAAAAATTAGATTAGATGGGACACGTGACGCAAAATTAGACTCTAATTGAATTTCAATTTGAAATCTAATTGGATTTTCTCTCAGCTTTACCTATTATTATATACTAGTTTGTAACCCTATGCATATGCATGAATACATTTAAATATATACGATAAGATGTATAATATAATTCCTATATATATAATTTAAATACTATTGATAGTCATTTTTATATTTTATTAACCCTTTAAAAAATTTGTAAGGATATTATTAGGTATAAAATGTAAATTGTCCATTTTTTTAATTATTGTAAAGCATTTATTTTTTTATTTTTTATTTTTTTTTACGATTCATTTATTCTAGACTCTTTGATTTTTGTATTTAATAACTCACTTGGATAAATATTTATGATGTGGTTCCACATTTGATTATAAAATTAAGAAATAAAACTCTTTAAGAATAAATAATTTAGGACACATGACGCAAAATTGGAACTCTAATTTGGAATTTTAATTTGAGTTTCTTTCAACTTCACATATTATTATATATATAGATATATAGATATATAGATTAATTTAGCCTAAAAAATACTGTTTAGAAAGGAGGGCGTTTTTGTAATTTCGGCCTCCCCTAAAATAAAATGCCCGGATTCCTCTTCTCGGAGAAATTATACTATTCTCTGGTGAACCATGTCACTTGTCCACCATTCCACTAATCAGTAATCAGTTTCAGTTTTAAAAAAAAAATTTCTAACTCAGCAATTTTAAACAAGTGAGTCATTTAGTGGAATGGTAGACTACGTCACTTGTCCACCATGAGAACCTTATAATTTCTCCTCTTCTTGAGCCAATTGGGTTTTGCTTCGATAGTCCAACTTCTCTCTCTCTCCGCCGCTCATCGATGACACGGGTAAGTCAGTTTCTCTTTCTCTCACTCCTTTAATCATTTCTCTTCATGTTCTGCTTTTCAATTCTTGATAAGTAGGTGGGGCCGGAGCTTCATGTTTTTGCTGTGGATTTCCATTTAATCTTAGTTTGAAATTGTTTCTGTTCGGTTCCCTACGAAAAACTAAAAGTGTGTGTCTTTAACTCTTCCCACTCAAAATACTAATGACCCACTTTGTGTTTTAGAGAAAATCTTACTTATTTCACTTTGTCAAAGCTGAATGTGCGACAAAGTTTCCAAACATTCATTGCAAACCACTCAATTATATATGCTAATCTTTCCAAAACCTTTCTTATTCCTTATGCCTATAAACAATAAAGTTAATACAACTTATTATATAGGGCAAGCTAGAAAGAAAAAAAAAGGTTAAAAATGTATGAATACAATAATACAATATAAATACTAGCAATATACTTATTACAATAACGTCTACTAAGTAACTAATATTAACGTAATCTCTGGAAATATAGCTAGAGTATTCTTGCAAACCCCAAGAACATTGTTCAAAACTCATCCTCAGACATAGAGAGAACCTTAGCTATAATTGGGCGTGCTCTGCACATGGCTTCCAATGCCACAGCTTTGGGCGTGGTGAACCCATTACATTCAACCATGTCAACTTCTTCTTTACTTATCCTTACCCACTCAAAACATTGAATTAATGACCCCAATGTCAAGCCTATTGTGCGTTGGGCAAGGCCTGCCCCGGGACAAGCCCTTCTTCCTAGTCCAAATGGCATTAACTTGTTTACATCACTCTCTCCACTTTCAAATCTCTCAGGCTTAAAACTAGTTGCATCATCCCATATATTAGGGTCTCTATGTATGGCCCATGCATTAACAAATAACATTGTCTCACGTGGAACATCATATCCTCCAATTGTACAATCTTCAGAGGACATGTGGGGTAAAAGCAATGGGGCTGCAGGATACAATCTAAGAGTCTCCAAGATTATATTTTGTAAATAGTGCAATTTAGAGACATCCAGTTCATTGATTAATTTTTCTTGTCCAATTTGATTATCCAGCTCAACTCTAGCCTTCTTCAATACTTGAGGATGATTGAGTAAATTGGACATTGCCCACTCTAATGTCATTGCCGATGTGTTAGTCCCGGCAGATAACAAGACCTGCTTATTATACATTCAATAAGTTCTTAAAATCATGACAATAATTTAAAAGTAGGGTAAATTGCAAATTATACTCCTAAAATTTGGGAGTATTTAGATTTTACACTCTGAAATTTCAAAATTTAGATTTTACCCCCTAAAGTTTGGGGTGTTTGGATTTTACTCCCTAAAATTTGTGGGTGTTTGGATTTTACTCCCTAAAGTTTCATAATATGGGATTGTAAAATTCAAACACCCCTAAATTTTAGGACGTAAATCCAAATTCTGAGATATCAAGGTGTAAAATCCAAATACCTCAAACTTCATGAGGTAAATTCTAAATTCTGAAACTTCAAGGTGTAAAATCACGCCAAGAATTTTATTGATAGCTAATATTTATTTTAGAGATTCTTAAAATCACGCCAAGAATTTAAAGTAAAAATGGATTAATAGCTAATATTTATTTTTACTAATTGATTACTAGTATTCTGACAAAGGAAATCCTAATAAAATATCCCTGAGTCAAAAGGTTGAGATATTGTTGGGGTTCATTCTAAATTTCTACGTTACTATCGACGCAACAAAGTGGGCTCCAATGCAATAGATAGTCATGCTAGATAGTACAAGTAGGGTAATATGCATTGCCCTAGTGTTTCGTCTGGTGAATATGGAAGAGCACTGGAAAAAAGAATTAACCCAACTTTAGCTTACCTCTAGATGGTAAAAAACAAAATTTATATTTGTGAAAAAGAACAATAAAAAATAAAATAATTAATATGATATGATTAAAGATTAATAAGTACCACAAAATTTCATTTCGTAAATGACTTATAACTCTCTATACTATTATATATAAAACTAGTCACTGATTTGTGTAATGCATGGAAAAGTCAAACAAAAGTTGTAAATTTTCACTTATAAAAGTTACATCAATAAGAGAAAAATACAAAGACCAATAGTGATAACTCCAACACCAATACTGTTATATAATCTCAACCTTTAGACGAATAAATTGACTTTGTTAGAGAGTAAAGAAAAATAAATGTACTGAATATTAAGTAAAGGTTGCTTTAGTCATCTGGCTTAAATAGTAGAATTATTATATAAAAAAAAAAAATCCTTTGAACACTTTTAAGCCAATAAATAAAACAAACTCTCATCCCGCACACAAATAAGAGAAATTTGGAAAGAATAGATTTTGAAATATCTAAATGTAAAAAAAGAATAAGAAGTACCAGTTGAACTTTGGCAATCATTCGTTGGATTGTGATGCCCTCATTATCTATCTTCTCTTTTCCTACCCCCATTGCTTATTTGTCTCAATCAATTCCAGTTTTTTTTTTTAAAAAACATTTAAGAAAAGGAATTTTGCATAAATTAGAAAGTTATCAATTAACAATTCTAACTTTGTTTAAAACTTTTAACTTTACTAAAGCTGTTTGTAATCCAAATCCTGAAACCAACAATTCAATTTTTTAATTTTTTAATTTTTAATAAAGAATAATACAAGAATTCAAATTGAATTTGGAAATTATCACAAAAATTCAAACATAAAATGAAATATATGAGTATTTAGTTCCCAAAGTCCTTGGTTCCATTGTTTTGTTTGAGAAGTATTTATACATCATATGTTCAGAATAGTGCATATAACTTAATTGGTGTTGGCCGTTTTGGTCTGGGTTCTCAAAAAAAAAAAAAAAAAAAAAAAAAAAAAAAAAAAAAACGTAATTGGTGTTGTAAAAGGAATTTTCTGTAATCACACTCCAATGAGAATATTAATCCACAAAAAAAGAGAGGCAAAACTTGAGTCATGAAGGTATATTAATTATTTCATTAGTTGCTGCACAAAACATGATAGTACAAGAGAAAAACATAACTATCTTTTGTCAAACTTCCTAGGCAGCTTTGACCGCTTGATTTTTCATACCAAGATTGGAACAAAACCGGCTCTAAAGATTATATTGAAATTAATTAATGTTAGTTACCATTATAAATTCAATACTACTGTAAAGAAGTTATGATTTACGTCCTACTTCGGAGAAGAGAAAAAAAACTCACCATAAAGTCCCCACTATGTACTATTTTGCTCGACCAATTTCCATCTTTGAGGCTCCATTAGTGAGAAGCAAATTTCTTCTAGCATGTTTAGCTGTTTAGGGTTTCTTGCTAAACAAGGTTTTGAAACCCGGACCGTTCATTGAACCGTAAAAAGGAGAAGTTCAAGGTTTTTAAGGTCGAACCGAGATTGAACTAGGGTCGAACCATGATGACGTCATAATTAATTTAATAATTATTTAAAATATAAATAATTATAATAAATTAGTACTGTGGGGTCATGGGCCCAAAATCATACAATGGGGCGTGAGGCTTTGGCCGAGAGAGCAGTAGTCCAAATCCGAGGAGGAATATATCCTCGGACATATACAATGGGGCGTTAGGCTTTGGCCGAGAGCGTGGTAGTCCAAGTCCGAGGAGGAATACATCCTCGGACCAGCTAAAGCACGGTTAGATATAAGTCCTAAATAGTCAGAGTGACCTTCTAGGAAGTTCTAAAGGATAGGAACTCAGGAATATTTAAGGGAAAGTTGCTAACACCGCATTTATGTGGACAAGACCCTTGAACAGTGCTATCTCGGTTACTGCAACTCACAGAACGCCAGAGAGGGTGTCTGATGGGACAAGCACTCAAGTATAGGCTTGGATGATCAACAAGTGGAAGGCCAAGATCGTTCAAAGGGGACTATATAATAGGAGAGACCCATCATGGAGAGGGGGCCGGGGGATTAAGAGAGAAAGCACTGTAGCAATCTCAAGAACTCCTGTAACCATTATCATCCAATATATACTAGAACAGAGCTCCTCGAATTGTGCCGAGGACAAACTTTCTTGTACAAACTTGGTTCGTTTCCGTTTGATTGCCTTGGAAACTCATTATAACTGTTATCACATTCACTAAAGCCTAGTTCTTCTACCCACTCTCTACAAATTTATTGTACTGGGTTCACTGGACCAGTATCCCATACATTTTGGGCCTGGGCTGCAAATTGTGTCCCTACAATTGGCGCCGTCTGTGGAGAGAGCTTGTGCGTTAGTGAGTGCAATGGTTAATCATGATGGGATCAAGCTCCTATCAACAAGAGTCCCTCGAAAGAGATAATTTTGGCAGTGGTGCAAGCTATGCGAAAGCTTCCCCATCATTTCCAGCAGCATGCGGTTGTTGCCCTAACTCAGCTTCCACTCAGGGCTACACTTCGAAGTGCCGGTGGCACAAGCAGTTCTAGGGGCTTCTAACATCAAGTCTATGCCCCACATATTTGTCAAGGGGCTAACCCTCGTGGGTCCAGTAGCCCAATTCACCGAATTCCCATAAGTGCTAGACAGAACCAAGGTCTTGCATGGTCCTCGGACTCAAACCTATGGGGAAACTAGTCACTAGAAAATATAAGTTTTGGACAGAACCAAGGTATTGCATGGTCCTCGGACTCAAACCTATGGGGAAACCAAGTACATCTTAAAGAAAATTCTAAGTTTTGGACAAAACCAAGGTCTTGCATGGTCCTCGGACTCAAACCTATGGGGAAACCAAGTACATCTTAAAGAAAATTCTAAGTTTTGGACAGAACCAAGGTATTGCATGGTCCTCGGACTCAAACCTATGGGGAAACCAACTACTTAAAGAAAATTCTAAGTTTTGGACTGAACCAAGGTATTGCATGGTCCTCGGACTCAAACCTATGGGGAAACCAACTACTTAAAGAAAATTCTAAGTTTTGGACTGAACCAAGGTCTTGCATGGTCCTCGGACTCAAACCTATGGGGAAACCAACTACTCAAAGAAAATTCTAAGTTTTGGACTGAACCAAGGTCTTGCATGGTCCTCGGACTCAAACCTATGGGGAAACCAAGTACATCTTAAAGAAAATTCTAAGTTTTGGACAGAACCAAGGTATTGCACGGTCCTCGGACTCAAACCTATGGGGAAACCAAGTGCATCTTAAAGAAAATTCTAAGTTTTGGACAGAACCAAGGTCTTGCATGGTCCTCGGACTCAAACCTATGGGGAAACCAACTACTTAAAGAAAATTCTAAGTTTTGGACAGAACCAAGGTATTGCATGGTCCTCGGACTCAAACCTATGGGGAAACCAAGTACATCTTAAAGAAAATTCTAAGTTTTGGACAGAACCAAGGTATTGCATTGTCCTCGGACTCAAACCTATGGGGAAACCAACTACTTAAAGAAAATTCTAAGTTTTGGACTGAACCAAGGTCTTGCATGGTCCTCGGACTCAAACCTATAGGGAAACCAACTACTTAAAGAAAATTCTAAGTTTTGGACTGAACCAAGGTCTTGCATGGTCCTCGGACTCAAACTTATGGGGAAACCAAGTACATCTTAAAGAAAATTCTAAGTTTTGGACAGAACCAAGGTCTTGCATGGTCCTCGGACTCAAACCTATGGGAAACTTGTTACTTCCATAAAGTCTTAGTACTAAACAGAGCCTTAGCTATGTCGGATCCCCTTGGATCTCCTGCTAAGCGTCATATAGAGCCTTAGCTATGTCGGGTCCCTCAGACCTCCTGCTAAGAAGAACCTTAGCCATGCCTGTAGTCCTCGGACCAGATGCTAAGGGGAAATTAACACTCGATGACAACTTTTCTAGGTGTTTAAACTCAAACTCAATCATGCCTCGGTCTTCGGACTAGATGATGTGGGAAAGTTAACATTCTATGCTATCTATTTGTTTCTCACTAAAGTGTCAAGACAAACCCAAGATCATAACCAACTCCTCAGATTGGTAACTCTAAAAGGAGCAATTTACAGTACAAATATGAGGCGCGTAAAACGGCACTCCTACGGGCGTAAATCAAGGTATCAAGTAGAGTTAACTCTTAAAGAATTCAAAACCCCACTTTTCTCCTCGGGTGAGAGGAAAAAACTGAAGTTTTGAGGGGCTATTGTGGGGTCATGGGCCCAAAATCATACAATGGGGCGTGAGGCTTTGGCCGAGAGAGCAGTAGTCCAAATCCGAGGAGGAATATATCCTCGGACATATACAATGGGGCGTTAGGCTTTGGCCGAGAGCGTGGTAGTCCAAGTCCGAGGAGGAATACATCCTCGGACCAGCTAAAGCACGGTTAGATATAAGTCCTAAATAGTCAGAGTGACCTTCTAGGAAGTTCTAAAGGATAGGAACTCAGGAATATTTAAGGGAAAGTTGCTAACACCGCATTTATGTGGACAAGACCCTTGAACAGTGCTATCTCGGTTACTGCAACTCACAGAACGCCAGAGAGGGTGTCTGATGGGACAGGCACTCAAGTATAGGCTTGGATGATCAACAAGTGGAAGGCCAAGATCGTTCAAAGGGGACTATATAATAGGAGAGACCCATCATGGAGAGGGGGCCGGGGGATTAAGAGAGAAAGCACTGTAACAATCTCAAGAACTCCTGTAACCATTATCATCCAATATATACTAGAACAGAGCTCCTCGAATTGTGCCGAGGACAAACTTTCTTGTACAAACTTGGTTCGTTTCCGTTTGATTGCCTTGGAAACTCATTATAACTGTTATCACATTCACTAAAGCCTAGTTCTTCTACCCACTCTCTACAAATTTATTGTACTGGGTTCACTGGACCAGTATCCCATACATTTTGGGTCTGGACTGCAAATTGTGTCCCTACAAGTACAAATATTAAAAAAATTAACTAAAATAGTGCAATTAAATATAGAGATATATTATTCCTTTATAGAAACAAAGAGATCTATCTTTCAAATATATTTTCTATATCATAATTTATAACTTTAAGAAATATTAAATCCTAGTATTTTTTACATTGATTAGTTAAATTTGTGATAATATCTAATAATATAATAATTAGAATAAAAATATACATATAAAAAATGGTTTTTGTGTAATTGTGTTGCATGACCGCAACATGGCACTTATAAAATTATGAATGCATTAATTTTTTTTTAAAAGAAATGATATGTCCATAACATTTTCACAACATATCCTAAGTGGTAGATTGTTACTGGTTGTTATTGTTGGAGCAAAAAAGTAATCTAAGCGTTAGGTTCAAATTTGAACCAATAACAACTAACCACCTATAATTTATTGCGAAAATATTGTAAAACTATTGTAAACATGGTACCTCTCTTCTTTTTTCTTTTTTTTTTTAAGAGACGAAAGGATGATATTTGGGTTGCAGTGCATGTCTACAATGTGGCCACCAGTAATATAAGAATCAACAATTTTCTTTCAAAATAAAAACAAAACATAAAAAGTTAAACACTTCAACCACTAGCAAAGCAAAACGTGGACCTCCAATAAATTCTCCCACCTACCCCACCTACTACCTTGACCACTTCTCTTTCTTTACTTTTGGCCGCTGAAACCATTATTCATTATTCAATATTTTTCCTTTATGTTCTTCTGTGAACTCTCTGTCTCTAAATCTGTTTGCTGGGTTTCTTCTCCACAATCAACAATTTGCTCTTTCATCAGTGGTCTCTTTATGTTTGTGTTTGTGTCTGTGTTTGTGTTATCAATCAAAAAGAGTTCCCTCTCTTGATTATCAAAAAAAACAAAAAAGCTCTCAGTCCCTCTCTGCTGTAGATTTGAAGATTGTGAATCAGTGAAGCTTAAGCACCTCCAAAAATTATCAGATCTCCTTTTAATCTTTGTTCTTCGTCGTGTTCTTTCATTTCTTTTTCATTTCTTCTAGATCTGATCATAACTTCATACCGGTGTACCCAAAATTCACCGGAAAAGTTGAAGCAAAAAGAAACCGTCCGAACCTCAAAAACCAGTCACGATTCTCAGAACTGCACGGTCCGACCACGGTTCGCACAAGTTCCTGCTTTCTTCCCATAGAGCGGTTCTTGAAGCTAAAAAAACCGCAAAACTGAAAGGTTCATGGTTTTTCCGGTCGGACCGTACGGTCATGTCTGGGTTTCAAAACCATGTTGCTAGAGAGAGAATAGATTTCGTATGTTTAGCCATTAAAAGAGTAAGATAGAGTTTTGATTTTGGAGAGAGAGAGAGTTTTTATTTTTTAACATTGCTAATATGGCAAGCTCTTAGAAAGTCAAAAAAAAAAAAACAAAAAAAAAAAAAATCAAGGGCGTATATATAAATAAAGCAAAGGTCTTCAAAGTCGAAAAGGAAAACAAAGATGACTTGCATAGGGAAGAGTTCTAGGGTTTTATGTTTTAGTAGAAGTGTTATTATTAATAATTATTATTATTATGTGGTAAAAAAAATAATAATGTGGCAAGCTCTAAAGACGTCAACGTTTCGGTTTTATATATATATATATATATTAGAGTCTCAAGTCTCAACCTTGCAAGAGAATCTTATTCTAAAAAAATACAAAGATAGTGAGAAGAATGTAATTACATAAACAACTTCCTGCTTAGAAATCAAGGCTACGAGATATTTGCAGTTGACTTCAAATTTGTGTTATAAATGTTTTATTTAAACAATTAGGACAGATTTGGTTATTTGATTACAGAATTTCCAATATATATTTTCATCGTCTTTAACAATTAATCTTGTTATTGATGTTATCAACTTTTTAATTAGCATCTATTTCCAACAAAATAAATAAATAAATAAGAAGGAGAAGAAGAAGTAAAGAGAAATGACCTACACATACCTGTATAAGCCCTTTGATAATTTGATCCGTGTAGTATTCGGGCTGTGATTTTTGCAAAGAAAGCAGATGATCGATCATGGTGTTCCCTTTCTCTTCCTTACTCCTCTTCTCATCAATAAGACCTTGCAAGAATGCATCTGCCCTGTCGAACAGTTTCATCAATCTTTTCTCCAAACGCCTACGATCAATCCACCGCAACAAGGGCACAAAATCTTGTGGATTTGAGGGCCCTGCTGACCCTATTATCTCTTTCATTATCCCCATGAATTGCCTTGCTTCTTCCTCGTCTTTCACGTCCTCCCCGTAGTATCTCTTTCCTGCCACCATTCTCATTATGATGTTAAATGTCAGCTCTGAGAACATTGATTTCAATTCTACCTTAGCAAAACCTTGGCACGAGTTTCGTGACAGCTTGCATAGCAAGTGCTTGACTTCATCTCTTCGGATGCCTAGAAACATGTTGAGACGATTTGTTGAGAAGATTTCTAAGGCACTGATGCGGCGAAGGTTGCGCCAATGGTCTCCATAAGAAGTTGTTGCCACGGTGGTGTGGTTGTAGGTAATGTACTTGGTGGCTGGGAAGCGAGGACGATTGGCTAAAATGATGTCATTCTTGGTAAAGCACTCTTCAACTGCAGATGGGGATGATACAATGACCACGAGTTGAGGCCCAAATCGTAGAGAGAAGATGTTACCATATTTTTGTGAAAAGTGGTAGAGAGTACGATGGAGGGGTTTCTTGATAAGATGGAGATGGCCTAGAATTGGTAGAGAAGGTGGGCTTGGTGGGTGGTGTTTGTGTTTTGTTCTTGTTTGGAGCAAGAACTCGAAAGCTACTGCAAGGAGGAGGAGAAGAGAGAGGGATGAGTATAGCAACATGTCTTCCATGTTTGATTTGTTGTTTTTGAAATGATGCTTAACCACTCCTTACTCCTATTTCCTAACTGGTCCTGAATTTTTATGTTGTTTATATTTTTTTTTATCCTCTGTCACTTTCCGCTGATACTCAATGGACTGGGTTTTATTAGTGCACACCTTCTTTGACCACGTTTTTCTTTTCCTTTTTATCCGTTGATACTCAATGGACTGGGTTTTGTTAGCGCACACCTTCTTTGACCACGTTTTTCTTTTCCTTTCTAGCATAGTAGAAGTTTGAATAATTCCAGTACCATATAAATAAAAAAATTTCAATTTTTACTAAAATTATCTTATATTATAGGTTCTAATTGGGTGTTCGTCATTTTTACTGGATTCACCACTGGTATTGAAATTGTGATTATTCTTTTTTATGTGCTTTTAGAATATTCAGTAGTAAGTTCAGTTATATAAAAAATTCCCATAAAAAAAAGTAATACAAAAAATAAAAAATAGAATTGATGTATAAATCTATCAAAATTTTTTTTTTTTTTGATGTATAATAAAAATAGTATTTGTGGTATGGCAATGTAAAAGTGATGTTATAATAATTACATATTATTCTAAATATTAATTAATAATTTTAAGTTTCTAGTATAGTTTTTAGTATATAAGAGGAGTAATGCTACTGTCATAAACTATTTTATAATATTTTTACAAACTGTTGATGTGTCCAACTTCTTATTGGTTTTCGTTTTGAGCAAAACTTAAGTACAATACTTAGGTACTATTCTTTAGGTTCCCTTTTTAAGATTCTGTTATGTGAATTTTTTCTCATGAGAAGGAAGTGTATTTTTTAATTAAGTAACCACTTGGCTGAATCTTAAGAGGGGAACCTAAGGAACAGCATCTAAGGTATTGTACTTAAGTTTTGTCCTTTCATCTAAGCCCACCATTAAAATTACTTTTTCATTTACCAATAACCACTCACTACATCAGCAGTTTATAAAAAAATTTTAAAAAAAATTTGTATCTCTATCATTACTTGTATAAGAGATAAGCCTTTTCAACATTGATTAGTATAAAGTCAAATGAATTAATTGATATTTAAATATAAAAGATACTACTTAAGACCTCAGATTGGATGCTTTTGTTTAATTTCGTAAGAATCTTTTTTTTTTTTTGGGTAGAAAGGGAAATTCATTCAAAACAAAGCAATAAACAAAGTATTTTTTTCGTAGAATCAGTAGAGAGCGTGTTTGGTTTATCAGTTTAAACAGTAGTGTTCAGTGTTTAAACACTGAACACTAGTGTCCAAAAACAAAAAAGGACGTTTGGTGTGTCATTCCTGTTCAGGGATTGTTTGGAAAATAGTGTTCAAAAATCAGTGTTTAAAATGATATTTTTGAAATCATCTCTGACCTGTTTTTAAACAACAAAAACTAGTGTTTTAGTGGCAATTGTGTAATTATTTTGAACATTGTATGGCCCACGTTAGACATCAAAGCTGTATTGTCTCGGCAGTCTCACCCATAGAGTCCCGTTAGGCATTAAAAAAATATTTTTTGAATAAAAAAATGTTTATTTTGGTTAAAGGTGTCAGTTTTTTTATTTTATTTTTAAATCAAACACACGTACCAAACACATTTTTATGTTTTTTTGAACACTAAAACATGTTATTTAAACTATGATACCAAACACATTTTTTTGTTTTATAAACACTAAAAACACGTATTTTAACAACACTTTTTAAACTACAATTTTCACATCTTTTTAAACAACAATTTTTAAACTCTATGACCAAACGGCCCTAGATGATTTTGGTCTGTTTGTCTTTTTTTTAAAAAAAAAAAATAATGAAATAATGTTTTATAAGAAAAGTAGTTGGTGTGGGGACCATGTACACAGACTACTGTCGAATACATTTTATGTGGCCCAATTAATTGAAAAGCAAAGAATTAACGGAGGAAATTGTGAAAAGTCAAGATCCAAGAAGGACATTTAAACTACTTCTTTGGAAGATAGCGTGGCTGCAGATAATGCCAACTCAGCGCATCATATTATATAGGTAAAAATGTAAAATTGACTTTCTAACTTTCACTATTTTTTATTTCAGTCCTTTAACTTTCAGTTTTGTGAATTCAGTTCTCTAACTTTCAATTTTTGTCAATGCAGGATTCTGTTAAACCCTAGTTATGAGCTGCCGTTACCGTTTTCCTCTTTTATTTTTTTATTTTTTATTTTAATTTGGAAATTAAAAGAAAAAAAAAAGAAAAATCTGTTAAAAAAAAAAAGTTCCTCGGCTTCGTCGTCGCTCTCTTTGAGTCTATTCGCTCCCACAAACTCTCCAACCCTTGCCACCAATCCGAAACCATCAACTCCATTGTCTCCATTCTCGAAACCCTAATCCAATGGATTGACGAAATCCCTCCGGCTCAACAATCCTCACGCTACGGCAACCTCTCATACCGGACCTGGCATAGCTGCCTCACCGAAACCAGCGATTCGCTGATGCTCCAGTTCCTAACGGTTGATCTCCAATTCGCCACGATCGATATTGTCCCTTACTTCACCGATAGCTTCGGAAACTTGAGCCGAATCGATTACCGTACCGGCCACGAGACCAACTTCACGATGTGGCTGTACTGCTTGGCTCGATTAGGAGTCATCAAGGAGGAGGATTACCATGCCGTGGTAGCAAGGGTTTTTGTGAAGTACCTGGAATTGATGAGGAAATTGCAATTGGTTTATTGCTTGGAGCCTTGTTGGTTCTCATGGCGTTTGGGGGCTCAATGACTATCATTTCTTGCTGTTTGTCTTCGGCTCGTCGGAAGGGGAAGGGGAACCTTTTTTTTTTTTTTTTTTAGATTTTTTTTTTAATTCTGAAATTAAAAAAAAAGAAAAGAAAAAGAAAACGGCGTCATTTCAGTGACATTAACGACAACCCATAACTGGGATTTAACGGAATTCTACATTGAAAAAAATTGAAAGTTAGAGGACTGAATTGACAAAACTGAAAGATAGAGCACTGAAATGAAAAAGAGTGAAAGTTAGAGGGTCAGTTTTGCATTTTTACCTATTATATATATACTAGCCTCAAACCCGTGCGATGCACGGGAAAGCTATTGAAATGATATACATAATTGTATTTTCTCTAATTTATTCAAAATGAGGCATGTGCCTTCAAAAAATAGAAGAAAAGAAAAGAAAAGAAAGAGATTATTGAAGTAACGAAGTTTGATATAAATAAGAGCCAATATGCCATAATTTTCATTTTATACAAATTATTACACTCTAATAATCATACATATTAAGCATGCATTACCACCATGTCAAAATATCAAAACTTGTATAAGAAAGATTAAGTCAAAACTCAGAAAAACTATTGGTCACATGGCACATCTAACATTCATCCTTTAAGACAATTATATTAATGACATTGTAGCGTTGAATTGGTACATCAATTTGTCTGTGCATAACATCAAGTTTATGTTATTCCCAGTAAACTTTTTTGACATGAAACATTGGCTACACCATACCATATAATCCTTCTAGATGAGGAAATAATTTTAATAACGAAAACTCACATCACATCCCAATAAATATAAAACTAATCTGATTAGTGATTATACATGGCTTCCACTTGTCACGAATGACAATGATCATTTATCATATACATTGTATCACCGTATGTTGTAGTCTCTTTTTTCACCACAAGACAGGGCAAAGTTAAATCGTGGTCTCAAAGTACAATAAAAAGTGGTTTCCAAGCTCTTGGCAGAGTGCTTCCTTTCCCATGGTGACTTATATGCTCCCAAAAGTGTAGAGCTCACATGTCTTCAGGGATAAAAAATCTTATTAATTTCCTCAAAGAAATAGAAAAGAAAATTTCCTCTTAATAAATTAAATAATCTCTTTCTCTAGTTTCACCATTCAAAAGTTGAATTTAGTAAATAATCATATAACCAATTGCTGCAAAAAAATAAAACTGGCAACGTCATCTTCATCTAACACATATATTTGGTAACTTTAATACAATGCTTTATTATGTTAATAGTGAAAATCTATACAATGCTAACAAAAGAATTATAAAAAAGATAAAGATAAAGATAGAGATAATTTAGTAGAAAACAATCCCGAAAGAGAAAAGACTTAAAGCAATATCACAATAGTAAATCTTTTCCTTTCACTTGTGGCTCAATTGACCTGAAATTTCATGGACTTAAATAGATAAACATAGTGATAAGTTACTGAATTACATGCTCTTTCTCAAAAAGAATTTGACTTAAATAATGTAGTATATTTAAGCATATAGTGTCTGAAAAAAAATTTGACTTTAAGCAACAACAACACCAGCAATTATGCAGCTACTTAAGCCTCCAGCAGCAGCACCAACATGAGTTATGCAGTAACTTAAGTTGAGCATTATTGCCACCAATCATGAGCATTGGTTCAGCCATCATAAATCCTGAAAATCAGTCTCATTCTGGTAAAAACCTGAACATAGAAAATCATTGCATCAAATCAAATCTAATCTTTGCCAAACTCAAGGAGAATATTATGCAATAATAAATCATGACAGATCATATTTAACCCCACCCTCCAATTTCATAGTGATTACAAAATTAAGAAAACAATTATAATATATGAAGTACATTACTAATTACATAAAAACAAAAGGAAAATATAAAACAAACTGATACAAACCCAGAGGAGAAAGAAGAAACAGAACAAAGTGGTAGATTTTTAAGTGGGGAGTTTTCCTACATGTTGCAATGGCCTTAATTGCAGAGAAAGGTTTAAACCCTCCTATCATTGACCTTCTTAACCAAAATCCTTAAAAAAGAAACAGTACTGAAGGCAGTTTCATATTCTTAAACACTTCTACCTTCTGCATAACATTGATTTTTTTATTTTTTATTTGGCTACCAAGCATGGTGCTCAAAAACTTTCAAAAAGTACAACATGGCCGTAAAAATGAACTGCAAGCAGTAGGAAGGGGTAATCACAAATTTAAAAATAGTTGATTTCTAAGGACCATGCTATCAATAACTTATCAAGGAAAACTCATAACAAAATGAATTGCATGGTTAACATTGGGAATAAGGCCAATCTAACTCTAACCTTGGTCCCATAGGCCATAAATTCAATCATGCAGGCCATACTCTGTAATTGTTGAATCAAAACATATAGCTGATTACGTACATACTTTTAGATCAATCCTCACGTGCCCCAATTATACAAATATAAATAACCATATATCTTAGGCAACAAACTTAAGTGGACCTTGAGGCAGCTTGTACAAAACTTGAACTTAAGTCCATTATTGGGACCTAACAGTTGCATCTACTGCAGAAATGCCTATGTTGGAGAAGTTTGATTGGATCAATTTCAAGCTTAGTTTTTCTTCCAATTAAACACTAACAATCTATTATTAATCCAATAAGTAAGCATTTCATGCACATGCTGATTTGATTTCAAAAAAAGTTCTAGAGAATTACTACAATAAGTAAACCATTTAGCAAAATATTCCACATAATATAATCTTTTCAAGGCAGGCATTTTATCAAACACACATCATGCATTATTATTGCAACCACTGCTGCATATAATCTTATCAAAGAACTACCTACAAATACATTCAACTCAAAACCCAGTAACTAAATCCTTTGGTAGACTAAGTTCTCCAAATTGCAACTGCCAGTACTTCGAATGAAATTGTTGAGGCTGAAAGTATATAGAACACATACAGCACATTAAAACACACACACACACGAAGGAGAAAAATCTCATAGATCATTTAATCTAAAAATAAGATGTCAAAATCTCAAACACGTAAAAGCAGCAAAAGAAACATCACAAATTTATGCATAAAACCATGCCTATATGACTTTTAAATAATCCAAATGCAGCAATATTAGAAGCAATTTTAAGGATTGTTTCCTACTCTTAGTGGCTTCTGCAACATAAAAATCACAATCAACACATATAGATCTCATAAAGAACAAATAACATATTTAGGGGGAAAAAAGATCATATTTAATGCACAAATTTAAAAATAAAGAGGAAAACTTACTGTTAGCAGTCCTGGCGAGTCAGTGGTAGGAGGGTACACGTTGGCAGGAATCTGGCTTGACAGAGGGGCTGACCTTCATATTTCTATCTCCCTCTCTCTTTATTTATCTCATTTTGTTCTATGTTTAAAGTTTATTAATGGTTATGGGCTCTCTTTTTAAGTTTTTTTTTTTTAAAATAAAGTGTGGATCGGTAGGTTTTAATGATTAGGAGTGTAGATATTGAAAAATTCAGGGGCTAAGGAAAAGTAATTGTAGTAAATTATAGACAACAGAAACCGTATTTGGGGAAGGAAAAGTATTCGAAGAGGATAATTAACAATGTTATGCTTAAACTTAGGTATATGGTGTTGCAAAGAAGAAGTGGAACATAATTCTTTCAAATATCCAAAACAAACAAAACGCTAAGAAAAAACCAAATTGTAACCGAAAAACCTTTATCGAAACTATAAATAACCGAAATGCCTAGATCAAAACAAAGCAAATTCCCAAACTGCCAAACATAAAATCATAGTTATCGCAAGATTTTGGTTTTTTCTTTTAAAAATTTAAATAAAATCGGAAAACAAAGAAAGGAAAAATAAATAAATAAAAACTCACCCTGTAATAGTGTACCGCCGGTTGAGGGAAGCTAGTTTTTTGGTGGTTAGAGTCCGATGGTGGTGCTAGCCTAAGATGTATCCCTATCTCCCCTTATGCATACTTTTTTACATTTCATGCCAAATGGTAGGAAAAACAATGGCAAAACCCATCTATTTTTTGAAAGGGGTCAAAGAACAACGGTTGACAATTCAGATTTTAAACAGTTTAAAACAGAAACGTATGTATATTGGAGATTTAATATGATAATTCGTAAACTAAATACAGTGGAGAAGTTTCAGGGAAAAAGACTATTTGATGTAAAAAAAGAGTGCTGACCTTTAAAAAATAATGTTGCAGAGAAGAGATGAGGCAGAGCAGCAAATCATATGGCAGTTGCAGTTAACGATTACATTGTCCTCATTAGCTTGAATATGAATATCAAGATCAAAAACTTAGGTAAATAATTCCTTAATATGCAGTAACACAGAGTTTAACAAAATCTTCGCTCTAAACTTCAGATTTGGCTAATAAAATCAATCTGTAAAGAAAAAAGCTTGCTAAAACATGCAAATCAGAATCAATTCAAACACAAATACACTAAATGGACAAAATCTAATACGAAGTATGAGATTAGTAGAAGGGAAATCAGACCATCCTAACCTATCAGTTTGTTCCAACAACTCTTCTTGGAAGTTACCCAAGTGTTGTAATTGACAAAGATCTCAACAAATCTGTAATTTCAATAGAATTACAGGGTCAGAATTAAGCTTTTAGATTTAACTATTAAAATCAAGGGTGACACTCCCAATATCTTCAAAACAGAAGGCAAATATGATAAATTAGGTTTCAAATTAGGTATAAAATATTAAATTATATGAACTAAATTCTTGGTAAATTAACTTAAGTAAATAGAATAGACTGAAAATAACATAAGAAATGCAGAATTTTTTAATAATAAACAAATTTTGCAAATGTGAAAATATATATATAAACTACATCGAGTAATTGAATTTTTTAATAATAACTTGCCACCTAGATTTTGTTGTGAAAGTGTTGTGTTAGTAGCACTACTCTTAAAATTGCTCATTCATTAAAAATAAATAAACATTCTCTCTAGAAAATAAATAAATACACTTTAAAAATTAATATCAATTATTTTTTTTCTTAGTTTCATGTTTACTCTCAATTTTACTTCCAGGTGTTTTACTATTCTCATATATTTTTATATAATTGATATTAAATATAATAAATTATTATTAATTTGTCAAAAATATATGATTAGTTAGTTAATTATATTTATTTATGCATTCAATGGTAGTTTTCTTAACAATCTTTAAACTATTAATAATTTTTTTAGACTATATTGTATATAATATTTAGAATACTATTATAGATTATTGTATATAATATAAAAGTTGTATATACAGAAAAAAAAATCAATTTATTTTTTACTCCCTATAGACACTTGATTTTGCACCCATAATTTAATCTTGAAAGATGACTAAACTGACCATTTCATACACCCAAAAATTAGAGTTGCATTACTTGTATTAATTCACTCATTGCATATCATAAAAATAATCTTGAGATTTTAATGGTCACGATAGTACGCCCAATTCCCAAATCGGACTATCGGATTGAAAAATATCACAAGATCAAGTTTTCAAGGTATGCATGCATTCATTTGGGTGGAACGGATCACATGTGATTAATTGAAATTAATTTTGATTGGTTAATGATTAAAATTAATTAAATGAATTTTTGTGATTGGTTTAGTATTTTTCTTAAAGTGAGATTTGTTGCATGAGATTAAAACAAATAAGCTGATAATATTTAAAAACCGTAGATAATTAGGCTTTTAGGATAATTATATTCAAAATAATTATTTTAAAAATTCTAATTATCACCTTGGAATGAGGTTTATCATGAAAATAACTCTAAAATTCGTCCAAATACATTTTTAGAGTTGGAAAACACTTCAAAAACGTGCTAATCAAGTAGCAGATTTCAGATTCACATTCTAGGGCACTTCTGGCATAGTAGAACTCAAAATTCGGACTAGGCTATTTCTAGCAAAGTTGTAGAGAATCGAATTTTCCTCCATCTATCAAAATTTCAGCTTAATCCAAATTTTGAGTAAAACGATATGATCAAAATACTGAAACTTTTTCTGATTTGAAAAATCAGCTTACTCTTATCCAAATCTCATTTTTTTAGGATTTTCCCATACGTTTTTTGCTTATTTCTTAAGCTGATTGGACTGAATTTTTAAGCAAACCTAGCTTATTTTCTAAGCAACTAACACCTCTATAAATAGGGGAGGCCTCCCAACATTCAACACCCATTTTTTCTGCCCTTCTTTTTCTGACTTCTTTAGCCCCCTTACGTTAAAGACGTTCTGGAAGCCTTGGCTTCAAGAATTTCTTTTTTATAAGTAAAAATATTTTAGATCTCAAAGAAGTTAAAATTTCTTTGGTTTCTAAAGTAGTCTTCCATTGAAGGGTACATTCATGCAAGTAGGTATTTGATTTCATTCTTGTGTTTATTAAATACAGATTTAGTTCCTTCAGTTGATTAACATGTTTATGATTTTTCTTCTTTAAATTTCAAAATCTACAATTAATCACTAAAACTTTTTTTTTTTCAAAAAAAAGAAAAATAGATCTGTATTTTCATTAAATACAAATCTAGAATTTTTTCTAAATAAAAAAAATAGATCGTATATTCATTAAATACAAATCTAAAAATTTTTTTGAACAAAAAACTGTTATGTATTTTCCTTGATATAGATCTGAATTTTTCAAGCATACAAAATTGATCTATATTTTCATTAAATACAAATTTGAACTTTTTTATAATAAAAATGGTTTTCTTCTTAAATAAAAATTGCATATTTTGAGTTTTTAAAGAGTGAATTAATATTGAATTTAGGGATTTTAATATGTCATTGTCATGTCATGCATCTTTTGAAAGGGTATGTAAATGGTCATTTAGAGTCTAGAAGACCAAATTCCGTCTGGGTGGAATGGGTGCCTAACACCTTCCCATTTCGTAACCTAGCCCCCCGAACTTAGGTTTTCGGATGGTAGACTAGTGTTTTATCTTTTTGTTTTGGTAGATTGTATTTAGGACCAAAAGCCTTGTAATAATATTCTACCAAGATTATAGATTGTATTTAGGACCAAAGCCTTGTAATGATTATTTGACCAAGATTGTATTTACATAATTAATGAAATTGGATGTATTTGATGTAAATTTTATATTTATATTTATATTTTTTCTTATTTTTTGTAACAAAAAATAAGTGGCGACTCCACACAATTACCCAAAAGAGAGATGCCCCAAGCATCCAAATCTCTTTTTTTGAGAGCCCTAAAGTTCCAGTCTCTCACACCCACAACAAATTTCTAGTTCCAACACTATTGACCCCTCTAGAAAATAATCCTAGAGCCGCCACTGGTTAGAAATAGAAAAAAAAGAGAGAAGATTCAATTATGTACTTATTGTCTCGCTCAGTGTCTTAGGTGGCAGTTGGGAAGGCAATGTGTCAAACTCTGTAGTCTCTAAACTGTCAATAGCACTTCAAGCTAGGTATATCATGCATCTAGTTCATGTATAGTTACTAACATGTGTGAGATCTACTTCCATATGAGAGGGGGGAAATATACGTACACCCGATACATGATGTATTTTCTCCACATAAATTGTTTTACAAAGCCATTACAAGGTTGACATTTTATGTAAGAGTGAAGCTTATGATTAATATAAATTTTATTATATAAGTTTTATAAATTTATATGTTGAATTTCACATATAAAGTTAAAAAAATACATTAAAAAAATGTATTTATCATGTTATCGATGCATAACATCCATCAAATATATTCATTATCACCAATATCTCTCTTCGTAGCCGCTAACAGTCCACTCTCACTTCTTCAACCTGATCTGTTACTGCCATCTTATCTGCCAACAACCCATTGCAATTTTGTTGCTACAATTTGGGAGAGTTTAAACTCTATCCTCTGGAGCAAATTCATCCATTTATGGTTCAAACTTATCCTATTGCCCATATCTTTTGATTTATTTTCTATCACAAACCTATACGTCACACAATTATAGGGAGAGAGAGCCAATATATATATATATATATATATATATATATATATATATATAGAATCATTCCTATACAAGTGAGACATTTTTACAAATCTACCCAAAGAAATGAAAGAGTCATATTGACGAAGAGAAGTAACAAGGCGGATTCCAAATTCCAGTGAGTCATTGAGAGAGAGAGCTTTGAATTTTATTGATGAAGATGAGTTCAAGAAGTAAAAAATAGTCGTTCTATGAGAGATGATAATCTGGAGATTTCCAACGCAGGAAGAAGAGAGAGAGAGAGAGAGAGAGAGAGAAACAAATGTGTTTGTTATATCAACTGACTATGTGTGGGTCCCACGATTTTCACAATATTACAATTGTGCCATTCAGAATTGTTATTTAAATGTTGAATACACTTTTCTAATGGTTCTCTAAATACATGTTTTAAGCCACCTATACTGAGTACTTTTATCTAAATACCCATGAAATAGTATCCTGACCAAATAACTCACTCCAAAGTGGGACCCACGGTTTTGAGCATTTAACTCATAGAAAACACTCTTCAAAAGCCCTTACCAAATGGGCAGTGAGAGTCATTGTTGGCTCCATGGGCTTTTGCTCAAAAGTTTTAGCTATATGGGTAAAACGTGATTGACTTTGTTTTGAGCCGAAGGGAGAGTTTTATATTAGCCTTTAAGTGTCCTTAATGAGGCTAAAAGATGAGGTTATGGACCTTCAAGGTGCTAAATTGATCTTTGGTTTCTGATTTGCTTTCATTGGGTAAACGAGTTAGCTTGCTTTATGCATAATTTGGGAAAGATTTGACTAAGCCCCATTGGCTCCTCATTTTTAGCTGTTTTAGACTCTTAATTGGGAGGCTCACCTAAAGTGAGGGCTAGTAGCTATAGTTGGCCAATGAGAGCTAACTACATTTTAGAGACAAAAATGGGTTAGGGCAAAAACTTTGGGCCACAAATAGCGAGAGTATAAGACCTCTTTTGGGGTGGAAATTTTGGGTACAAGACCTCCTCCATGAGCTTAAGATGCTACTAGCGTCCCTTACCTACTTGATAGCACACTTGGGTTGGGCTTATGCAAAAGGACAGAAAGGAACCAACCCATTCCCTCCAAATTACACTCCCTCAATTTTCCCAATATGTTCACATGAGCTTGAGCCATGCTTAAAAGGAAAAATATATAATACAATACATGAATTGGGCTTGTAAAAATATGTGTCATGAAAATAAGTATCAACAACTAGTAAACATTGACTTTCACCTTTGAATTTATGTATTATTATTATTTCATCTCTCTCTCTCTCTCTCTCTCTCTCTCTCTCTCTCTCTCTCTCTCTCTCTCTTAAATAAGTAAGTAACAAGTTTTATTGAGAAACAAAAATAACCTTATTTTCATTTCTCTAATCTCTTATTTGTATTAAAAGAAAACAAAAAGCATATGCTCTTCGTTTCTTTTATATTTCATTATATTTGCATGTGAAAGAAAATATGAGTCATATTAGATTGATTCAACCTATCAAAGGCTAGACAAAGATCATAAATATTTTAGCCCAATTTTTACCCAATCGAGTTGAATTCGCTTGATTTGACCTATTTGTCATGGTTACATGTGAAAATTTTTGAGTTTTGAATCAAATACTAGCCCATATGGGTATGAATCAAGTGCACTCAGGGAAATCGACCCATAACATACCCACCCCCCCCCCCCCAATCTCTCTTTTTTTAAGAAATAAAAATTAGTTAAATTACAATTGCACCCTTTAACTTAATTTGTTCAAAATTTAATTAAGTCTTATAACTTCTAGTTTACTCATACTCCATTTGTTTTTCAATGTAGTCCTTGCATCCACTTCAATAAGAGAGATTTCAGTTGTGTCCCAAAACGATGTAATTTTAGTTTTTTTTAAAAAAAAAAAAATAAAAAATACTGTTTAGAAAGAAGGGCATTTTTGTAATTTTGGTTTCCCCTAAAATAAAATGCCCGGATGCCTCTTCTTAGGCCAATTGTGTTTGCTTCGATAGTCCGACTTCTCTCTCTCTCTTTGCCGCTCATCGGTGACACAGGTAAGTCAGTTTCTCTTTCTCTCACTCCTTCAATCATTTCTTTTCATGTTCTGCTTATCAATACTTGATAAGTAGATGGGGCTGGAGTTTCATGTTTTTGCTATGGATTTCCATTTAATCTTAGTTTGAAATTGTTTCTGTTCGGTTCCCTATGAAAACCTAACTAAAAGTTTGTGTCTTTAACTCTTCCCACTCAAAATACTAATGACCCACTTTGTGTTTTAGAGAAAATCTTACTTATTTCACTTTGTCAAAGCTGAATGTGCGACAAAGATTCCAACTTTCGTTGCAAATGACTCAATTATCTTGATTGTAAACAACTCTGATTGTGTGTTATGTATCTTGAAAATGCTACTGTTATCGGTAGGATTGAGTTTGGGCTTCAATGGCTCAATTTGATTGTGACTATGTTGTATTATGTTTATGTGGATGCTGAGAGCCTTGATTAATTTGTTTTGAATTGAGATGATGTTAGTCTATCTCTTTATATAATAACTAGCTTGTAACCCCATGCGTATAGATGGATACACTTAAAGATATACAATAAGATACATAATATAATTCCTATATATATAATTTAAATACTATTAATAGTCATTTTTATATTTTGTTAACTCTTTAAAAAATTTTGTAAGGATATTATTAGGTATAAAATGTAAATTGTCCTTTTTTTAAAAAAAATTATTGTGAAACACTTTTTTTTTACGATTCATTTATTCTAGACTCTTTGGTTTTTGTACTTAATAACTTATTTGGATGGATATTTATGATGTGGTCCCACATTTGATTCAAAAATTAAGAAATAAAACTTTTTAAAAATAAATAATTTAAGACACATGGTACAAAATTGGAACTCTAATTTGGAATTCTAATTTGAGTTTCTCTCAACTTCACCTATTATTATATATATAGATGAGTTAGATGAAGTTATTTTCTCTTTTGATTCCTTTTATCTAAAGCTGTCAACCCAAAATGATATACCTATATTGACTAGTATTGAAATATTAATATTTAGGGCACGTTTGGTAAACTGTAATGATGATTACATAGGAATAGGAATAGATATTACAAGGAATGCAAGATGTTGTAATGTAATAATTATTCCTATTCAGTTGTTTGGTAACCCTATAATAGAACCCTGAATCTATATTCCACATGTTTGTTACAACATCTTAAGACGGTGTAATGAAAGCATTTTAATGGACGGAATTAGGATCAAAATTTAGGGGGGGGGGGCCAAAACCTCAATAAAAAAAATTCTTTAAAATACAAATTAGCATATATTTAATGTTAAGAAAATAACAACAAAAGAGAGGAGAAACAAAATAACCGTTTATTGATACATTTTAAATTAATAATTTAAAAATAGAATTCAACATTCTTTTAAATAAAAAAAATCATCTATAGTTGATTTTGTACTAAACTTTGCAACAATCTCCCTTTCAATCCTAATTTTCTTTAGATTAATGATACATGAATTTATAAAATTTATATAATAAAATTTGTAATACTAATGACTGTACACTACACATTAGCACCAATTTATTAACACAACTATTCAATTCTATAATACCCCACATAAAATTAAACTAATTTACTAATAAACAACCAACTAGTAAGTAGTAAGTTCCTATCAAAAAAAAAAAGTAAGTAGTAAGTTAAAAAAAAAAATTAAATATTTTAAGTTAAAAATTAATAGCCAAACATCCTGCCATCCCACCCCACACTCTGATTAATGGCCACCCATGCACCCCACTCTCACTCACTACAAGTACATTAACTTGGTTTGTAATTTGTATTCATCTATCTTTCTTCTTTTTTTTCTTTTCAGCAAAAATAGTCATATGTTTTTCACGAAAATTCAAATAGTCAATCTTAACACTCATAAAAAAATAGCTTGGATCTAAGAAGAAAGAGTAAGAAATAGCCAACACAGTAACACAGATGTTGTAGTATAGTTGTTTACCAGTTGGGTTTTATCATTTTCATGGGCCAATTTGTAACTTATTGGGAGAAGGGGGGCCAAAAATAATTATTTTGGGCTCAATTGTTAAACTATTCATTAAATGTGTATACTATTACTATTTAAAAAAAAAAAAAATTTGGGGGGGGGGGGGGGCAATGGCCCCCCTCTGCCCCTTTCTAGTTCTGTCTCTGATTTTAAATCAAATTGCCTAAAATGCCCTTATTATAATAAATTCATTTTTGATGAGGATTACTTTAATGAACCCAATCTTGAATGGAGACCTCTAATGAAAATCTTTTTTTTTTTCTTAATAATAAAGTTGCTTTCATTTTATTGCATTAAAATTAACTTGTCTTCTTCTCTATTCAACAAGTTTTGCTTCTCTACATGTCCAAGGGTGGGAAATTGGTAAAATCTTCAATGTTCATGCTCATGTCTCACACCTGTAAAATTTGCCCAGCAAACACTATCACCTGTAAAACTTTATTAACTCAAGAAAACAATACATGAAAAAGTCACAAATCAAAGTATTATATTATTAAACCATATTTCTCTCCTATTTCTCCACATATTAAACATTTCATTTGTCAAATTGGTTCTCCATGCACTCCATTCACAATACCATTAATAAAATTTGTACACAATTTAAATAATTGAACAAGATGATAATTAAAATAAAATATTAAATATGAATGACCTGAGTACCAAGTGCGTGGGTAACCCACCTCCAAATTCCTTGAGAGTAATGTTCATACTTCAATAAATAACTTTGACACAGACCCACACTTCAATAGATAACTTTCAACTCTTTGCCTCCTAATATTAATTAATTGATTTTGAATTTCAGAATTTTGATTGTTTAAAGTCACCCCCACAAATTACATTTTTCTATATATCAGACACGTTAATATATATACTCCTAAATATAATGCCAAAATGCACAATTGAATAAAAATATTTTGTTGTTTCTCAAAAAAAAAAAAAAAAAAAAATATTTTGTTAATATATATATCATTGATATGCTTTGTCGCCAAATTGGCTAGCTGATCAAGGTCACTGTTTCCAATCTCAATATCATAGAACCTCATAGCTATACAAATATCAAATATGGCAAATCTGAAATTGTTATGAATAACAAAAACAGAGGATAGTACCTAAGAAGAGAGAGCAACAACTGAGGGTGAGAAAAAGAAAGTACCCATACAAATAGATCTCTAGTAGCAGAAAACAATAGAGAAGAAGAGAGAGAGGGAGCAATACTTGTGGAAATTGCAGACCTAAGAGAAGAAAGAAAGAAAAAAAATTCCTTGAGAAGAGAGAGCAGCAACTGAGGGTGAGAGAAAGACAATACCCATATAAATAGATCTCTAGTAGTGGGAAAATAAAATTTTAGAGAGGAGGGAGATAGAAAATTTACAAAGGAGATGAAATTTTGGAAACGATGCAGGTAGTGGGGGATTATGGGAATTTTGTTAACAGAGCAAGAAGAAGGAATTTTGGAGCAGATGCGGGTAGTGGGGGATATTGGGATTTTTGTTAACAGAGTAAAGAGAAGCAATTTTGGAGAAGATGCGGGTAGTGGAGGATTTTGGGAATTTTGTTAAGCAGAGCCAATTACATTTAGCAATGGAATAGGAATTCAATACTTTTAATGAGTGACTATTCCTCATTTTAAGGAATAGGGATTCATATGGAATGATTATTACATGTAATAAAAACATAACCAAACAACTGTATAGCTAAACCATAGAAATAGTTATTACATTATAGTGTCTATTACAGTCTACTAAATGTACCCTTAGTTAACCTTACCAAACTAAAACAGCTTCCAATATGGTATTCACAAGAATAAATTATTGTATCGGCTGCTAAACAGATTGGAGCTTATATTTGTGTACATACACGTGCATGACACCGACATAGACACACATAAGGGTTATTTAAAACAAAAATATGTACTCATTCGGTACCTGCAGGTCCCTTTTTGTGGGAAACTATAATATTGAATAAAATTCAACGTGTTTGATTAAATGAAATTTTACTTGGGAGAATTTAAAATCAACTAATTTGTGATGATGGTGAAAACTGTGATTGCTGATATTATATACAGGGTTTTTCCAGTGAAAAAATGTGAATTCTAATTAAATTTTTAATAGGCTCTTTACTGTTTGTGGAGGATCCCTGTATCAGTTTTTGATCCTTGTTATTTGTTGCTAGGTTGTAGCTCTTGCTTTGTTGTTTTTGGATGTTTTCAGCTAGTTTCTGCTTCTTATTACATTGGCCTTTAATTAAAAGTTTTCTTATTCATAAATAAATAAATAAATAAATAAAAATAAAAAAACCAATTCTTCTTTCATGCTTTTTCATCCCAACAAAAATCAAACTTTGATGGTTTGATTATCTGTCAGTTTTTGCAGGATGCTGTGCATCTAAGTGGTGTTTGTCGAAGGTAAGATGACTATCCTGAGATTGACAATGTTAGAATGTACTACGCTATATGCTTTCTTGATTTCATTGGTAATGTGCAGACACAAAAAAAAAAAAAAAAAAAAAAAAAAAAAAAAAAAATTGACTCTTAATTGAATCCATTCAGGAAGAGTTGTAATTGGGACATTCTGACTCAAAATTTTGATTATGTTCTCTTAAATGATTTGATTGTTGAGAAGGTACTGCTGAAATTGAAGGAGCCAACTAATGCAAAACAGGCTCTGGCTTTTTTCCATTGGTCAGCACAAAGGAAAAAGTTTGAACATGGGAATTGGTCTTATTGTATCACAATTCATATTATGGATGCTCAAGCATTGCTTGAATCAGTTTTGAAAAAAAATGCAAGGAGCCCTTTGAGATTTTTCAGTTGTGGATTCTCTACTTTGAAGTTTCAAGATTATTGTTTCGACTCCATTTGTATTTGATTTGTTAGTACAGGCTTATGCTAAACTCAGAATGTTTGAGATTGCTTTTGAAGTCTACTGCTATTTGGAAGAACGCGGCTTCTCTTCAAGCCTTAGAAGTTTCAATACTTTGATTCATGTTGTTCAAAAATTTGATCAAGTCCCTCTAGTTTGGAATATTTATGAGCATATGATTCAAAAAAGAACATATCCAAATGAGGTAACAATCCAAACCATGATAATTGCACTGTGCAAGGAAGGGAATTTGCAGAAATATATCGAAATATTGGACCAGATCCATGGTAAGTATAGCAACATGTCTTTCGTGTTTGATTTGTTGTTTTTGATATGATGCTTAACTACTCCTTACTCCTATGTCCTAACTGGTCCTGAATTTATATATATATATATATATATATATATATATATATATTTTTTTTTTTTTTTATCCTCTCTCACTTTCCGCTGATACTTAGTGGACTGGATTTTCTTAGCGCACCCCTTCTTTGACCAAGTTCTTATTTTCTTTTTAATATATTAGCTTGAATAATTCTAGTACAACGTAAATAAGTAAAATAAAATCTCAATTTTTATCAAAATTATCTTACATTATAGATCGTAATTAGGTGTTTGTCATTTTCACTAGATTCACCACCAGTATTGAAATTGTAATTTTTTTTTTTTAATGTACTTTTAGAATATTCGGTGTAAGGACACGATTTGGAACGACCCAAAACGATACTGGGTTCGCACGTAAATAGGCCCAAACAATATCATTTATAGAGCGTGGGTTTGAAAGGCTAGGCCTTGATCACGAGTCGGTGGTTTTCCGGGGTGTTCATACATAAATAAAACGTGTACGCTCTGGGAGTTTTTCTCCTAGAGGTGGGCTGGGAGGCTCTGGTTTTGGCCATTTTTCCCAGCCTCTTCTATGGATTGCTTACTTTTCCTTTTATACTCGCCTGTGTTCCTTATCCTTCGTCCACGTGTAGGGTCGACTTCTCCAAGACTGATACTTGTCCCATCAGCCCATATCCAGAGTGGTTGGGGGTGGGTGTAAAAGCTGGGGAGTATGGCTCTGTCAGGTGCAGAGTATTTAATGGCAGTAAGGGCAGCTTTCCCTGGTCGTTATACTGTCCAGCGTACCCTTCTCTATTGACTTAGATATTTTAGATTTTTATTCCAAACTGTTCCTAGACCGCTTTTGCCCCTCCTTCCAGGGGAACCTTGGATATGTCGAGGACAGAGTCATTCTCGGCCGTGTCTCACGATTACTTGGACCTTTATTACTTGTCCTTGGCTACCCACTTCCTCGGCTAGGGCCTTGGGCCCCAATGTAAAAAGAATGGGCCAGGGCCACAGTTTATTGGACCCCACATTCGGTAATAAGTTTAGTAATATAAAAAATTTCCATTAAAAAAATGTAATACAAAAAATAAAAAACTTCACTACTTATTTTACCATATTGATTGAATTGAGATATTATAATTGTTGATATATAATAAAAATGGTATTTGTGGTATGGCAATGTAAAAGTGATGCTATAATAATTACATATTATTCAAGTTACATCTTTTTTAAACCGTTAGATTTAAATAGATTTAACAGTTAATTACAAATGTTCTTATTAAAATTTCATTAATTACCCTTAATTATTACATTTTAAACCTATTTCTAAAGAAACAAAATGACTTCAAAAGAAAAACAAAAACAAAAACAAAAACAAAAAATTTCACGCTCACAGCCTCTACTTCCTTCACGCCGTTCACCTCTGCTTCCTCTGCTTCATTCACGCCGAACCTCCACCACCGCCACACAAATCGTCGGAGCAGAGCAATTTTGAAGAAGAAAGAGTTCTCGCTGTGCCCTCTGCTTACTCCTCTGGGGTTGTGCCGTTCTTTGCTTGCCCGAACCTCCACCACACCACACACCAAATCACACCGCCACATAGGTCACTGGAGCTGTGCGTGGAGCTTGTAAACATATCGGAGCTGCCGTGAGCTACGATCCAACAGTTTGTTTTTCATGATTTGCCCTTTTTCCCAATTTGGATTTCGAATTATTTTGATGGGTTTTTCTGGGTTTATGGGTTTTGATTAGATTCCTAAGTGTTAGGGTTAAATGAATCTGATTGTTTTTTGAAACTTACTTTTTTTATGCAAATTATTATATCTTGATGGTTTTTTAGTAGATTCCTAAGTATTCAGATCAGTTTTTGCTTATTTTTTGTTATTTTCGTTTGTGTTTTTTTTTTCTTGTATAGGTTACTTTTGTATGCTTTTGAAATTGAAAAAATTAGTGATTTTTCACAAAGCTCAATGATAAAAATTAAAGCTAGATGTGAAAAACTAGAAGCCTAGAAGAGGTCTTTCTTCCTCTTTCCATGGTCATGTTACATATGTGTGAACAGATCTTCAATGATCAAGATGATTTCAATTCATTGTCAATTTTATTTTCAACTAGATAGACTTAGTCTTAAATTGCGGTAATCCTACATTTGCACACAGATCCTTAGATTCAGCATGTTTCAGTGATTGATGTAGCTTAAAAGAGGAAAAAAAAAATGCTTGTAAAAAGTTGGTGGACATTCATCAAAATCACATTGCAATAGTCAAATGTTCTTATCTTGAAATTGAACAACCTTGCATCATTTTAACCTCTCTCTCTATTTTTTATTTTTTATTTTTTTATACATTGGGTAGTATCTTGAATACCTTTCCCGTTTCAACTTTATCCTCTTTTACAATCTTTGTTTGCAGGTTTTGTACTCAAATGTAAAAACCAGTTTATGAGATTGGAAAATAGGGATATATGGCATAATTATTTTTTTCTTTTACCAATAGAGAAAAAAGCTACCAGTAATCTGCTTTGGTGAGAAATTCCCACAAGATAATATGTCTTGTATCTCTTGTCCTGCACTTTACTATCCATTAAAACTTATATATTACTCAGTTCTTAAATTGAATTCTAATTATTTTGCTTCATCTTCTTCGATTAGATTGTATATAGATAGTTAGTCTTTGTAATCTATACTCACAACTTATAATCTCTCTTTCATTCAATAAAATCTGAGTTTTATTTAGAGAGAGTCTTCAAGTTTTTACAATTATGCTTCCATGACTTTACAGTTTAATATTTCTTATGTGTATTTCCTTGTAATGGTGTTAGGGAGCAGAGCAACAAACATTTGTAAGTTCTGAAGGCATAAACCAAGCATTGTTAAGTTCTGAAAACATAAACCAAGAATTGTTTATAGATGTTGGCTATGGAGGAAGATGTCTATAAAAGAATAAGGTGAAAAATGATTATTCTGGAGCAGATTACAAGGCTTGAAGAGATGGATTTTTAAATTTGTTCTTCTTCAAGGAATTTTACTAGCAAGAAGTTGTAATTATAATGTCTTCTAAATAAATTTTCGCACATTTATTTGGTCCATGTCAAAAGCAATTATGTACTGTTTACTTGAAATTTTTTTTTCAAGGATTGTTTTGGTTCTTCTCTAACTCCAGAGTTCAATAAATAAAGCAATAGCAAAATAGTTTTGTTATACTATGTAAAAAGATTCTTATTGTTGATGGAAAAGTGTGAGGTGACAAACTGAAACACATAAATTGGATGACAAAATCTTTGGTTTATGCAACGGTGAAAGACTAATGATTCCATAATGACATAAGACTTTTTTTTTTTTGGATAAGTAACACCATAATGACATAAGACTTGATATGCCATGTTAAACTTTACCTTGAAACTACCCAACTACTCATCCAAGCCCTTTTTTTCACTAACAAAATAAACATTTCCAAGATGCATGATACTAAGAAAAAGTATGTAGTCCTTTCCTTACCTTGCATAGACTATAGAAGTACCTTTAAAATTCAAATGTAAATATAATGTAAAGTGAAAAGTTCATCCTAGCAGTTTGATGTCATATTTGCATAGTTCCTGACTTGACAAAGAATTTTGGGATCAATCCTATTAGAGCCAACACTTCTTATACTGGTTAATAGACTTTGAAGGTTACCAATAGCACCTGCACTCACCCAGTCCTAAATTTGTCTATTTTCAAAAAGTTTCTCAAGCTATTTACCGGTTGAGAGCACAAAAACACTTAGAATTCCCATTTGCTTCAAGAGTTACGAAATAAATAATAGATACAAAGGGAAAATTAAGTTTTCTTGACCTTTCAATTTAATTTAGTAGCTCTTCTCAAATAGTAGCCAAAGGTCTTATAAGTCAAGGATGACTGATTTGCATTAACATGTGGGGGAAAATATATCATTGTAAATACAAAATTCTTGAGAAGAGTCAACTTTAGTCTATTAAGGGGCATTTGTCCTTGAAGCCGATTATTGGAGAGAATCCAACATCTATTAAGTTAAAAGCTTAGTTCAAGACAGTATTTCGACATAATTTTCTCATTCAAGGTATTTGGACATTGGGGATAAAATTATTCCATTTTTTGGCTTCCATAGCATATGATGTATATGCTATACAGAATCTAACAGAATGATAGGGCTGTTCCTCTGGTGATAAGCAAAATGTACTTCTCACGTAATGTGGAAAATAATTCTCTCTATAATTCTCAAAGAAAGTGCTATGAAGACAAATGGTGTAGTTTTATTGCATAAACCCAACATAAAATTTCATGAATTATCCTAACTGCTGATTGAGTATTCATTCATGTCAATGATCATTTGCATATATAGTAGAGATGAATCTTAAATCTTTTGTGCTTTGTGATATTGCAAAATGGTTATTAAATAGAGATGTTTATGTAAAAGGCATTACCTTTGCCAGAAGCATAGTTATAGATGCAAAGACATGCTAGAAACCTGCCTTCAAGCTCTAATCCAGGATGCAAAAATTACTCAATTTCATTTAGTAAGATCTCACATGCAGACTATCTTATACTATTTGGGCACTATGTTATTTCACATCCAAGCCATGCAATGGCTGTTAGACAATCCTAAGACACCCTTCTTATTTTGCTCTTTAGTCCCTTCTCTAACGCATGGAAGATAGGATTCTGAATATTAATGATGCCTCTAGCAACCTAGCTGCACCAAGGGCCTATGGAAGTATCCTGCAAATCCATGAAATTTTCTTTGTCAATACATTTATTACCATAAAAAACCAATAGATTTTTCCTTATATCTCACATGTAAGCTTTTATCCAACCAGTTAAAATTTCTTATCATATTCCGATGATATGGAGAGGTTAAACTGGCCTTTTTAACCAACCATGCTATGGTATATGGTTCCCTGTCCAAGCATATGTTCCACCAAGATTTGATAGGATGAATGCAGATAAATGCTGCATACCAAAACTTTCTTCAGGTGCTAGATACTTCAGAAGGAACTGCATAGCCTTTTCTCTGAAAATAGTTAGGCCATGTGAATTACCCTGCACATATTAATAGCCTAACTATGTTAATTAAAGCTTCTTGTGATGCTCAAAGTTAAAATTAATTCGCATGATATAAAATCCTTACTTGATAGTAAGCAACTAACAATGATATGAAGCAACTAACTAACCATGCTTACACCACAAGGTTATACGACCTTGAAGTTCTATTGCCTAAGTAGAATTTATCCATCAGATCTTAATCATGCAGCCTATCATATCTGTTTGCATGCAAGGACAGGTACAATGAGTTTCTTGAAAAAGTTAATAGTCATACTGAGAAGGTTGGTATAGTTTTGATTTGTAAGTTCCCTTTGTTGAGAATTCCTAACATATTTGGTCCTAAGTTGAGCATTTGTGGTGAATTAAGATTCCTTAACAATGGAATCTCATTACCTATCTTGAAATAATCATTCCTCTGAATGCATCTTAGAGAAATTTATAGTATTTATCAACTTAAACTTTTGGGATATGTGGTAATTTATTAGTACTATATATAACAATTCAAGCCTCATATTCAATTGCATAAACATGAAGGAAGAAACATTTTATCATCTTCATCATCTACCTAATTTGCTTATTTATTATTGGTTCTAAACGTATGAATCACCTATGGAGACACTGCAGTGAAAAAAAGAGGTAAGCTATAGCACATATAAGTAATTCTAACTTAGCTTTCTTATGGTGCCGAATTTTTGGTCTTCAATTTAAAAACTTTGTGTATAGGGAAAACCAATTTAATATAGAGTGTAGGATTGATGACCTCGTAGATGTTATAGTTGGCTACAGTTCTACAGGAATTGCAATATCTATGCCCATAGATCCTGACTTGGTCTGTCAACAACTAAAAATGCAGAAGAGAATACTATATTATATTCAATCATTGACAGCCGTTCTAAATTTGGGTCTATTGACTTTCATATTCAAAAAATCTCTCAACAGGAAAAATTTAGTAATTTGCATAAATCAAGTCTTGACAGTTGCAAATTAGCAATTATTATGGCATCCAAAACCAAGATCATTATCAGAGAGGATCCCATATGCTAAATTGGTACACAGGAAAATACTATCATAGATTAAAAAATAAACGGAAGTGCAAGACTAAAATCAAACCAAAATAGGAAAAAAACAAAAAAAACAAAAAAAACAAAAGAAAATATCGAAAAATTGAGAAAACAAACATCTTCATGGAGAACCCAAAAACCCGAAACAAAAAGGAATCAAAACCAAAATCAAATCTAAACCTATCCAACAAAAAAACTAATATTTCATACCCAAACCTAAAAAAAATGGAGAAAAATGTACCGGAGCCGGTTCCGACGATCTGATGGTGGCAGATATATAGCCTAACGGTGATGATACAATAGATTTTTCTTTCTCTATGTGCTTGCGGTTCTAGTGTCTAAGTCTGGCAAGGGAGCGGCTTACGAACTCTGTCTCCTCTCTGTATCCTGCGTTTTTTTTTTTTTTTTAAGCATTGCAAGCATTGTTTTTTAACCAGTTATATTTATCTCTGTACTGAGAGACTATCAAATAGTGTTTTAACGCTATGAAACAATATAATTTATCACATTTTAATTATGCCTCTCAAATGGTGTTTTAGTCCAATGAAACAATATAATTTATCATTTTTTAATTGTGAAGGTGGCAGATTTTTAGATGAGTATTTTTTTTCTATGTGGCAGCAACTTCTTAATTGCAGGGAAAAGCTTCTACTTATATAGTATTAGATATGAGTTAGGCAAGATTGTTGACTGAAGTTAATATGAGCTTGAGTTCTAATTTTGTGTTTGGTTACCAAGAAAGTTTCAAAAAAATTAAAAAAGTTATGCAAACAATTTTTTCCTAATCTTTAAAACTGGAAAAAAAAATCAAATTAAATTAAAATTAAGAAATTAGAAGTTAATTATTTTTTACTTTAAAAAAAAATTAAATTGATTACGTGGCATTTTTTAAAGCCAAATAATTTTTTTAATATTATTTTAATGGATACGTCAACATTTACTAGATCAACAGTTCATTTCATTTGCCACATATGATATTTTCATTAAGTGAGTAACGGTAAGAAATAAAATGGAACGCTTTTTTTATTTAGGAACTAAAAACGGTAAAATAAAAAAGTAGGGACCAAAATGGAAATAGGGTGAAAATGTAATGACGAAAATAGTATTTCCACCTATTAAAAAATGCTCTAAGAGCATTGATTTAGAAGCTATTTTTTAAAAATTTTATGGGAAAGCGATAAAATAATTAATTCACACACATATACACTTAGATTAGGTTAAAGTAGAAATTATATCTTGTATTATAAAAATGATGTCAAAACTTTTCTAATATAGTTTATTAACAATTATCCTAAAGACACCCATTAACATGACCCTTTATTATAATATAATATAGATGACAAGAAATCAGGGGCATCAAAAATCAGCAGCGGTGGCATTTGCTTTGGTCCAAGGGATTCAAATGAGCCCTGAGTTAGCAAATTTATATTTATATATATATATATATATATATATAATTTTATAATTTTTTTTTTGTTTTGACCCCCAAAAATAAAAATTTGAACATCTTGAGTCCCTAACTCTAAATCTTTTCTAAGTCTAAGTCCAACTGAAATAAACTTGAATATTATCTCCTTAACAATCTATTCTTGCAAATAAAATTACAATTAATTAAAACTTTTCAAATCCACAAGTGGAGTGGCTAAATTTAAATGTGTTTTTAATTTGTTATTTGTAAGTGAGGTTTAGGGCATGGCCCAGTTAGTCAATCAATAGTTAGTAAATGTTAACACTAAAAGACAATTAAACAATTTGACAAGAGATGATTTTAAAAAATTAGACAAGGGGAATAGGACAAGAGAGTGATTGACTGAAGACAAAAACAAATATTAACATAACAAAAATTTTCTTAAAAAAATTACAAAGACCAATAGTTATCAAAGTTGAGTTGAATTTTTAAATAAAGTTACAATTAATTTATACTTTTGATCGAATCTGTGAGTGGAGTGGTTGAATTTGAATGTGTTTTTAATTTTATTATTTTTTAAGTGGGGATTGGGGCATGGGCCAGTTAGTCAATCGGTAGTTAGAAAACATTAACACTAAAGACAATTAAACAATTAGACAATGGATGATTCTAAAAAAAATTAGACAAAGTGCACGGGACAAGAGAGTGATTGAGTGAAGACAAAAATAAATGTTAATACAACAAAAATTTTCTTAATAGAATTACAAAGATCAATAGTTGTCAAAAGTGAGTTTAATTGTTAAATAAAGTTACAATTAATTTATACTTTTGATCGAATTTGTCAGTGGAGTGGTTGAATTTGAATGTGTTTTTAATTTGTTATTTGTTAAGTGGGGATTGAGGCAAGGGCCAGACAGTCAATCAGTAGTTAGTAAATATTAACATTTAAAGACAATTAAACAGTAAGACAATGGGTGATTCTAAATAAATAATTAATTAATTAGACAAGGGGGTGGGACAAGGGAGTGATTGAGTGAAGACAAAAACAAATGTTAACATAACAAAAATTTTCTTAATAGAATTACAAAGTCCAATAGTTGTCAAAGTTAAGTTGAATTGTTATATAAAAGAATTGTGCAGAGTAAAGACAAAAACTAATTGATAAAAATATTCTAAACAATAATCAATAAAGTTTACTTAACAACAATTTAATTAATATTTTTATTGTATTTTTATTTTTTTAATTTGAGATAAAAATCTCACTCTATCCTAATTTAAGTGTATATGTGTGTTAAGTTCCCTTTTAGTGACTTGAACCCTAATCCTTGCCCCCCTACCCCCACAAAAACTTATACTTATTAAGTGACCATCACGCCAATGTTGCACAGTGATATTGTATTTAGAAACAATAGATTACTTCCAATATTTAATCTTAACAATCATAATATTATGTTCATTATATGAAGAAACAATATACCAAATTAACTTATAGTTTATCTTTTATTATCTTTTTATTACTATGGACAAATTTGTAATAAAACCATATAGACACAAAATTCATCTCCTACTTAAGATTCATCTTCTTATTGACACCCTAGAAAAAATTCTTGGAACTTTCACTGCAAGAAATCAAACGATGACACAAACTAAGAGAGAAGCTCTTGACCCTTTACTCTTAAGTAAAGAAATTAATAAAATATACCTTGACTACCTAATGTTTTACGACTATGCAGATGCTGAGATAAACATATGCAACATCTGAGACCCTCTTAGCCCCATATGAAAGTGAATTTTCATGCATCCGTTAGCAAGGAGAAATCATGTGGAGTAGCAGTGGGCAAAAATTATAAAAGATAATCAATTTTTGCTTGTAAAGCCTTACGCATGAAATAAGGTGTACCAAGTCCAACAACAAAAATAATCACAAACCAATAAGGGGGTTATTATTCAGTCTTTATCTTTAGCTTTTAAAAATTCAAACTTCTTCAATATTATTTTAAAAATGTAAATAATTAAGGATTAAGGTATAAATAATAAAGCCACTGAACATCCCTGCAATCTTTCTACCTCTCCCATTGAATAATATTGAGAGGTTTATTGTTCCATATACCAAGATCAAAAAGGTGTTGGATATCTGTTGAAACCACACAGCTTTCATCCTAATTTTCAAGGTTTTTTTTTTTTTTTTTTTTTTAATATGAATAACCTATGTTTCCCAAGTGCGAGAGTCTAAGATTTTTAACTTATTGTCAGGCAACATAATCCTTAATTATTTGCATTTGTAAAATAATATTAGAGTAGTTTGAATGTTTAGAAGATTAAAAGAGAAGACCAAATAACCCACTTAATAATTTGTGATTATTTTCATCATTGGGGTTGGTACACCTCATATGTGTATTGGTTACAATCTTGTATATATGGAGCAAGGCTTTGTGTAATAACATAGTTTTTCTCCTTTTTTTTTACATTTAGTAGTCACACAATCTCTCCATGAGAGAGAGAGAGAGAGAGAGAGAGAGCTTAACAGGAAAAAAAAAGGACAAAAGAGAGAAGACAAACCCCACACATAAAAGTTGATTAGAATAAGCTCGATTGATTGTTTTCTTCTTCTTCACCTTTGTCTTTCCTTTTTTTTAAAAAATATTTCTCATTTATTTGCTTTTGATAATATTGTTTTAAATAAGGAAAGATGCAACTGAATTTAATATTCACGTAAAGTCAATTCAAGATGCAAATCATATTTTATACATACATATGTGTATATATATATATATATATATATATATATATATATATATATATATATATATATATATATATATTATCTGAAAATATATCTCAAATTTCTAGACATTCATCACACCAATTTAGTAAATAAACAAGTGTTTTTTCAATTAACTTTCAAATTTTAGACGACTTGATTTATTTATATCTTATAACAAAATATCCTAATTTAACATAAGAATTTGGAAATGAAAATTAGAACTATCCAAATCCTTTCTTACTGATCCTTAAACACATATACAAATCACTATCCAGTACAAGCCAAAAAAACAACACCACTCCCAAAAAAAAAAGAAAAAGAAAAAAGGATACAACTTTATATAGATACAATAATTCAATTTTCAAATTGAATATGTAATTGTTTATTTAGTTTATTAAATGATTAAAATTATCCGTGAATAACTAAGCAAGTCTCTAAAAAGTAACTCAAGGAGATCGTTCAAACATTATCCGTCGACTTAAAAAGAAGCTTATGCATGATTGGGCGTGCTTTGCACATGGCCTCTAATGGCATGGCTTTAGGCATAGTGATCCCACTACCTTCATTTATGTCAACTTCTTCTGTAGTAACCCTTTCCCACTCAAAATTTTGAATCAACGAACCCAAAGTCAGGCTCACTGTACGTTGGGCAAGGCCCGCCCCAGGACAAGTCCTCCTCCCAATCCCAAATGGCATTAGCTTATATCCTTCAACCTCACCATTTTCAAACCTCTCAGGCTTAAAACTAGTAGCATCATCCCACACCTTAGGATCTCTATGTATGGCCCATGCATTGACCAATAACATTGTGCCACTTGGTACATCATATCCTCCAATGGTACAATCAGCGGAGGACATATGGGGTACTAACAATGGTGCTGTTGGATATAATCGAAGGGTTTCTGAAATAATACTTTGAAGGTAGTGTAATTTGGAAACATCTGATTCCTCAATGAATTTCTCTTCTCCAATTTGACTATCTATCTCATCTCTAGCCTTTTTCAATATATTAGGATGATTCAAGAGATTAGTCATTGCCCACTCTAATGTGACTGCTGATGTATCAGTCCCTGCCAATAACAATACCTACACATTATAAATGAAGTGTTTAGAATAGAACAATAATGTGTTAAATAAAAAGGGTTTGTTAATATGTTCTGGGACATTTAACGATGATGATATGTATGTAACTAGTTCTTATTTGATAAACTGTATGTAACTAGTTAGTCTAATGTTATTGTGGATTTTTTATTTTTTATTTTTGGGACTAAGAATGTCACTTTTTCGCACTAGACAGCAATTTTGATGAAGCTACTAACAGGGCCGGCTGAATGGTGGAGCAAGAAATGCAGTCGCCTAAGGCCCCAAGTAAAAAAAAAGGCCCCCAAATTTTAACCAATAAGGTTATTTATAATCAATAAATAAAAATTTTTTTTTTACCAGATGAAAAACAAATTAAAAAAATAGAGAAAAATGCAATGTCCACAATATTTTTCACAACACTTTTACAACTAATACTAAGTAGCAGGTTGTTATAGCCTATTGTTGATGGCAAAAAAATAATTATAGTGATATTTTCAAATAGAAAACAAAAAGCAGTTTAAAATCTAGGATTTGTTGTAAAAAATATTGTGAATGTTGCACTTCTAAAAAAAAAGAATAATAATAAGAATTTAGTTAGCAAACTTTTACTAGTTTTCATCTAAGTCTACCACTAACACCACTGTTTTACTTATTACTATCAATCTATCACATCAACAAGACCACTGTTTTACTTACTACTATCAATCTATCACATCAACAAGTATTACTATCAATCTATCACATCAACAAGACCACTGTTTTACTTACTACTATCAATCTATCACATCAACAAGTATGAAAAATTTTGTCAAATATTTTCTGTCTATAAAATTTCTGAAAAAGGAAAAAATTCTACGTAATTCATGTTAATTAGTAGTAATTTTGCATCTAAAATAAGATGATCAATTTTCGCCTTAGACCCCAAATGCATTAAGTCGCCCCTGACTACTAAAGAAAAATAAAACAGATAATTGCATGACTGCTTTTTTAGATGCAAGAATCAAACAAAACCTTTATTTCCTAGTTTTCTCAATAAGAGATGAAGCACTATTGAGTGCACTTACCAATATAAGCCCCTTGATGATTTGGTCTGTGTAGCAGTCTGGATGACTACTAAAGAAAAATAAAACGGATAATTGCATGACTGCTTTTTTAGATGCAAGAATCAAACAAAACCTTTATTTCCTAGTTTTCTCAATAAGAGATGAAGCACTATTGAGTGCACTTACCAATATAAGCCCCTTGATGATTTGGTCTGTGTAGTAGTCTGGCTGCGATTTTTGCAAAGAAAGCATATGGTCAATCATAGTGTTACCCTCTTCCTCCTTACGCCTTTGCTCATCAATAAGTGCTTGCAAGAACTCATCCATCCTCTTGGAGAGACTTTTCAACTTCTTCTCCAAACCTCCATAATCCATCCACCGCAAGATGGGTACAAACTCCGCTGGATTTGATGCCCCTCCGAACCCTGTTATCTCTTTCATTATCCGCCTAAACTGTCTCGCTTCTTCCTCGTCCTTCACGTCCTCACCGTACCTGTAGTACCGTTTCCCTGCCACCATTCTCATTATGGTGTTAAATGTCATCTCCAAGAGCATTGATTGTAGCTCCACCTTGGCGAACCCGTGGCAAGAATTGCGTGACAGGTTTCGTAGCAAGTGCTTGATCTCGTCCCTTCGGATGCCTAAGAACTTGTTGAGGCGATTGTTTGAGAAGATTTCAAGGGTACTAATGCGGCGGAGGTTGCGCCAGTGATCGCCATATGGGGATTGTACTAAGGTGGTGTTGTTGTAGGCAAGGTGCTTGCCTAATAGGGTGGGAGGACGGTTGGCTAATACCATGTCATTCTTTGTGAAGCATTCTTCAACTGCTGATGGGGATGACACAATGACCACAAGTTGTGAACCAAATTTGAGTGAGAATATTTGACCATATTTTTGTGATAGGGCAAGGAAAGTACGGTGGAGTGGTTTTTTAATGATATGGAGATGGCCTATAATTGGAAGAGAAGGTGGGCTAGGTGGAAGGTGTTTTGGTCGAGTAGTTCTTGTTTTGACGATGAGCTTGATAGCAACAAGAAAGATGAGAAGAGTGAGAGACAAATAGAGTAAGATGGCTACCATGTTTATTTTTTATGATATTATGATACTGAAATGATTTCTGATGCTCTGTGATTGAAGATGCACGCATGTGGTCACTACATATTTATAGGGACTAGCTACTAGCTAGTTAGTGTTAGAAACTTAGAATATCATTTTTGTACACCACATTGATTGAAGATTTTCAAGTTTTGGAGTTTGGACAGATGTGGACCATGTGGTTCCTTTTTCTCTCTCATTTGATTTGCGTCACTGAGTACGTAATCGCATTTGGCTTTGCATGCATGATTATATATATATATATATATAAATGTTACCTCTTAGGCAGGTTAGAAACAGGGGCAGCACTATAGCCCTTTTTTTTAATACTAGTGGGGAAGCACGCGCTTCTGTACTCACAGATTTATAGAAAATAAAACTTTATATATAATTTTTGTGTTTTTTTTTCTTTCGGTTGTCCTAGCTAGCATGTTCTATAGTTACAGATATATCTCTCTTGTTAATTTATCTTTTGCATGAATGTACTCATTCCACCCCCAAGTGGTCCAAGTCTCCTTAGTTGACTCTACGTCCTTCAGATTCTCTAAGTACTTTTTTGTTAAGTACTCTAATTTCTTCTTTCGCTACTCTTCTGATACAACTAGCCATTTCATTGCTGCTACTTTTTAGTTTGCAACCTCATGTGATTTTCTTTGATGCGAATTATATTGATAAATTCTCTATTATGCCCATTTTCTAAAAATTACACAGGTCTTTTGATGATAGATCATTGATGCTTGGAACTGAAATCATCCAAATTATGTAGAGCCGGTTTGGATCCAGCTGAAAGTCAAGTTTGCGTTTTGCGTTTTATCTTTTTTTTTTTTTTTTTTTTTTCCTGCACCGTTTCTGCTTTAGGGGGACAAGAGTACTGTTCACATACTGTTAAATACTGTTCATACACTGTTTACAAATTAAAAAATATTAAAAATAGATCCCACGATACTATTCACACATTTAAAAATAATTTTGCTACAATGTTTTCAGTTTTCAGTTTTCAGTTTCAGCAACAATAAGTTCAATCCAAACGGACCCGTATTCCAAATATTTTAAATAATATTTCCTTGTTCTCTAGTATAATGGCCACTTCTTTTGGGCCCCATGCATGATGGGTCCAATATGAGGTGAATATTTTTTGTAGGACCTATTGGCCGCCTCCAGCCTGTTGTTCACATTAGTTGGTTTCTTGTGTATATAAACTTTGATGGGTTCATCTAGAGCTGGGATCTGGGAATGAAATGAGCATGTGTGCATTATATCCTCCCACGACGTTAAAATGGAAAATTTTGGGGAGCAATAGATTCCAAATGGTCTTTCATTGCTACTTAGTTATATCTCTATCTAGGGCGCTGTTAGGCTGAGTGAAGATTCTAATTCTTTTCTTTCTTATTGTGGTTTGAAATTTCCTAATGTTGTTCCTTATTCCATGATTCATGATTTTTGCATCTAGGTTAACTTAGATTATTTGCTTTACTTGAGGTTGATATCTTTTGCGTGTGCAGAGAGGAGATTAATCGCAGAAATTCCATATATCAGCATAGAAAAGACAACAATCAAGAGGTGCTGGTTACTAATGGTCATTGATGGGGTCATACAATTGATTGTCAGAGTTCCTTCAACTGCCCCTGCAAAAGAAAAGTTAAAAGTTGAAAGCCAGACCATGGCCATCATTTTTGTTTCACATTTAAAGGGTATGACCATCTGTTACTTTAGAGGTTCCCATGGTTGGTGTCATAACCATATGCTCATTCCTAATAGCCTTTTTTTGCAAGAGCTACTAACTAACATGACCGATGAATTCCCATCAAAAAAAAAAAAAAAAAACATGACCGATGAATCTGCAGCAATAGTATTATCATCAATAATGCTTTGCACTTCATCAACTCTTGATATGGCTTTCCTTTTTGGGATAGATTTATAGGACTTTCTCCTAGCTGAACTATCATCTATGTCCTTAGCCTCCATATAATCTTATGCTACTAAGCTAAAAATGTACAGCAAAATTAGAAAAGGGGAAAAACATTTTTTTTTTTAAAGTAACCAAAAACTATGCAGCAATGAGGAAAAACGGAATACACATAAATGATAAAAATTTGAGTGCAAAAATTGAGAAAGAAATGGCAGGATATATAAAACAACATAAGAGTTTATGATAAACAATAATATCAATGTTAAAAAATGACCAAACAAACAAAATACAATACAACTGGACTTACTCGTTACTTTGAAGCTTTAACGCAAATCAGATACAATCCGAAGATTAACGCATCCAATGAACTGTTAAGAAAGAGACAAGAATTTTGTTTTGGAATCAAAGAAAGAAAAAAGGAAAGATGAAAGAGCTTATGAAATGCATTTACATGGGAAAACATCACGCACCTTTCTCTCCGGCCTTTTTTTTTTTTTTTTCTCAATCCCTTTGATCCTGTGTTTGTGTTTATCAACAGAGATAACTCTAACTATTCAAATTATAAATTGTTTCTCTCTCGTGTTTTTTTTTTTTTTTTTATGATTTACTCATAGCTGCTCTCTGTCAATAAGTGGAGTAGTTGGTAAAGCAGAGTCCTCCTCTCCAGCGTTGTTCTTCTCCCTCAAACACGTGTCCTGTGTTTGTGTCCAAAAAAGCTAACAAAGAGATAAAGATCAAATAAAATAGGAGCAAAGACCAAAAGACCTACGCTCTCTAAATGTTCAAATTAAAAACTTTTAAGGATAGAAGTGTAAACCACCTACACAGAACAAACAAACCAACTCATCTCTCCTTTGTTCGTTGCGTGGCTATAAATTTGTTAGATTAATGGATCCAACGAATTGTTAAGAAAGCGAGAAGAATTTTGTTTTGAAAAAAAAAAAAAAAAAAATGATGGAAGAGTTTATGAAATGCATTTACATGGGTAAGAATCACGCACCTTTTCCCTTTGGCTTCTTCTTTTCCTTCTTTCTTTTCTTTTTCTATCAATTTGGTCATGGCTGATTTTTTTTTTTTTTTTTCCTTGTCTCTAACCTGGATCCTATGTTTGTGTTCGTCCATAGAGAGAAGTCTAGCTATTGTGTTCGTGTCCATCAATAGAGCAGGTCACTGACCAAAAAGGCCAACAAAGAGATAAGATCAAATAAAATAGGAGCAAAAGACAAAACAAACCATTTCAATCTGCTTGTATATTAAGGGTAAAAAAGTTAAGAAGGTGCTGGACAAAGTCGGTCCAAAAAAAAAAAAATTGGTGCTGAAACAATAAACAAATAGCAGACAAGGTGCTCGACAAAAGCCCTATTCACAGGTGCATTCGCGCTTTTAAATATAGGTAATAGATATATAAAATTAAAAAAAAAAATGACCTCCAAAAATAAAAATTTGAACATTCTCACTTTAAATTTTGTTTAAATTCTATTGAAATGAGCTGAAATATGATTATCTTAGTGTTATTTTTATAATATTTTTCACAATAAATTTACAATAATAGTTAAGTGGCAAATTGTAATTGGTTTTTATCTAGACCCACAACTTACATTACTTTTTAACATAAATTTAATAATTTGCCACTTAGATTTTGCTGTAAAAGTGTTATGTTAGTAGCACTACTCTTAAAATTGCTCATTCATTAAAAATAAATAAATCAATAAACACTCTCTAGAAAATAAATAAATACACTTCAAAAGCAAAAACTTATATCAATTTTTTTTTCTTAGTTTCATGTTTACTCCCAATTTTACTTCCAGGTGTTTTACTATTCTCTTTTATCATATATTTTTATATAACTAATTTTAAATATAAAAAATTATTATTAATTTGAAAAAAATATATGATTGGTTAGTTAATTATATTTATTTATGCATTCAATGGTAGTTTTCTTACCAATCTTTAAACTATTATTAATTTTTTTAGACTATATTGTATATAATATCTAGAATACTATTTTAGAGTATTGTATATAATATGAAAGTTGTATATACAAAAAAAAAAAAAAAATCAATTTATTTTTTACTCTCACAACAAATTTCTAATTCCAACACTATTGACCCCCCTAGAAAATAATCCTAGAGCCGTCATTGGTTAGAAATAGAAAAAAAAAAAAAAAGAGTCAGGAATGAAAAGAGAGAAGATTCAATTACGTACTTATTTTCTTGACTAGTGTCTTAGGTGGCCGTTGGGAAGGCAATGTGTCAAACTCTCTAGTCCAAAAACTCTTAATAGCACTTAAAGCTAGGTATATCATGCATCTAGTTCATGTATATTTACTAACATGTGTGAGATTTACTTCCATATGAGAGGGGGGAAATATACGTACACCCGATACATGATGTATTTTCTCCACTTTCTATAGGTATAAGTCTTTTGGACTATACATTTACTATGCATAAATTGTTTTACAAAGCCATTATAAGGTTGACATTTTATGTAAGAGTGAAGCTTATGGTTAATATAAATTTTATTATATAAGTTTTATAAATTTATATGTTGAATTTCACATATAAAATTTTAAAAAATACACTAAAAAAAGTATTTATCATGTTATTGATGCATAACATCCATCAAATATATTCATTATCACCAATATCTCTCTTCATAGCCGCCAACAGTCCACTGCAAATCCTTCATTTTTTCATCATCAAGTTTGAATTTCACTCTCACTTCTTCAACCCAATTTGTTGCTACCATCTTATCTGTCAATTTATCTGCCAACAACCCACTGCAATTCTATTGCTGCAATTCGGTAGAGTTCAAACTCTGTGCTCTAGAGCAAATTCATCCATTTATGGTTCAAACTTATCTTATTGGATGTATCTTTTCATTTATTTTCTATCACAAACCTATACGTCACACAATTATTGGGAGAGAATGCCAATATATATATATATATATACATATATAATCATTCATATACAAGTGAGAAATATTTTTACAAATCTACCCAATGAAATAAAAGAGTCATATTGACGTAAAGAAGCAATGAGGCAAATTCCAAATTCCAGTGAGTCATTGAGAGAGAGAACTTTGAATTTTATTGATGAAGATGAGTTCAAGAAGTAAAAAATAGTCGTTCTATGAGGGATGAAAATATGGAGATTTCCAATGCATGAAGAAGAAAGATAGAAAAACAATTGTGTTTTGTTATATCAACTAACTATGTGTGAGTCCCACGATTTTCACAATATTACAATTGTGCCATTCAAAACTGTAATTAAATGTTGAATACACTTTTCTAATGGTTTCCTAAATACATGTTTTAAGCCACCTATACTAAGTATTGTTATCTAAATACCCATGAAATGGTATCCTTACCAACTCACTCCAAAGTGGGACCCATGGTTTTGTTGCTGCCATCTTATCTGTCAACTTATCTACCAACAACCCATTGCAATTCTATTGTTGCAATTTGGAAGAGTTCAAACTCTGTGCTCTAGAGCAAATTCATCCATTTATGGTTCAAACTTATCTTATTGGATGTATCTTTTCATTTATTTTCTATCACAAACCTATACGTCACACAATTATTGGGAGAGAGAGCCAATATATATATAATCATTCATATACAAGTGAGAAATATTTTTACAAATCTACCCAATGAAATAAAAGAGTCATATTGACGAAAAGAAATAATGAGGCAAATTCCAAATTCTAGTGAGTCATTGAGAGAGAAAGCTTTGAATTTTATTGATGAAGATGAGTTCAAGAAGTAAAAAACAGTCGTTCTATGAGGGATGAAAATCTGGAGATTTCCAATGCATGAAGAAGAAAGATAGAAAAACAATTGTGTTTTGTTATATCAACTAACTATGTGAGGGTCCCATGATTTTCACAATATTACAATTGTGCCATTCAAAACTGTAATTAAATGTTGAATACACTTTTCTAATGGTTTCCTAAATACATGTTTTAAGCCACCTATACTAAGTATTGTTATCTAAATACCCATGAAATAGTATCCTTACCAAACAACTCACTCCAAAGTGGGACCCACAATTTTGAGCATTTAAATCATAGAAAACACTCTTCAAAAGCCCTTACCAAACGGGCCCTAAGAATCATTGTTGGCTCCATGGGCTTTTGCTCTAAAATTTTAGCTATATCGGTAAAACGTGATTGCCTTTGTTTTGAGCCGAAGGGAGAGTTTTATACCAGCCTTTAGGTGTCCTTAATGACTAGTTTTTAGGCTAAAAGATGAGGCTATGGACCTTTAAAGTGCGAAATTGATCTTTGGTTTCTGATTTGCTTTAATTGGGTAAACGAGTTAACTTGCTTTATGCATAATTTGGGAAAGATTTGACTAAGCCCTCATTGGCTCCTCATTTTTAGTTGTTTTAGACTCTTAATTGGGAGGCTTGCCTAAAGTGAGGGCTAGCAGCTGTAGTTGGCCAATGAGAGCTAACTATGTTTTACAAACAAAAATGGGTTAAGGCAAAAACTTTGGGCCACAAACAGCGAGAGTATAAGACCTCTTTTAGGGTGGAAATTTTGGGTATAAAACCTCTTCCATAAGCTTGAGGTGCTACCAGCATCCTTTACCTACTTAATAGCACACTTGGGTTGGGCTTATGCAAAAGTTCTGAAAGGAATCAACCCATTCCCTCCAAATCACACTCTCTCAATTTCTCCAATATGTTCACATGAGTTTGAGCCATGCTTAAAAGGAAAAATATATAATACAATACAATACATGAATTGGGCTTGCAAAAATATGTGTCATGAAAATAGGTATCAACAACTAGTAAACTTTGACTTTCACCTTTGAACCAACCCATTCCCTCCAAATCTCTCTCTCTCTCTCTCTCATAAATAAGTAAGTAACAAGTTTTATTGAGAAACAAAAATAACCTTATTTTCATTTCTCTAATCTCTTATTTGTATTAAAAGAAAACAAAAAAAATATATATGCTCTTCGTTTCTTTTATGTTTCATTATATTTGCATGTGAAATAAAATATGAGTCGTTAGATTGATTCAACCTATCAAAGACTAGACAAAGATCATAAATATTTTAGCTCAATTTTTACCCAATCGAGTTGAATTCGCTTGATTTGACCTATTTGTCATGGTTACGTGTGAAAAAAATTTGAGTTTCGAATCAAATATTAGCCCATAAAGGTATGAATCAAGTGCACTCAAGGAAATCAACTCATAACATACAGACCCCCCCCCCCCCCTTTTTAAGAAATAAAAATTAGTTAAATTACAAATTACACCCTTTAACTTAATTTGTTCAAAATTTAATTAAGTCTTACAACTTCTAGTTTACTCATACTCCATTTGTTTTTCAATGTAGTCCTTGCATCCACTTTTAATTAAAGAGATTTCAGTTATGTCCCAAAACGACGTAATTTAAGTATTTTTTTTATTAAAAAAATTACAAAACAACATCATTTTTAGGATACCTATCTGCACAATGTGATGGAATTAGACAAATAACTGCATTGAATAAAAGTAAAATTTATAGAACTAAAATGAAAAGTTACAAAACTTTATTGAATTTCAAGTAAAGTTAGAAAATCAATTTATAATTGAGTAATACTCTATCCATAATATTTTCACAATAGCAAAGCTTAGATGACAATTTGTTATTAATTATCATCTAGGTTCACCACTAACATTACTTTTTGTAATTTGTCATCTAAAATTTGTTGTGAAATTATTGTGTCTCTGGCTCTCTACCTTTATTTTTTATTTTTGTTTTATAAAATGTCTATACCTTTATTATTTACTAGCTTGTAATCCCATGCATATACATGGATACACTTTTTTTTTTATACAAAATAGAATTTCTACTCTAGCCTAATCTAAGTGTATATGTGTGTGAAGCTTTCTTCTAGAGACTTGAATCCTAGCCCTTGCCCCCCACACCCCATAAGCATTTATACTTGTGGAGTAACCACCGCACGTATGGATACACTTAAAGATATACAATAAGATGCATAATATAATTCCTATATATAATTTAAATACTGTTAATAGTCATTTTTTTATTTTATTAACTCTTTAAAAAAATTTGAAAGAATATTATTAGGTATAAAATGTAAATTGTCCATTTTTTATTATTGTGAAGTGCTTTTTTTTCGATTTATTTATTTTAGATTTTTTGGTTTTTGTACTTAATAACTCACTTGGATGAATATTTATGATATGGTCCCACATTTTATTCTAAAATTAAGAAATAAAACTCTTTAAAAATAAATAATTTAGGACACTTGGCGCAAAATTGGAACTCTAATTTGGAATTCTAATTTGAGTTTCTCTCAACTTCATCTATTATTATATACTTGTCGCTAAACCGTGCAATGCACGGGAATAGCTGCTGGATGAGTATCAAGAAAAAAAAAATTGAGTTAGAGTAGTAGTAAAAATGCATGAAATTATAATAAAAAAATAATATTTAAAAAATAGCACAAAGTTTTATTAGTTAGGCATAAGAAAACAATGTTATGTTATTTATTTGTTTTTTGTGGGAATGAATAAAAGAAAGAATGTTCAATGTTGTGTCTCTACTTTAGTTAGTGTTGTATATATAGATAGGTGTATACAAGATATATTGTAATATATATACCAAAAGGTGCCTATTGATCCTATCAAAAAAGAAAAAGAAAAAGGTGTCTATTGAAAAGTCATAACCTTTTATATTGGATATACCAAAAGGGGTCTATTGAAGGGTTATAACCCTTCATATTAGATACATATTAAAAGTTTCTATTGAATGAAAAGATACCCATTGATTGAAGATGTGTCTATTAAATGAAAATGTGCATATAGATTGAAAATGTATCTATCAATCGAAAATGTGCATATTAATGGAAAAGTACCTATTGAAGGGTCATAATCATTTCGGTGTAAATAGTGGTTCATAATAATTTAGTAACTTCTTCTCAACTTCTTCTTTTTCAGTTTTCTTAGAAACATAAGAAACTTGTGGGTCTTCTACAAAATTGCTATTTGTAAAACTCAATAAATTTGGTCATATCCTAGGGATAAATTTGTAATAACTCTTTAGCAACTCTTGTGTGGGGGGCAAATATTGTCTAAGGATAATATTTAATTGTGCCTCCAAGTAAATTAAATTTTCTGTTTGTCTACTAGATCATTTTGTTATTTCATCATATGACTCCTCTGTGTTCCCAAAAAATCAAAAAGATTGGTGAAGTCTAATACTCGTTTTAGCATAATTGAAATGAAGAATTTTTTAGAGGAATTAAGAGACTTTTTTTTTTCTTGATTGCAATCTATGGATATATGGCAATCAAAGTTTTTTTTTTTTTTTTTTTTCTTTTTTTACCAAGGACTTGTAAACACATGATTGGTGGTTTACTGGGAATCGAGAAAAAAAAAAGTATGTGGTGGAAATGTTGAAATGCGGAGGAAGGAAAGGAATTTAGTAGGGAGCGTGAAAATTATACTTAGAGAATGTGTTTATGCAATAAGAGAGAAGAGAATGATACCTTTGTTAGAAAATGTTCGTCACACTGGACATAGTCTATTGGCGTTGTCATGGATTTACTGTGAACTATCTCTCCAAGTACGTAATCAATTGCTACACCCTGATTGTATAGAATATCATTAGATAGCAACAAAAATGCGAAATAACCATAAACTAAAAGTAAACACGTAATATTAGAAACACTACAAAAAATCGTCCTGTCCCACCGTTTTTTTCCCGGCATTTTTACAAACCGCCATAATAGACAAGCCTGTACCAGGGCTTTTTGAAAACATTGGTATAGGAAATCCTATTACGGCAGCTCAAAACCGGCACTTTACAAAGCGCTACAATAGGAGGCCTATAGCGGCGTTTTTCAAAAACGCTAGTATAGGAAGCCCAAAAGCGTTGGGATAGGGTTATTGATTTCTCTTAGGGGGAAAGACCTATCCCAACACTTTTAAAAGTGCTGGAATAGGTTGACCCTATTCCAGCGTTGGGATAGGTCTTTCTCCATAAGGGAATGAAGGGACCTATCCCAACGCTTTTGAAAGCGCTAGAATAGGTGGATCCTATTCCAGCACTTTCAAAAGCTCTGGGACATGTCTCTCCATTTCCTTCTGAAGAGAGGCCTATCCCAGCGCTTTTGAAAGCACTGGAATAAGGTCAACCTATTCCAGCACTCCAAAAAGCACTGGGATAGGTCTTTCTCCATAAGGGAATGGAGGGACTTGTCCTAGCACTTTTGAAAGTACTGGAATAGGGTCCACCTATTCCAGCACTTCCAAAAGCGCTGAGATAGGTCACCTATAAGGATTTTTTTTTTTTTTTTTTTTTTTTTTTTACACAAGATAGAATTTCTACTCTAGCCTAATCTAAGTGTATATATATCTATGAATCTCCCTCCTAGATACTTGAACCACGGCGCTTGCCCCCCACACCCTACAAGCACTTATACTTGTGGAGGAATCTGTTAACTATCAAATGACCAATACTCCCCTAAACCTAAAAAAAGACCAAAGTATCCCCCAAAACATCAAAAAAGAGCAAAAACACCCCGATACCTAGAAAAAGACCAAAATACCCCCGAAACCTAATAAATGACTGAAATACCCCCAAAACATCAAAAATGACCTAAGCACCCCTTAAGGCATCGAAAATGACTAGAGTACCCCTTGGACAGATCCTAGTGCTTTATGGAGCGCTCCATTACCTTATGGAGAAAGACCTATCCCAGCACTTTACGGAGCACTGGAATAGGATTCACCTATTCCAGCGCTTCCAAAAGCGCTGAGATAGGTCACCTATAGGGATTTTTTTTTTTTTTTTTTTTTTTTTTTTTACACAAGATAGAATTTCTACTCTAGCCTAATCTAAGTGTATATGTATATGAATCTTCCTCCTAGATACTTGAACCGCGATGCTTGCCCCCCACACCCTACAAGCACTTATACTTGTGGAGGGATCTGTTAATTATCAAATGACCAATACTCCCCTAAACCTAAAAAAAGACCAAAGTATCCCCCAAAACATCAAAAATGACCTAAGCACCTCCTAAGGCATCGAAAATGACTTGGAGTACCCCTTGTGTCTAAAACTAGCCAAAATACCCTCAATTACTTGAATAAGAACAAAATATCCCTATAAGTCTAATAAATGACCAAAATGCCCCTAGAAAGACAAAAAATGTCCAAAACACACCTGACCCCTAAAACATAAAAAATGACCGAAATATCCCCAAAACATCGAAATGAATCCTAAAAGCTAGAAAATGACAAAAGCACCCCCCCCCCCCCAAATGCATAAAAAAGGTGGAAAACCCCTTGATTACTTGAATAACATTAGGGGTGGCAAAATCAACCCAAATCCATTTGCCCACCCAAACATGCCTACTTAAATGAGACCTAAACCCACCCAATTATTAATTGGGTTAAATGGGTATTGACCCAATTAACATTAATATTTATTGGGTTTTAAATGGGTACCCAATTAGACCAAATTATAATCCAAGTATCATTTCTACAAATCAACCAACTTTAAAATACCCCAAAACCTCTAAAATTACCAAAATATCCCTTAAACCTAAAAAATTACCAAAATACCCAAAAAAAAAAATACCAAAATAACCCCAAAACCTACAAAATGACCAAAATACGCCCAAAACCCAAAATATGACCAAAATATCCCCCGAAACCCAAAAAATTACCAAAATACCTCCAAAACCTAAAAATTAACAAAATTCCCCTGAAATATAAAAAATGACTAAAATACCCCCTGAAACCAAAAAAAATTACCAAAATACCCCCAAAGTCCAAAAAATGACCAAAATATCCCCAAAGTCCAAAAAATGACCAAAATACCCTCAAAACCTAAAAATTACCAAAATACCCCCAAAACACACAAAATGACCGAAATACCACTGAAATCGATATACCCAACCCAATTAAAATATTAAATTAGTTAATAATTTGGTTGGGTTGGGTTAAAAGCAATTAGTTAAATGGGTTTTAATGGGTAAATGGGTTTTATATACCAAACCCAATTAAAATATTAAATTATATTTTAATATTGTTGGTCCTCTAGTCTCATCTTACATTTTTTTTAGCTATTACATTATATTTTACTAATTTTTAGTGAGGAATTATATTTTATTAATTTGAAGTATTAAATTAAAATATATTAAATTAGTTTGAAGTATTAAATTAAATTAAATTTTGTTAAATTGAATTATTAAAAAATATTTTTATTAATTAATATAATTTATTTTTATTAATTTGTACTGTTAAATTATATTTTATTAATTCAAAGTATTATATTCAATCTTATTAATCAAGAAAATATTAAATATTACTATTTATAATTTGAACTATTTATATTATTATTAATTAAGAAAATGCTAATGGAAAGACCTATCCCATCATTTTTAGAAACGTTGGAATAGGGTCCACCTATTCCAGAGCTTCAAAAAGCACTGGAATAGGCCTCTCTCCATAAGGGAATGGAAAGACCTGTCCCAGCGCTTTTGAAAGCGCTGGAATAGGTGGACCCTATTCCAACGCTTCCAAAAGCGCTAGGATAGGATCACTCATTCCCTTATGGGGATAGACTTGTCCCAGCGCTTTTGAAAGCGCTGGAATAGGGTCCACCTATTCCAGTGCTTCCAAAAGCGTTGGGATAGGTCCTTCGTACCACTTAAAAATTTTCAGACTTCCTACTTATTTTTTTCACCTTCCCACCACTTTGGCCTCTCATTTTTGGTCTCCCTCTTCTTTACTTCAAATGTTTTCCTCTCACCCACATTTTCTCTCCCTCTCCCTCTTCCTTAACCCACTTCCCCTCCTCCTCTCTTCTTCTTTACTCAAAATCCACCATTTCTTTTCTAAAATTTCAAACACAAAAATACTAACCAAAACCACAAACCCTACCCAAAGCAAGGTAAGTCTCTCTAGCTTTAACTTCTATTTTGTAGCAATATTTGTATATATATTTGTTGTTAAATTTCTGGTTTTTCAGTTTTTATTTTGGTTGAAGTTTGGTTTGGGTTATGTGTATATTTTTGTGTAACTATTGGTTGATTGTGTGGGTTTTAGTTTTGGTTCTTTGATCACATTATATGCAAGGAATGGTTGAAACAATAATGCATGATGTGTGTTTGATAAAATGTCTCAAAAAAATTGTATTGTGCCATTAATGAGGAAAACTGACATTTTATACAAGTGCTAAGAGTAATCCAGTTAAAGCAACACTTTTCTTACGTTGTGTGTCACCATTGGATAGACACTTTTTTATATTACAATGCTGAATTTTTTGCTAAAATAAAAAATAAAAAATATGCCAGCAAGTGTGAGAGAAAGACAAAGACAAGAGATAGGATACAAGGGATGTATGGTTGTTTTAAGGGGAATCTTATGGTGGGTTGTATTTGAAATTGTGATTTATGAATGGGTTTATTTGATTTTGATTGGCCTTTTTTCTATTTGCTCCTAAGAACATGTTGGAAAACCAACATCAAAAGAGAAAGAATTAGAATAGTTGATATCTTTAATCCTTTTTTGTTCATGGTTATAAAACTTACTGCTGTATTTCAACTTTTTTTTTTCAGGAAAAAAAATCTTAATGCTTTTTTTTTTTTTTTTTTGGTTTTGTAGGGTTGCTAGGAACACAACCCAGCAGGTGAGAGAATCAGTGGTTGTATTTACTTTAACTGTGAAACTTATATAATTATCTGTGTTATAGTGTTGGTGACTGTATTGATCCCCTCTTTTTGTTGTGTTTTATTTGTGTGTGTGACTTAGATTGGTAGTAGATTGAGTTTGAGAAGAAACTATGGGGTCAAAGATAATAAATTTGGGGTGGATGCCTAGGCTCTTATGCTCAAGGGTGTGAAGGAAGCTTACTTATGTTATCAAGGTCACCTTACTTCATAGCTACTTAACCACAAAATTTCTTAATAAATATTTACACTCTTGCTATCTATATATACATCTCATATCTTAAAAATCTTTCATTTATAATAAATATATTTCCTTGGTGGAGTTTTATATATAAATATATTTAGTACCATTTAAACACATTTCATAATATATATAGTTTTCTTTGCTTTAAGAAATATTAAGTTCTTTATATATGTCATTAGATAGATATTTTTTTAAAGAAAAAAAGTATATAAAGTTATAAAGAATTTTACCAACAAAAAAAAAAAAAAAATCTGTATAATTTTAGGATTTTGTCTATATAATTTTATCTATACATTCAGCCTTATAAGATAAAATTACAACATAATTTTAGGATTTTCTCTCTTACCCTGTTCTCTTTGTGAAGCACTTTGGTTTACTAATATTTTAAGATTTTATTTTCTTTTAATTCAAGGCATTGTTTTGTCTTTAGCTTTTTTCAATTCAAAAGTATTAGCTCTATTAAGAAGCTTGGCAATTCTTGGCTCTATTCAGATTATTGGCTCTATAGCTTTGTATTATAGATATCATTCTTTTGGTTATTTGTTGTGCTCGCTTTTTAGATAAAATAGAAAAAGTTATTTAGTACGCACTAAATCTAGATTACGGGAACTATATTATTATTTAAAAATTTTTTAATCCATAACTCTTTTGATTGATATAAATTATTAATACACAATGAATCACTGGATGCTATTAAAAGAGAATTGGATGTCAAATTATAGAATAGAAGGGATTGGTTTTGTCTTCTGATTCACTAGATTGGCTATCTAATTCAATGATATATAAGTAATTGAAGAAGGTTAATGATTAGGTAGTTCATAATATCAATTTGTTTGTTGATTTTTTGCTTTGTGTTGTGGGATTAATGGCAAATAAAGCATAATTAGTGTAGTTTTGCTAAAGAATGTGAAAAAAAATTCTGGATTGTAAATTAATTTTAGGAAAATAGTAAGTTCAGAAAATATATGCTTAATGGCACAATTTCTAAGAGAGGCCTTTTTTTTGGGGGTGGATCCGGGGGGTAGCTGTTTCTTGATTTCTTTTCATATTGTTTGCCCAACAGGTGGATGTTCATAATTGTGCACTTCATTTCTTCTTCCGGATTTTCTATTTTTTTTTTTTTTTTTATCTCTTAATTTAAGGTGCTATTGTTGAAAGAACTAAGATGCTGAGCTGATGGTAAACTAAAGTTTTGCTGGATAAGTAGGCCTTTTTAATTATGAGGTTTAGTTGAACATTGATGGTATGGGTGCTTGAACACCTATTAATGGTTGCTTGTATTGGATCTCCTTGACTTATAATTCAATAAGAAATGGGGACCATACATCCTATCATCTTTAAATTAAAATTGCAATGCGATTTGCCTTTATATAAGAGTTCAAACAATAAATTTTCTTATGTGACATTTGCACCAAATCCTTTCTAATATTTTTTTTTTTAATTTTTTATGTTAGGTAATTAGTATATGTATTTATTGACGCAAGACATATCCTTAAATCATGGGTTAGTTTTGAGTGTCATTAGAACCTACTAACCTCATATTCATTATTCCTTTTTTTTTTTTTTTCTAGTTGGAGAAAAGATTAAAAGTCCATCTATTTTGTTCAGGGGTTGTTACTTCCAAGAGGGTGCAGAGGTAAAGATGGACATGGTCAATCCAAGGTAGAGATTTTTAATCCATACCACAACAGCTGGTACGGATTCAATCCAAGGTAAAACTACTAGTTTTAAAAACTTGAGGTAGGTCAAATTCTTTTAATTGGTCAGTATGTATTTCTGGCTGTGAACATCTTGTTTGGTTTTATTTTGATATTTATCCTATCATTACTAAGTAGCTCATGAACTACTACTTCCTCTCTATCCTCATTCCTTTTCAACTTTCTCATCTTTTACAATCTTTGTTTTTAGATTTTGTTCTCAATACAAAAACTGGTTTGAGTATGGAAAAAAAAAAATGTAGTTGTGATTTTATTTGCAATAAAACCAGGTTTGTAGTTTTTTATTTATTTATTTTATTTGCATTATATATCCACGTTTAAGGAATGATAGAGGATTAGTCTTGCTACAATTTCAGTTGTGTGAGTGCAACTCATTTTATGTGGAAGTCTATGTACTGTGAACTTCCAAAGTCAATCTGCTCTTTATTTTGGAACTTAGCACAGGAATAAAATGAAATAATTTCTATAGTAGGTTTAAAGTGGGTTTATTCTATACAATTTTTGTTTCAACCAAAGTTAAATTCTAGTTTTGGTGTTGTTTGTTTGCCCCTTGAAGCTTGGATGGTGGGAAAAATCTAAATTGGGATTAATTCATTGAATAAAAAAGATTAAATCAATTATATGTTATATTGTTCATGGCTGATGTGGGCTCTATAATTTGGTCAACACTTCCTAGCCTAATATACTAAGAATGAAAAAACCACCAAAAAAAAAAAAAAAATTTTGATGATGATGATAATTATTATTCTCACTACAGACTTTTGTTGTTGAGGAAGTAAATTGATGCATCCTATTCATACCTTCTTTACTTTATCTTTATGCACTGGTTGTCTTAGTAGTTTATAATTTAGACTTAGCTTTTGTAGGATTAGCAACTTTCTGTAAGTTTGGGTTCCTCTTTTCGTGAGGCGGGCAGTGAGTTGCTAAAGGGTGAGTAAAATCTACTTCATAATATCCTACTACTCTATAATTATATGTCAAAATTACTGTTGTGGTGGGTTGTTGATTTGGAGTAAGCGGGTGGCTTGCATGGTGATATAAGGTGGTCTACTTTTCATTATTGGGAGTGTTGATTGTTATTTCTTTATAATGTGCTCTTAGTTGGCTATAGATTGAATTTTTATTTTGTGTTTGTTTTATGTCTTTCATCGAAAATATGATTTGTAAAAGTGGCCAAAGGGCCATTTGGCAATAATTGAGAAGCATGAGAGACATACTTGTGGTTCCAAAAGCTATGCCCAAATGGTTGATCTCCTTGTAAGAATTAAAATTTATATATTAGTAACATGTCAAAAAATAATCAAACTTAAATCATTTTGCGTTTTAAAGTAGAAGTAAATGTGTTTCAACACCGTCGCTCTATTTTTCTGAATGTAATGACATTGTTGTTGGAAAAAAAAAATAATGGAAAGCCAGTAGACATGACCAAAAAAAAAAGATTTTTTTTTTTTATCTTTTTTTTGTTGTGTTGGACAAATAAGTAAATAATAAGATGCACCATATTTTAGGGTTAATAATATGGTGCTAGACCCCCAAGGACATTAGTTGTGGTTCAATTTGTCAAATCTAATAATTACAAGCTTATGCAAACAAGTTGTTCATCTTTGCATTCAGCAGTCCTATATTTGCTGATTTCCTTAGGCTTGGATCACCATTCTATCATCAAAATGGCATTAGGGTTTTCCAGGCAAACATGCACCATTTTTGGCATTAGAAAGTCTAATACATTGGATATGAAAGCTAAACTTTTTGACACTTCTATGGTGGAATTTTCACATTTTTATTAACATAGAATTGTCAAAATTTGTTAGTAAAATGAGTCACAAACACACACATCAAAAGCCTGTAAATGTGATGTGTGATAAATTATTAATGAGAGGAACCTTATATCTCACTTTACTCTTGATAGTGTAGTCAAAGATTGTTATATATGTTTTTTGCCTTTACAGCCACTCAGGGATTAGTTTCCTTTTAGCAAAATAAGACAATTGGGTTTTATTTGAATTTGAGAAAGAAGTAGAAGAGAGGGGAAGGAAGGATGGAGAGACATAAAATATTGTTATTTGTAAGGCATAGTAATTGATTGATACTAGGGAAGTTTGCTTTTATGTACTGGTATGAAAAAGCAAAACTTGACCGCATTAAAATCCTTCTTATTGAGAACTAATATTGCAAGCCATTAAACTGTGAGTTGATTAGAAATAACTACAAGGTTTTTTGGGCATTGATTGTTCTAAAAGAAAGATTTGACCTTATTAAAATGTCTGCTTTCATGTTCCTCATCTCTCTTAACAAATAATATTGTGTTTAAAAAATCTATTTTCATTGCTGAAGGCTCATTAATGATTCTTAGAGCTTCTGGGAAGTTTCAATTTTTGCTTTATTTCAATATGAGTTGAATTCAATTGGAAAACAACAATTTTATGTTAGTTGTGAACTAAAACTTCTCCTATGCTAGCAAAACCAAGGCACGCTTAAGCTTCCCTTAAATTAGGTTTGGTTTGCCAAGTGTAGCAAACATATATATATATACACACACACTCACACACATATTCATTGTTCACTCTTTTGTTAAGTCAACTGAATGCTTAGGTTTTGTTTATTGGTTGATTCTAATATGGTAAAAACCTACAAGCTTCTTTTGGCCCCTCCTATTATTCAAAACATTGGTTGGGGATCTATTTTTTACATATTTGGCCTTCTTGGACTAGCCTAGTAAGTAGCTCTTCTAAACTTAGAAACCATTCCATTTACCTGCTTCTAATTTAGTGCAAGGAACTTATTAGCTACATTAAGGAAATGAATATTTGTTCATTTGGAAAAAATATATACATATATATATTATATTCCTCTGTCTTACTATAACGCACTTGCTTGATTGAATACTTGAATTAGTGTTGTAGGTTTTTTTGAATATATTGATTTGAAAAAGTTGTGACTTTGTACCCTTTTTATTGCCACTGATAAGGATAAAATAAATGGACAAGGTGACGGGACACATTTTGCCGTCAGCCTTTCTATAAGAGCTGACGACTGACGGCGATTTGACGAGAAGGAACTCCACGAATAGGGTACCACAAAGATAAACATCCTGAAGCTGACGGTGCTTAATCTGACGGCGCTGAATCTGATGGAATAACGTAGGCTGACGGCGTCAGTCATTAATACTTGATCACCACGTTTGCGTGTATAAGTAAATAACTTGCTCCCCACGCTTCATGAAGCCTAAGAACTCCTATATGGAAAGAATCCCGCAAAATACGCCCAAGGAGACTCCTATAAGGAAAAGACTTCTGCACCAAGGAAGAGAGGTCAACCTTTCTACTACTATAAAAGCCCCAATACCCTCACAAACGGAGGTACGCATAATTGACCCTCTCTAGCACTCTAGAGTAGTGAGAACGTTTCTGACTTAACCTTCGGAGGGCATTTGGCCGGTACCACACCGGTATCCTCTGCTAGGTTCTTTCTTGTTGTTGTGCAGGTGCCGTTTGTGGCGCGCGAGAACCGTGTGACTTACTGGTGGTATTTTCGGCATCATCAGCCACAAATTATGAAGGTTTCTGGGGTTTCAATTTCTTAAAGAAGGAAATGCTTCATTCACTGTTGAACCCATTTCATGTGAGCACTAGATCCTCTCTTTTTTTGGGCTTTATTTATTCTTTATCATTTGTGAGATATGTGTGTGTGTGTGCGTGTGTAAATAAGCTGATTGTTTTCCATATAGATGACATGAAGTAGACTAGTTAATCAAAACTAAGGGCATAGTATATTGCAAATGTTATGCATTTTAATCATTTAATGCAAAATTGTTGTTGGTCATGCCACCTGAAATAATTGCTAAGTAGCGCGGAGAATAAGCTATTTAAATGTCTAAGTTACAGTTACATGATTTTCAGAAGTAAGAACTTATCATGAGAATTTCTTATAATCCTTGTTACTTACCTTGTTTAGGTTTTTAGCTAATCAATAATGACTTCATTGCTGCTTCCACCATCACCTCCACTACTAACACATTGCCCTAGCCACCCACTGTCCAACAAATATATGAACACTATCATCATTAGAGAATCTCTTCATTATTTTTTCTTAACTTTTACTACCACTAGTGCCGTTTTTACTACCATGTAATTGCCCCTGCCGCTCCCACCACTGCTAAAACCTTTCATCACCAAGATTACTAGTGCGGTTGCCATGAGAACTACCAATACCTTTTCATGTATGTCACCAAATACTATTATCATTTTTATTCCTTCACACTAGTTTTTGTGGATAAGTACGCTAATATTTAATGGTATTTTCCACAATACTTAAATGGACTTATTAGATATTATTACTAATGTAATAAATAATACCCTGGCTACTGATACTGATACTAATCCATGGAACAAGAACCAAAGGGTTACATTTTCTTCATTCACTTGGATGATGAATCATTACAATAGAACCAATTTTTATAATGGAAATTATATACACTACAATCACATTTTTGAATTAATTGCTTCAATCCTATGATTTTCTTTGGAAATCAATTTCTTGATTGATTCTAATACCATTATTTTCTCCAATAATCAAATGCCTTGATTTTGTCTTCACTAAGATGGAAAGTATATACTTTCCTACAACTATGTTTCCTATTATATCATTTCTTATATTTTTCTTAAGTTCATCTCCCACATTGCATGAATGTTTTTTTCCCCTTCTTTTAAATACCTTTCAAGGTCCCAGTCCACTTCTAGGACACAAACGGAGAATACATCTCTGAGAGAGTTAGGTGGCTCATTGAAGGTATGAAGCAATTTTTTTTTTCTTTTCCTTCTTTGGTGTTCTTTACTCTATTCTTTTTGTGGACTCGAAATGAGTTAAGAGATATTTCTTGGGACAGTGACTTAAATTACTAGGTCAATGGCAACCATCTCAATTAGCATTTTCAGTGCAATCCTTAAAAAACCATGATTTGTGGCAAAGATTCTGATATGCTATGCCAAAAATGGTCAGTATATGTCAACCTAACACACTGCATATCTAACTATGGTGAACCTTTTACCAACCACTTCTCCTAAGACCCCATTAAAGTGGGTGCTTTGTGGGTTGGATACAGCCTTTTTAGACTCTTTTAAAAAAAAAAAATTATAACCTTTTTAGACATTAAAACAACTAATATTGACATCATCCAGTGTTTGGTGCAGATGTTACTTTAGGTCATACTTTGTCTCCTCGACTCCTTAAAATAGGAGTTTTGTGCATTGGATACAACCATTTTAGACATTATAACAAATAATATTGACATCACCCCGTGTTTAATACAAATGTTATTTTAGGTCATACTTTGTCATTCAGCAATTAGTGTCTCAGGTCATCTTTTGACATTATCAAGGCTTCTTTTTAAATTATATGAATATCTTTTCTTTTGACTTATATGAAGAAAGACAATAAAATTCTTATTCATATATTGGGTAACTTTTATTTTATTGGTTTAGCGTATGTTGATAACTTTTCAGATAACTCATGTAATTACCATTGGTTTTCTTTTGGATCTTGTATAACAGGAAGTACCAAGGAAGTCATTTTTCCAAAGTCAAGTTGTATGGGCGATGATATATACTCATTTTTGTGGAAGCTAGGGTCACTATACTTGTCTGTCTTGGCTTCCTACATATTTTAGGTAAATTATGACTTTTTACTGGCTTATTGACCTTACTTTTGGCTATTTCTAGGAGTAGTGCCTTGAGACACTTTGCATCACCTTACCTATTTCTTTTGTTACCTTCATTGGACATTGTTTATCCACTCTATGTTAATTTTTTTTTTTTAAAAGAAAATCTAATAGAACAACATTCGCAAATAAGAACAATCGTACAAATACTTTTTGCCCTGTAGAAATCATTGACATCACCTCTCTGTTACATGCATTTAGGTAGGTGTCCAAGTGTCTGATTCTTTTGTTTCTTAATGTTTTCTACCATTTTGGGGTGAACAAATGCCATACCCTTACACATGTCACATTGTGTCAACATGGGAAATGCAAGATGACGTGAAGGGTCATGATTCATCCTAATTTAAGCTTAATTTGAAATTAAGATGCCGAAGTTGTTAAACCAGTCAACAAGAAATGATAGATTTGTAATACACTTTTGTGTATACTCTTTTTTTCTTTTGATAAGTACACTTCTATGTATAATATTCTTTCTTTCTTTTCTTTTTAATTATTTTGGAGGTTGGGGTAGTTGGGAAGGTTTAACATTTTAGACATTTGGGATGTAATTATTGATATAGTGTAATTAAATATGTTTAGTTTGTTGGTTTAATGTGGTATTGTATTTGTTATTGGAAAATATGAATTGTGGTTCATTATAGGTGGTATAAAATATGTATTGGAAAATATGTATTTTAGGTACATTAAAAAAAAAATTATAGGTGCTAAAATTTTTTTTTTTTTAAAAATGACCTATTCCGGCGCTTTTGAAAGCGGTGGCATAGGCCTTTTAAATTATATTCATTCAAGACCTATACCAGCGCTTTCATAGGCAGTACCTATTCCAGCGCTTTCAAAAGCGCTGGTATAGGGCTTTTAAATTATATTCATTCAAGACCTATACCAGCACTTTCATAGGTAGTACCTATTCCAGCACTTTCAAAAGCGCTGGTATAGGTCTTGAATGAACAGAATTTAAAAGGCCTATACCAGCGCTTTCAAAAGCACTGGTATAGGGCATATGCCTTTCCCAACGCTTTTCAGGTCCAGCGACCCTATATCGACATTCACTGCGCGGCAGTTTGAAGCACCGGGAAAAAAAATGCCGGGATAGGAATTTTGACCCTATCCCAGCGGTTTTGAAAACGCTGGGATAGCCCCATTTTTTTGTAGTGAAATTCTAACTATTCAAACATGAAACCTTCGTTAACACCAACTGCTCGCATCTCAACAGATCAACCACCTTAAACAACATCAACAAATGCATTTAAAATTCGGCTTGTCCAATGAAGTTGCACGACGTTCAAAATGTCATCGAGGAGTTCTTTCTGTGAAGTGTTTAGGATATGGAGGAATTTTTTTAACTTTTTGAGAAATAGGGTACGAAGGATTTTGAATCTTTGATATGATATATACGTTTTATCTATAATAGTTTCTAAAACGAACCAAAAATAAATAGAATGTGATCAGGAGTTTTTCATGTTATTTATGGTTAATTCTTAAAAATTGTATTTAAAACAAATTGAATTACATGAAAAGTCACAATCTTTGGGTGTTCTAATATGTAAACGTGGCTGCAATTTATGTAGACACATGGCGTAATAAGGCGCGATCAACAAAAAGTTAAACATTTCGACTATTAGTTATTATATATAGATATATATAAAGATTAATTTAGCCTAAAAAATACTATTTAGCAAGGAAGGCATTTTTGTAATTTCGGTTTCCCCTAAAATACAATGCTCAGATGCCTCTTCTCGGGTCAATTGCATTTGTTATAATAGTTCGACTTCTCTCTCTCTCTCTCTCTCTCTCTCTCTCAGCCACTCATCGGTGACATGGTGTTAGGAGCATTACATGTTGCTGATGATGGCATGAGAAATGAGAGTGCTTGGGCAGCATTGGGCCAATCACTTGGCTTCATGTTTTCTCAACACATATGGCTCCTCATGCTTGACTAGTGAGGCTCCTAAAGGCTCTTTGAGGGGGACCAACCCAATCTCCTTACTCGAGTTGGATCGATGAGTAGTGATGAGGGCCAGCATGTGGAGGCACCTTACTCCACATGATGCCCCAAGGCCATGGCAGAGAAGGGCCATGGTGGGCAGAGATGGTGGTGATGATGGGCAACAGTAGGTGGTGCTGACCTTATATGGTAGTGCATGGCATTGGTGGCTTAGTTGTGGGTTCCTTGTGTGTGGGCTTGGTGGTTGGAGTACAAGGCAGGGTTGGGCTACTGTGATGATTGAATGTTGTGTGCAAGGCATTGGGCTAGTGAGGGCTGGCTAAATGCATGAACAAGTGCTAGTGGGCTGATGGCAATTACTTTATGTGCTGCATGTAGGCATGCTGTGTAGGCTGTAGTGCTAATGGGAGACCTTGAGCATAGACCAAGCCTCTCCAAAATGTATGAGAACATGTTGTGTAAGCTGCTAAAGGTTGGGCAGAGGCCCCATGGTCTGCTGAGACATGGGTTATGCATGTGCAGTGGCAGTTACCAAGCAGTTCTCAACTTTCCTGATGATCAGACCTGCTGTGTAAGGACTGGAAATGTGGGGAGCAAGCCAAGACAATATCAGTTGAAGGTGTCCTAAGTTAGAACACAAGTGGCAGATTGTCCAAGACCCAAGTAGTTACTAGGTAGTAACTACATAGTAGTTAATTCTGTGTATTTAACCTTAAAGCAGCTGGGGGTGTCTGCACCTGAGAGTATTTGGCCTTGGGAAAATTCTATGTAATTCTATAGGCTTGTAAAAGGGTTACCTTTGTACATGAGATTAAGTAATAAAGGTTGGAGGTGGGTTCCCTGTAAATATTATGTGTGCTGTGTGTTTAAACGTCTCTATATAATCTGTTCTAAGTGTTATTGCAGTGTGTGTATGGTGTTGGCTGAGACTAAGTCAGGGATTTAGGGCCATCACAGGCAGAAAATTTGAGTGAAAAATTGACCTTGTGACACACGGGTAAGTCAGTTTCTCTTTCTCTCACTCCTTTAATCATTTCTTTCCATGTTTTGCTTTTCAATACTTGATAAGTAGGTGGGGCTAGAGTTTCATGTTTTTGCTATGGATTTCCATTTAATCTTAGTTTGAAATTGTTTCTGTTCGATTCCCTACAAAAAACTAACTAAAAGTTTGTGTCTTTAACTCTTCCCACTCAAAATACTAATGACCCACTTTGTGTTTTAGAGAAAATCTTACTTATTTCACTTTGCCAAAGCTAAATGTGCGACAAAGTTTCCAACTTTCATTGCAAACCACTCAATTATCTTGATTGTAAACAACTCTATTTGTGCGTTATGTATCTTGAAAATTCTACTGTTATCGGTAGGATTGAGTTTGGGCTTCAATGGCTCAATTTGATTGTTACTATGTTGTATCATGTTTATGTGGATGCTGAGAGCCTTGATTAATTTGATTTGAATTGAGATGATGTTAGTCTATCTCTTTATATAATAATGAGTTAGATGAAATTATTTTCTCTTTTGATTCATTTTATCTAAAGCTGTCAACCCGAAATGATATACCTATATTGACTAGTATTGAAATATTAATATTTAGTTAACCTTACCAAACTAAAATAGCTTCCAGTATGGTATTCACAAGAATGAATTATTGTATCGACTACTAAATAGATTGGAGCTTATATTTGTATACATACACGTGCATGACACCGACATAGACACACATAAGGGTTATTTAAAACAGAAATATGTACTTGCAGGTCCCTTTTTGTGGGAAACTATAATATTGAATAAAATTCAATGTGTTTGATTAAATGAAATTTTACTTGGGAGAATTTAAAATCAACTAATTTGTGATGTTGGTGCAAACTATGATTGCTGATATTATATACAGGGTTTTTCTGGTGCAAAAATGTGAATTCTAATTAAATTTTTAATAGGCTTTTTGCTGTTTGTGGAGGATCCCTGTATCAGTTTTTGATCCTTGTTATTTGTTGCTAGGTTGTAGCTCTTGCTTTGTTGTTTTTGGATGTTTTCAACTAGTTTCTACTTCTTGTTACGTTAGGCTTTAATTAAAAGTTTTCTTATTCATAAAAATAAAAAAAATAACCAATTCTTCTTTCCTGCTTTTTCATCCCAATAAAAATCAAACTTTGATGGTTTGATTATCTGTCAGTTTTTGCAGGATGCTGTGCATCTAAGTGGAGTTTGCCCAAGGTAAGATGACTATCTTGAGATTGACAATGTTAGAATGTATTACCCTATTTGCTTTCTTGATTTCATTGGTTATGTGCAGACACATAAAAAAATTGCCTCTTAATTGAATCCATTCAGGAAGGGCTGTAATTGGGACATTCTAACTCAAAATTTTGATTTTGTTCTCTTAAATATGATTTGATTGTTGAGAAGGTACTGCTAGAATTGAAGGAGCCAACTAATGCAAAACGGGCTCTGGCTTTTTTCCATTGGTCAGCATAAAGGAAAAAGTTTGAACATGGGAATTGGTCTTACTGTATCACAATTCATATTATGGATGCTCAAGCATTGCTTGAATCAGTTTTGAAAAAAAATGCAAAGAGCCCTTTGAGATTATTTAGTTGTGGATTCTCTACTTTGAAGTTTCAAGATTATTGTTTCAACTCCATTTGCATTTGATTTGTTAGTACAAGTTTATGCTAAACTCAGAATGTTTGAGATTACTTTTGAAGTCTGCTGCTATTGGGAAGAACGTAGCTTCTCTTCAAGCCTTGTAAGTTTCAATACTTTTGTTAGGTTCTAAGACTTTAGGTTTAAATGTATTAGAACTTCAATTTGTATGGTTGGCAAACCATGATCAAAACATTTTAGTCTTGTTTAGACTTGCTCAGAGTATGTGGTTGTATGTAAAGTTGGAATCGAGTAGCTGCAGGATTTATTATGCAAATCTGCCTGACTCGATCAATCGAAAATTAGGCTCGATTGATCGAAGCTCGTGAAGATTGTTTTTTTGTAGATTTTTTCCAACTCAACCCAAGCCCATTTGACGTGTAGGGTTTTATGTTTTGTCTTAAGTATAAAAGGGAAAACCCTAGCCACGTTTTAGGATGCTCCTTATGCTGTGTGTGTGAATCTTTTGTGAGATCAAGAGGTGTTTGCCTTCACACATACTTAGGGTTTCCAAGATTCAAGATTATGTCAAGAACTTGGTGATCGATTCAGTTGTTGCAATAAAAGCTTAAAGATACACAAGTGGGAGTGCTTGTACTTGCTGGGAATCCAAAAAAGTAGTCCGTGGACTCAGAGCTGTCACGTGGTCGTGGTAGTAAGTTTCCTACTCGAGGTAGCAATAGGATGTTAGTGGTCTAAGTCGTTATTGTGTAAACTTCAATTCTTTCATGGTGGATTCAGGTTTTCCTTGAGAATAGCTAGGTTAAATCCTCCCCAGGTTTTTACTGGTTTGGTTTCCTAGGTCATAATATCTTTGTGTTCTTTATTTTCCGCACTTTACATTGATATGATATATATGTGTTAACCTAGATCTAATTAATTTGTCTAAGTAATCACTTGGCTAATTAACTAGGTTAATCTGGTTGTGTTTTAAGGGGTCTAAAAACAAACAACTTTGATTCATGTTGTTCAAAAATTTGATCAAGTCCCTCTAGTTTGGAATATTTATGAGCATATGATTCAAAAAAGAACATATCCAAATGAGGTAACGATCCAAACCATGATAATTGCATTGTGCAAGGAAGGGAATTTGTAGAAATATGTCGAAATATTGGACTAGATCCATGGTAAGAGAGCTCTCCTTCAGTGATTGTTAATACCAATTTGATCTTAAAGATTTTAGAGGAGGGAAGAATAGAAGATTGTATGGTATTATTGAAGAGAATGTTGCAAGTGTATGATTCTTGATACAGCTGCTTATTCACTAATTGTTCATGCTAAAGTAAAGCGTGGAAAGTGTATGAAGAAATGCTTGATAAAGGTTTACAAGCAAATCCTTATATCTGTACTTTGTTTATAGGAGTACATTGTAAATAGGGAAGAATAGCAGAAGCACATTGCCTAATGAAGGAGATGGAAGATCTGGGTTTGAAGTTTATAGCAAATGTTTTGATCTTATCATTGAGGGGTGTGCTAAAGCAGGAAAATTGGAAGAAAGTTTAATGCGTTGTGAGAAAATGTTGGAGTGGATACTTGTTCCTAGTTGTTGGGCTTTCAATGAGATGGTAGGAAAGCTCAGTGAAATTGGGAATGTGGAGCAGGCCAATGCAATGTTAACTATTTTGTTAGATAGAGGATTCCTGCCTGATGAGATTACATACTCTCATCTGATTGAGGGTTATGGAAAAAAAAGGTGAGTTCCATGAAGTTCTCAAACTCTACTATGAAATTGAGAACAGATCACTGTCTCCTGGATTATTGGTCTATGTGTCATTGATTAGGAGCCTTTGCCTTTGTGGGAAAGTAGAGGAAGCAGAAAAAATACTTGAGGATTATGAAAGAACGTTCACTGGCCCCAACTGCGTGCATTTACGAGACGTTGATTGCAAGCCACTGTAAAACAAGGTGATAGAACAAGGGCTCTTCACCTTCAAGATGAAATGTTTTCACAAGGACTGAAGCCTAGTTGTTCGTAGCTTTCTGGTTAAAGTGCAGAGAACATTGAAGACTAGCTTCTTTCAGGAAGCATAGTTAGTGTCCACTTGGGAGAAAGAGTAACTCCTATTAACTTTTAAAAGCTTGCTCTAGCAATTTGCCAAACTATACTGCTGACCTGGACCCGAATTGCCCCAGCTCAAGTAAGTAGTACAAGTAGAGAGGATCCCATACATACACAAAGAAAAGGCCAATACACAAAGGAAGGATGGTTTTGGAAGGTTTTTTCCCACTTGTACTATTTTTTTTTTTTTTGGTGCTGACAACTTTGCTGAAAGATGCTACTTTTGTTAACCATTTACTCTCTCTCTCTCTCTCTCTCTCTCTCTCTCTCTCTCTCTCTCTCTCGCACACACACAACAAATGGAATAGGAGAATTCAAACCTAATTTTTCAGCAATGGCATAACTTCACAATGCTATTGAACCACAGAATCTTATTAATTTATAATTTTTCTCCTTAGTGTCTGTTTGGCCAGCTTATTTTTTGCCAATTTATTTTACTATTCAGCTTATTTTTCCTACTATTCATAGGTCTCACTGTACTTTTTTATACTATTTATGGGTCACACTGTACTATTTCAACTAACATATACCTTTATCTACAGTACTTTCAGTAAAAAGTTTTCAATTAAAGTAAAATAAGCAGATCCTAAACAAACCTTTAATATAATCTGTGCCAAATTGAAGCTTCGGACTTTCTTGATTATTACAATATTGTAAAAATTTGGTCCACTCAAAGTTCAGAACAAACTCAATTGATGGGATGCCATCATACAATGAGCTTATAAGTATTTTGGTACAAGACAATTTAGTTGTGTCCGATTTTTTATTTATTTTTAATTTACAAGAAAAAACCTTTGATTCCATAAATTCCATGATAAAAGCCAACATTTCTATTTCAAAGGGGAAGAGAAGCACAATTAAGCGAGTCCAAATTTTCTGTCCCACTTTTCCTACTCTACTCTGTACTTTATCAATAAAAACTCGCCCCATGTTCACCTAATTAATTAAATAGTAGTTAAAATAACGGTAGTATTTAATGATGGTAGTATTTAATTAATTATGTAAATATGTGGCAAGTTTTTATTGGTTGAATTATAATAAATCCATTGATATTTTATTCAATCGACATGCATGTCCATAACAAATTCTATTATATTGCATTGGCCAATGGCCATTCATAAGAAATATATGATATTTGCCCCCCTCCCCCTCCCCCTCCCAAAAAAAAAAAAAAAAGGTTTTTTTTAATAATCATGCACAAAAACATAAATAAATAATAATATAAATAAGAGGAATATGCATTTTTTTCCTCTCCTTTTATTTATTTATTTTTTTTTTTTGTTAGGATTTGGCTTACCTCCAATACTTTTTTAACTGGGAATATCCTTTTATTTTAAATATACAATGGCAAGAGGTAGTGAATTTTAATCTTCACATTTTATTTAGTTTAAAACAAAAGGAGATTCCGGTTAAAAAAGTATTTGAGGTAGTTCAAACCCTTTTTGTTGTATGTTTATGTACATAGGTACATTCATAAACACTTTTTTTTTTTTTATTATGATCTCATAAACACTATCACATTACAAGCTGCCTTTTTTTATTCCCGCTGAAAAACACTAACAAGCTGCCGGAGACATATGTGAGGTAAGGTTTCCATTTCTTAAAATGCAACTACACAACTTAGAAAACATCTAGATTAAGCCAAAGCAAATCCTTGATGACATGACTTGTACTAAAGCGCTAAGATAAGGGAAATTAAAGCATCCAGCAACACTATAGCTCAAGTGCAATATCAATGCAGTAAATATAAGAACTATTACAAATTTCATTACAAAAAAATTACAAATTGATGTGACAAGAATATGCATGATTGGTGTCACTTAAACAATATAATAAATAACTGTTTGAATTATAAGTTTTCTGTGATTGGAGGCATGTAAGTCTGTAAGGTTTATGTTATAAAATTTGTAGTATCCCTAACATTATCAATGCTGCATTGCAGTGACATAGAAGAATATTGAGCAGTGATGACCCAGCCTCAAGATATTGATTATAGAGAGGGCATCGACACTGACTCAGAGAATACCCATATGTATGGCACCTTCATGAGATTTTTGCTTTAACGGTCATATGGTGCCATCATCAGATATGGGGCAGCATTAGAAACTGATGCCACACATCTTCCCTACTCCGCCCATTCCAAATAACTAAGGTGCATAATGCCACCACCCAGATCTCCATCTGAAAATTCATTGTGTGATGAAGAAAGTTAATTGAATTGGCATTAAGGGATATGGAGAAGAGGACTAGAGCGAACTCTCTTGAAAATGAATTTTGATTTTGCTTTTGAAGTTGGTGGGAGAGTTGTGGCGTCTTGCTTTTTATATTGGTCTTCAAAGAGCATCTATTCCAAACCTCTACTTGTACATAAATAAAAAATTAAAGCACAAAAGATAGACGCAAAGTAGATTCCAAATTATTTTTGTCGGTAAAAGAAAACGTAGAGTAGGCAAAGAAAGAAGATTCCTACAAAAATTATAATAAAAGGAATGGAACCAGTTAAGTTGCTTCATGAAAAGAGCCTGAAATCAATACCAATTTGTAATGCCAAATTTAGTATTTTATAGGTTAAAAAAAATTAAACAAAAGGTTAATAATGTACATTCATATCAGATAAAATGTGAGTTTATTCCACCATTTTCACAGCCCATGTGGATGACTACTTGTCATCTTTCTTCAGAGAGAAAAAAAAAAATCGTCATCTTTGACAACATATAGAATGATGATTATGGATTTAGGTGAAAGATTTTGATAATCGAAGATACTAATAATTGATTTTATAGTGACTTATTACTAACTTTACGTGGTGTTCCCTCTATTCCCATTTTTATTTTATTTTTCGTCTTTGAAAATTCAACTTTTTATGAAATGTGATTGCTTTAACATACAAATTGTGAAGATATATTATTTTTCAAACCGGCCCTCTTTGTTTAGCTTGTTTTATTTTATTTCAAACTAAATTATACTTTTAACCGTTAAAGTTTAGAGGTTATTTTCATTGTATATACTATGTAGTTCTTTAAAGAGTAAATCACGTATTTAGTCCATATCCTTTACTCCATATTTCAATTTAGTCTCTAACATTTCAATTGTATCAATTTGGTCCTTAATCTTTCAGTTCTGTGTCAATTTAGTTACTAAGATTATTTTTTGGATGGAAATTGTTAATGTGACTAATAGTCAAAATAAAAAATTTGTTTCCGTTGATGTGGCAATAAACTAATTTTTTTTTATTTTGGTTGTTTGCAACATCATCAATTTCCATCCAAAAGATAATAGCAGGGACTAAATTGACATATCATAGAAAGGTTAGAGACCAAATTAACACAATTGAAAGGTTGAGGATCAAATTGAAATACCGTGTAAAGAATAAGAACCAAATATGTAGTTTACCATTTTTTAAATTTTTCCTCAAAAATAGTTATTTAAAGGGTGAACTACATATTTGGTCCCTATCTTTTACACAATATTTTAATTTGGTCCTTAAGCTTTCAATTGTGTCAATTTGGTCCATAATCTTTCAATGTTGTGTCAATTTAGTCTCTGTCGTTATATCTTGGATGAAAATTACTGACGTAACAAATGACCAAAATAAAATTTTAGTTTATTCTCTCATCAACGAAAGCTAATTTTTTATTTTAACCATTACACACATCATCAATTTTCATCCAAAAAATAACAGCAGGGACCAAATTGACATGGTACTAAAAGATTATGGACCAAATTGACAAAATTGAAAGGTTAGGGATCAAATTGAAATATGGTGTATAGGTTAGGGACCAAAACATAGTTTACCCTTCTTTAAATTTGAGATTTTTCATTTTGGTCCATTAAATTTTATTATGTTTTCAAAATGGTCTTTCCCTCTATATCCATCACTTTTTCTTTTTTATAGAAACATATTAATGGCTAATTTGACCATTAAGAATAAAAGAATAAAAAAGAAATTAACCATCGGTTTGTTAATCTTGGCGGCTAGGTTAAGCACGGAGATGGAGATCACAAACTCCTCTTATTTTTGTTGATTATAGATATTTAGTCATAAAAAATTTAAAAAAATAAATCTAAAGAAAAGCTTTTGTAGTATGGTTAAGCAATAATTATTTCATGCATTGGATATATATACATCATTTTTCTCTCAATATGTGAGTTTTGACTTGAGCCTTGAGGAGAAATATATATATATATATATATATATATGATGGGATAGTGAAAATTACATCTCATGTTTGTCCAGATGGTTCGTCCATGAACCTTGAGCCAAATGTTCAGATAGACTGTCTATAAGCAAAAGAGTCGTCCATGGGCAAAGCACTTGGACGATCACATAACGCTTGAGAAATCCTCTAGTGTAGACTTATTCACGTGCGTGGAGGATTCGAGCCACAATCTTGGAGTGGTTACCAAACCCAGGTTCATCGCCACAAATTCCTCATAAGTACTTAACTTCCACCAGCAGTTGTAACTCCTATAGCCATTGAGGAAGTTATGTCCAAACTCACTGATTTCCACGAATCTTGGGGAAGTTACTAAGCCAATAACCGCTCCAAGGTTCTCTATATAAGGACTGGTCTGAATCAAATCAAGGTAAGTGTGCATTTTGAGATTTTACTCCCAAAAAAGTTGGAACTTTATTCTTGTGAGAAACTAACTTCGTCATCGGAGGGTTTTTGGCCGGTCCACCCCGGTTCCCTTTGATAGTGTGTTCACCTTCGCAGGTCTTCACTACAACAAGTAGCCCCATTGAAGTCGGAACATTCAGCCTGCTGATTCCGTGAACTATCAGTTGGTGCCGTCTGTGGTAATAGGGCGATTTGTATTTTTGCAATTTGTCTTTCTACGACAAAAGTCTAAATGGTTTGAACTAGATCAAGGGCTAATAGCCCAGGTCATCAGGAGAGTAGGGATGCTTCAAGCAATCCCCATCGCGATCGTCAATCAGCCCCAGTGATGCAATAGTCCTCTGTTCAACACATGCAATCTATGGCAGCCGCCATGGCGGAGTTAACCCATCAAAATCAGGAACTGACCAAGGAGATTAATTTAAAGAAGCAACGTTACGAGGCGTACACTGAAGGTCAAGCCCAAAATCAGGAAGATAGGGGGAACGCTGAGCCTGGAAGCCAACCAAGGTGTACCACATCAAGAAGGGTGCCACATTTGAAGAAGGAAATGGACCAGATGAGGAGGTTATGGCGGAGATGAGGGAGAACATGAGGAGGGCAAATCCACTAGAGGATCTAGTCCACCGAACGGATTCCCCTTTCACGGCTTCCATCAATGGACACCCTTGCCTTCGAAGTTCAAGATGCCTTCATTGGATTCATACGATGGAACACGTGACCCATTTGATCATATTGCTACCTTCAAGACTACCATGCACCTTCAAGAAGTCCTAGATGAGATTATGTGTAGAGTCTTCCCTACTACTCTCAAAGGACCGGCGCGAGTGTGGTTCAACAAAATACCCCCGAACACAGTAAGTTCTTTTGAAGAATTGAGTAATTTATTTGTCAATAATTTCATCGAAGGGCAAAGGCACAAACGTTCTTCGTCTAGCCTGTTAACCATAAAATAAGGGGAGAATGAAAGCCTACGCTCCTTCATCACTCGTTTTAACAAGGAAGCCCTAACCCTGGACGAGGTGGATGATAAGCTACTCTTGGCGGCCTTCCGTAATGGGGTTAATTCTGATTTATTCATCCATAAGCTTTATGAGAAGGAGCCTTAATCCATGGCTGAACTCGTCCATTCGACCCAAAACTTTATGAATGCAAAGGACGCCATCATTGCTAAAAAGAGGAAGAGAGCAAAGAGAATGGAAGCAAACCCTGCGCAACACTTCAAACAAGGTCCTCGTCCAAAGAAGGGACAAACGGAAGATAACAAGGAACGAGATAATAGGAAGACGGGTTCGTCCTTAGAAAGAAGTCAGAACTACACGCCCTTAAACGCTCCACTCGATCAGGTGCTCATGCAAATCAAAGATGACCCTTCCTTAAAGTGGCCGGAGAAGATGAAAGGAGATCCCAACAAGCGCAATAAGAATAAATATTGTCGATTCCATAGAGATTATGGGCATGACACGAACGAGTGTTATGACTTGAAGCAGCAGATCGAGAACCTCATTAGACAAGGAAAGGTAAGGCACTTCACTGGAAGGGATCATAAAGATGAGAAATTGAAGGGAAAGATGGAAGAATCATCACGGCCCTCACTTGGAGAAATAAGGTTTACCATAGGAGGGATTTCGACAAGACAGTCTTCCAAGTCGAAGAAGACGTATCTCAAAGTGGTTGCAAAACGTCCAACTCTCTGGACGATCCCCAAGGACGAGGGGAATGGACGAGCCAACTATTTCATTCACTGACGAAGAGGCTGAAAGGATCCATCACCCACATGACGATGCAATTGTCATTACTCTTCTCATCGCAGATTATACAACCAAGAGAGTGTTGGTGGATAATGGAAGTTCAGCAAACATATTGTACTACCCTGCATTCCAGCAAATGAGGCTTGGATGAGATCAACTTCATCCGGTATGTTCACCATTAATAGGATTTGGAGGAATGAAGATACAGCCTGTAGGCATCATTACGTTACCTATAGTGGTGGGGTCATACCCACAATAGATAACCAAGGAAGTCAATTTCCTCGTGGTGGATTGTTCGTCCTCATACAATGCTATTATTGGAAGACCAACTTTGAACAGTTGGAAGGCGATCACGTCTACATACCATCTATCCGTTAAATTCCCTACAGAATATGGGGTAGGACAAGTGCAGGGAGACGAACTAGTAGCAAGAGAATGCTATTTAGCCATGTTGGCCAAGGACGAACAAAATCAAACGATGAATATTGAAGAAAGAAGAGTTGCCGTAGAACCTACTGAAGTATTGGAAAACGTTTTATTACAAGAAAATGATCCTGAAAAGTTCACCAAAATTGGAACAAGTATGAAGGAGAAGGCGAAAAAAGACCTCGTCTAGTTTCTTAGAAAGAGTATCGATGTTTTTGTGTGGAGTCATGACGACATGCCAAGAATCGATCCAAATGTAATTACTCATCGATTGAATGTGTATCCCTCTTCTAAGCCTATTCGTTAGAAGAAGAGGATGTTTGCTCCTGAACGAGATAAGACTATCAAGGAAGAGGTTCAGAAACTGACCATAGCATAGTTTATCTGGGAAGTCTATTACTAGGATTGGTTAGCCAATGTAGTGATGGTGAAGAAGGAAAATGGCAAGTGAAGAATGTGCGTAGACTTCATTGACTTGAACAAGGCTTGCCCCAAGGATAGTTATCCTTTGCCACACATTGATCAATTGGTGGATTCGACAGCTGGCCATCAGTTTTTGAGCTTTATGGACACCTTCTCAGGATATAACCAGATAAAGATGGACGATGCTGACCAAGAAAAGACCTCCTTTATTACCAGTCAGGGTTTGTTTTGTTATAAGGTGATGCCCTTCGGTCTGAAGAACACAGGGGCGACTTATTAAAGGTTGGTGAATCACATGTTCCGCCCACAGATAGGACGAAATGTGGAGGTGTACGTCGATGACCTGCTTGTGAAGGGCTTAGACGAGGGAAGTCATTTGGACGACCTTCAAGAAACCTTTGAAACACTTAGGCGATATAAGATGAAACTGAACCCAAGTAAATGTGCATTCGGGGTATCTTCAGGAAAGTTTCTAGGATTCATGGTTTCACAGAGAGGAATTGAAGCGAATCCAGATAAGATCCAAGCCATATTAAACATGGAACCACCTAAAAATGTCAAGGAAGTCCAGTCCCTCACCAGAAGAGGTGCTGCTTTGAACAGGTTTGTTTAAAAAGCCACAGACAAGTGTTTACCCTTCTTCAAAGTCCTCAGGAAGGCATTCGAATGGACGAACTAGTGTCAAAAGGTCTTCCAAGATCTAAAGGACTATCTTACCATGGCTCCATTGTTAAGTCCGTCCGTGCTAGGAGAGGAACTGTATCTGTACTTAGCAGTGTCCCCACATGCCGTGAGTTCAACGTTGATCAGGGAGGAAGGGAAGGTGCAAAAGCCTGTGTATTACACTAGCCAAACACTCAGAGGAACAGAAGGAAGGTACCCACTGATAGAGAAGTTAGCTTTTCCACTAATAACAGCTTCTAGGAAGTTAAGACATTACTTCCAAGTTCATGTCATCAATGTCATGACGAGCCATCCACTCAAGAAGGCAATGAACAAGCTAGAAGCTGCAGGACGACTAATTCAATGGGCAGTCGAGCTCAGTGAATTTGACATTCGGTACCAACTAAGAAATGCAATAAAGGCTCAAGCCCTGGCAGATTTCATTGCAGAGTTCACTCCAAGTTACGAGGACTTGGGCGGAAGAGAAGACAATAAAAAATAGGTCGTCCATGTAGATGGATTGTCTACTCTGTATGCAGGAGGTATAGGAATTGTTTTGCAGTCACCAGAAGGAGATAAATTGAAGCACAAGGTTCGCTTGCAGTACCAAACGACTAACAATGAAGTGGAGTATGAAGCCCTTCTTAAAAGGTTGGAGTTGGCTAAATATATAAAAGCAGACTCAATACTCGTCTTGGGAGACTCTCAATTGGTCATAGGCCAAGTAAATGGGACATGTGAAGCCAAGGAAGACAAAATGAAGAAATATTTAAAGAAGGTGGTACGCCTTGTGAAGAAATTCAAGGAAGTTGATTTCATTCAAATCCCAAGGGAAGAGAACGTAGAAGCAGATACTCTGGCAAAGGAAGCCTCCGCGAATGAAGCAATGAACAAGTTTGATGAAATACAATACATGCCAAGCATAGACCTACCAAAAATGTTGAAGGTGAGGAAAATTGGATGACCCCGATAGTATCATACCTGAAGGACAGAAAGCTTCCAGAAGGGAAGGACGACGCTAGAAAGCTCAAGGTTAAATCAGCCAGGTACATTCTTATGGACGAAGTGTAATACAAAAGAGGTTTTTCCCAGCCTTACCTAAGGTGTTTAGCTCCAGACAAGGCGAATTACGTATTGAGGGAAGTTCATAAAGAAACATGTGGTAACCACTCAAGAGCCAAATCACTTGTCCACAAGGTCGTCCGTGCAGGATACTATTGGCCAACCATCCAAGCTGATGCTAAGGCATATGTTAAGGTATGTGATCAATGTCAACGTTTCAGTAATATTCCTAGACAGCCATCAGAGTATCTTACCCCAATAATGGCCCCTTGGCCTTTTGCACAATGGGGTTTGGATATCTTAGGCCCCTTTCCAACTGGGACTAGACAGATGAAGTTTTTGGTAGTAAGAATAGACTATTTTACTAAATGGGTAGAAGCTGAACCCTTAGCAAAGATTACACAACAGAATGTCAAAAACTTTGTTTGGAAAAGCATTGTATGCAGATTTGGAGTACCTAGGGTACTAGTGTCTGACAATGGACGACAGTTCGACAACACACCTTTCAGGGAATTTTGTGAACAACTTGGAATCAAAAACCATTACTCTTCACCCTCCCACCCACAAGCCAATGGCCAGGCAGAAGTAACAAACCGATCATTGTTGAAGATCATCAAGACTCAACTTGAAGGGGCAAAGGGAGTATGGCCGGATAAGTTACTAGGTGTTTTGTGGGCTTACAGAACAACAGTGAGAACCCCCACAGGGGAAACTCCTTTTAAACTAGCCTATGGAAGTGAGGCAATCATACCTGCAGAAGTGCACATGGCCAGCCACAGGGTGAAGAAGCATCGAGTTGAAGAAAACGAAGAACAACTCCGTCTTAACCTTGATCTTATAGACGAGGTGAGGATGGACGCGGAACAAAGAACAGCTAGGTACAAAAATCTTATGGCAAGGCAGTATGATGCCATGGTGAAACCCAGGCGCTTCAACATTGGGGATCTCGTCCTAAAGAGGGTTACCTTGGCAACAAGAAACCCGGCCTATCGGAAACTGGGGCCAAATTGGGAAGGACCTTGTAGGGTTATCAACTGCAAAAGGCAAGGATCCTACTACTTGGAAGCTTTGGATGAACGGAGGCTAGAACACCCTTGGAATGTTGAGCACCTAAGGAAGTACTATCAATAAATGCTGAATCTAGACGAAAGTGGCCACGAACGAGATTCATGGACGAGTCGAGTAATGTATTGTTTTCTCGTGTTTGTTTGTTTACTATTACTGTGTTTTAAGTATTTTAATAATCCCCTAGAAAGTGCATTAGTGTTTAACTTTTGTGCTATTCATGGATGAGTTTGTTGAAAGTATTTTTAATTCCCTAAAGGCACTAGCTCTCAAGCATGTGCCATGACTGTGGATGAATGTTTACATAGTATGGATTTCCAAATATATATATGATGTATTTCAAAGTATATGCATGATTGTGTGGGAATCCTTCATTTTTGCAATTTCATTCGGAACAATCCATAGAAGGCAAACAGCCAAAGACGAATAAAATCCTTGGACGCGAGGATATGCCGTCTATAAGCTTTCCTCAAAATAAGGATAAAGCAAAGACAATAAACCTAAGGTATATCCGTCTAAAGTTTAAGATGAGATGAAACCTAGGGAATAATCGTCTAAGACATAGCGAGTCTAACCAGCCTAACAATCGACTGCATGGACGAGCAATTGCTAGGAACAATTTAGCTAAGGACAGACAAATGATCGTCCCCAAGTTTGAATAATGAATAAAGCTAGCCAAAAGGAACGTCATTCATAGACGAGCTGCACTTAATGGCGAACATGGATTCATTTTACCCTATTTTGGGCGATGTAAACGGAAATTAGTCCACATGCTAAGGACGAGGTAAAATGTCCTAAATGGACAGACCACACAACCATAGAAATAATATGGACGACATAAATGAAGTTTGTCCTTAAAGTCTTAAACACATTCAAACATAATGAAAAGTGAATATGAAAATTATTCATTCATTCATTCATAAAGTTCAAAGAAGGGTAGACGACCAACGTCCAAAAACCCTAAGTTATGTGAAAGACAATAGAACTAATTGTATGTAAAGCTCGTCCATAAACTTGGACGAGACAATTGTACTTGGAAAAATTATAATAATAAAAAAAAATAAAAAAAAAAATAAATAAAAAAAGGAGCAAAGCCCAAAACAACAGGAACCTTTAATAAAATTAAACTAATAAATAACCTCATTTGGGTAAACTATCAGGGGCATTGCCTCCAGACTTGGGGTCGTCTTGAATAACTTTGTTGCTAGCGTCGTCCACTACGATAACATCCTTAGAACTTGTCTGCAGCAAGGAGCTTTCTGTAGCAAAAGGAAGCTTGAAAGAGTCAAAGTTCAAGTCAGGAAATGCTTCTTGGGAATCAGCACAGAAGTCCTCACAGCTAGCAGCATAGTGACTTTCTAGACGATTCTTGTACTCATCAAACTTCTTGAAGGCAGATATGGCTTCCTAACGTGCTTTCTCCAAGGACGAGGCAAACCCAGAAACTTGCCCCTCCAAGTGAGCAATGCGAGTCTCTTTCTCAATGGCATCCGTTTTGAGCCCCTCCACCTCGCTCTTCAGCTTCATCTCACTTCCTTGCAGACAGTTGAAATCATCCGTCAATCTAATCACCTCCCCCTTTTTTAATAGAATTTCATTATTCAGCTCCTTAGCCTTCTCCTTAGCCATCTTAGCCTCCGCACAGAGTTCCTTGGCCTGGTACGTCGTTGTATAAAACTTTGACATAGCGTATGTGTGGACGAAGGAAAGTCAGACATTTTATTTTGAAAACTTACTGAAAACACATGAAGACAAATGAAACTTATACCTTGAAGAGGTCATGGATACCAGAGCGTTCAAACTCCTTCACTGACATATTGTATCATTCATTAACTTCATTATCAGTGATTATTCCTTTGAATGTCCTCCATACGTAACTCTCGTCCAACACCAGGTTAGAAGGATGCTCAGATGGCTTTAACGGATGAGGCTTGCAAGGAGTCTTGGCTGGAGGGGGAGTAGGATCAGTCTGGACGGGATGAACTGTTTGGACGGCCTCCGCATCGATAGGAGGGTCGTCCAGGTCTACTGTTGGAGGTGTAAACTTGGAAACCTTGGGAAGAGAAGCCTTGCCAGGTTTTTGTTTCTTAGGGCCTCGACGACTTGAGAGGTCGTCCAGATCCACAGCACTAGATATAGACTTAGATTTCCTCTTTCCTGTCTGGACGGAAGTTTTCTAAACGACTGGCAGTGCGGTGGCATCCTCGTCCCCACTATTTATGGTTTTTTCCTTATTCTCCCTCATTGTAGTTATTCCTGCGATGAGAAAAATCAAGTTAAAAAAAAAAAAAAAAGGAAGTTAGAAAAATAGAATGGACGATACTTACTTCGACGAGTGGTTTCCTCATGACCAAGATTCTCAGCAATAGGTATTGGGCCAAGTCCCCACGCAGCTAGACGACTAAGAGTCACTAGATTGTGAAAAGTTCTCCCAGGGAAGGCACGAACTTGGTCAATTCAATCCAAGTAAAGTTTGTCCAAGCGTGGACAAACAACAGCTGCATCAATAAAGAAAAAAAGGTTAAACAACTGAAAGTTAGGAAATATATAAAGAGAAATGAAATAAAATGGAAAGGAAACATACCCTTAGGACGAAGGTGACCTAGAGGGCTGGTAAAAGGTGGGAAGGGGGCATTACCCACGTCAACTAGGTCCCCAGCCCAATTTCCAGAAATAATAAAAAATTCTCTTTTCCAGAGCCTGTCAGATGAGCTACGGCCCTTTATTAAACTATAGTAAGAGCCCCTAGACGAGAACTGGTAAAAACTAGCAGACTTCTTTATCTCTGAGAGCTTATAACAGTAGAGGAACTCGTCCACTGTAATAGGACAGTCCCCTTCCAATGCCTCACGCCATAACACTTGCATGACAACTACCATCCTCTATCCATTGGGGTTGAGCTAGTTAGGTCCAATACCCAACCTATGGAGAAGACCTCTACAAAAAGAATTTAGAGGAAACCTAAGGCTAGCTAAGAGATAAGAGGTGTATACTGCTAAACCAGAAGAAGGAGAACAACACCATTCTCCTTCCATGGGTAGACGAGGCTTAAATTCCTTAGGGATCTGGTATCTATCTACAAGGGTTTCTTAGCAGCATATAAAATGGACGCTACTTCAGGGGCACAACTATAAATAATATTTTCTTCCTCCTCCTCCTCGTCTTAAGGAGGGCTAGGTGGCTATCTGGACTAGCTAGCCCCATATCCAGAAGCCATCCTACGTTATAATTTCTGGAATTCCTCGAAGGGAATACCAGGAACCGCAGACGAATAGTGCTCGTCTGAAGAATTACTACTGGCTGTACTATTTTCGCTACTCTCATAACTACCCTCACTCCTAGAAAAATCGTCCTGATACGCGTCTATCCCCCTCTCTAAACTACTACTAGACGAAGACATGACTGAAATGAAAAAAGATTAAGACGAAAACCTAAAGAGGAAGAGGAAATACCTGACAACTAGGAGGAGGGCTAAATGAGGCTCTTGGACGAGATGGCAGAAAGGAAATTGTAAGAAATGTAAGGGGTAGGAGAGGGAATGCACCTATTTATAGGGCCCAGAAATGGGGTCAACGAAGCGACGCCAGCCATTCAAAAGAAGACACGTGACAGTCCCTTTGGAAAACACAATCAACGCCAAAGGTCAACCAACAAAGTCATGACACGTGGCCCAGATTCAAAAAAAAAAAAATGGTCAGAACCACAAAAGTGCACATTAATCCCAATAATGTCTTTGGACGACCATTGGACGAGGGGGCAACTGATGGGATAGTGAAAATTACATCTCATGGTCATCCAGATGGTTCGTCCATGAGCCTTGAGCCAAATGTTCAAATAGACTGTCTATGAGCAAAAAAGTCATCCATGGGCAAAGCACATGGACGATCACATAACACTTGAGAAATCCTCTGGTGTAGACTTCTTCACGTGTGTGGAGGATTCGAGCCACAATCTTGGAGCGGTTACCAAACCCAAGTTCATCACCACAAATTCCTCATAAGTTCTTAACTTCCACTAGCGATTGTAACTCCTATAGCCGTTGAGGAAGTTATGTCCGGACTCACTGATCTCCACGAATCTTGGGGAAGTTACTAAGCCAATAACCGCTCCAAGGTTCTCTATATAAGGACCGATCTGAATCAAATCAGGGAAGTGTGCACTCTAAGATTTTACTCCCAAAAAAGTTGGAACTCTATTCTTGTGAGAAACTAACTTAGTCATCGGAGGGTTTTTGGTCGGTCCACCCCGGTCCCCTTTGATAGTGTGTTCATCTTCGTAGGTCTTCACTACAACAAGTAGCCCTATTGAAGTCGGAACATTCAGCCTACTGATTCCGTGAACTATCAATATATATATGAAAAATATATAAATTTATAGTACAAATCTTCTTTCTCACCAACATAAACTAAAATTTAATATAGATAAAAGAAGACACTACAATTGCATATCTTGTTCCACATTTATGAAAAGAACTTCTATTAACATACATATGTACATTATTATTATTTTGGATACATACAGTAGAATTTAAATTTATAGCATATACTCTATGATAATTGCTTTTATCATCAGAGTAAAACTCTAATTGGTTTTTTGTGTGGATGGAGTAGGGGTGGCAACTTTTATTCATATCCATGAACCCAACCCATTACCCACCTAATTTGGATAAGTCTTAACTCAACCCATTTGAATATTTGGGTTAAATGGGTAAAGACCCATTTGGTTATTTAATTTATATGGGTCTTAATGGATAAACTCACTAATATCCACTAAAAGTCTAAAACTCATCTAAAATTTAAATAAACAACATAAAATCGAAATTTCTAGAAAATAACCAAAATACCCCTGAAACCAAGAAAATGATCAAAATACCCCCCAAAACCTAAAAATTACAAAACTACCCCTAAAACCCTAAAAATTACCAAAATACCCCTGAAATCCAAAAAATGACCAAAATACTTCCAAAACCCAAAAAATGACCAAAATATCCCCGAAACCTAAAAATGACCAAAATACCCTCAAAACCTATAAAATGACCAAAATACCCCCGAAACCCAAAAAATGACCAAAATACCCTCGAAACCCAAAAATTACCAAAATACCCCCAAAACCCAAAAAATGACCAAAATACCCCCAAAACCTAAAAATGACTAAAATACTCCCAAAATCCAAAAAATGACCAAAATACCCCCAAAACCCAAAAAATTACCAAAATACTCTCCTAAACCTTAAAAATGACCGAAATACTTTTGAAACCTTAAAATAACCAAAAATACCCCCAAAACCTAAAAAATGACCAAAATACCTTCGAAACCTATAAAATGACTAAAATACCCCCGAAACCTGAAAAAATTACCAAATTACCCCGTAACCTAAAAAATGACTAAAATACCTCCAAAACCCATAAAATTACCAAAATACCTCCAAAACTTAAAAAATGACTGAAATACCTTGAAACCTAAAAAATATCCAAAATACCCCCCTAGAAACCTATAAAATGACTAAAATACCCCCAAAACCTAAAAAAATGACCAAAATACCCTCGAAACCTAAAAATTACCAAAATACACCCTAAACCTAAAAAATTACCAAAATACCCCTTAAACCTAAAAAATGATTGAAATACCCTTAAAACCTAAAAAATTACCAAAATACCCTAAAACCTAAAAAATGATCAAAATACCCCAAGACTAAAAAATGACTAAAATAACCCCAAAACCTAAAAAATTGACCAAATACTCCCCAAAACCTAAAAAATGACCGAAATACCTCCAAAACCTAAAAATTACCAAAATACACCCTAAACTTAAAAAATTACCAAAATACTCCCTAAACCTAAAAAATGACCGAAATACCTCCAAAACCTAAAAATAATTGAAATACCCCCCGAAAAATTTACCAAAATACCCTGAAACCTAAAAAATGATTGAAATACCCTAAAACCTAAAAAATGACCAAAATAACCCCAAAACCTTTAAAAAAAATTATTGATAAAAACCCCTAAAACCTAATTATGACCAAAATACCCCTAAACATGTAAGGTGACCAAAATGCACTTGAAACATCTAAAATTACCGAAATAGAGGTTTAGGGTATTTTGGATGTTTCGAGGATATTTTCGACAAATTAAAGGTTCTAAGAGTATTTTAGTCATTTTATAGGTTTCAAGGGAATTTCGGTAATTTTTTAGGTTTCGGGGTTATTTAGATCACTTTTTAGATTCTAAGGGTATTTTAGTCATTTTTTAGGTTAGGACATTTTTGTCATGTTTTAGGTTTTAAGGTTATTTCAATAATTTTTAGATTTTTTGGTTATTTTGGTAAATTTCTAGGGTTCAGAAGTCTTTTGGTAATTTTTAGGCTTTGGGGTATTTTGGTAATTTTATAAGTTTTAGGGGTATTTTGGTCATTTTTTGGGTTTCGGGGGCATTTTGGTAATTTTTTTGGTTTCGGGGGTATTTTGGTAATTTTTTGGGTTTTGGGGGTATTTTGGTCATTTTTAGGTTTCGGGGTATTTTGGTCATTTTTTGGGTTTCAGGGGAATTTTGGTCATTTTTGGGTTTTGGGGGTATTTTGGTAATTTTTTGGGTTTTGGGGGTGCTTTGGTAATTTTTTGGGTTTCAGGGGTATTTTAGTAATTTTTTGGGTTTTGGGGTATTTTGGTTATTTTTTGAGTTTTAGGGGTATTTTGGTTAGTTTTTGAGTTTCGGGGATATTTTGGTTATTTTTTGAATTTCGGGGTTATTTTGGTCATTTTTTGGGTTTTAAGGGTATTTTGGTCATTTTTTGGATTTCAGGGGTATTTTGGTCATTTTTTGGGTTTTGGGGGTATTTTGGTCATTTTTTAGGTTTTGAGGGTGTTTTGGTAGTTTTTGGGGTATTTTGGTCATTTTTAGGTTTCGGTGGTATTTTGGTCCTCTTTTGGGTTTTTGGGGTATTTTGATCATTTTTTGGGTTTCAGGGGTATTTTGGTCATTTTATTGGGTTTTGTGGGTATTTTGGTAATTTCTAAGGGTATATTGGTAATTTTGGAAGTGTAGGGGTATTTGCGTCATTTTGGGTATTTAAGGGTGTTTTGGTAATTTTGGAGGTTAAGAGAGTATTCAAGTTGTTTTAAAGGTATTTTGGTCATATTGGGTTAAATGGGTGGGTTACTAATTAAATGGGTTGGGTTGGTAATGGATAATTAATTTATATATAAACAAATCATAAATTGATAAATTAGTAATTACACATCCAACCTATTTATGACCCAACCCATCCATTTGCCACCCCCTAGGATGGAGCAATATTTTCTGCAGAACCAATGGAAGGCAACGTTGTTGTTTCACGGGGACCTGCCCATTTACCACATTATGCCAAATGAAATTCTTGAAGACAACAATCAGAAAAATAAGTGACACTGCAAAAGCGATAAGCTGGCCTCACTGGATATGGTGCCTCAAAGGAACTCATAAGCTTGCGCCCTGTTTCTGAAGTCAGAAATGTAGAAAACATAGTCCAAACATAATTATAAAATCTCCAATTGATTTGAACATAAAATGTTTCCTATATCTCTCACATGCAGCATTAAAGAACCCAAATAATAAGAGACACAGGAGTGCAACTGTGTGCAAGATTGCCACCATGCAAACAACACTACCATGACCTCCAATTGTGTGATGATGCCACACATCTTTCCTAATCCGCCCATTCCAAATAATTAAGGTTCATGATGCCATCAGCCAGATCTCCATCTGGAAATTCGTTGTGTGATGAAGAAGGTTAATTGAATTGGCATTAAGGGGTATGGAGAAGAGGACTAGAGCGAGCTCTCTTGAAAATGGATTTTGATTTTGCTTTTGAAGTTGGTGGGAGAGTTGTGGCGTCTTGCTCTTTATATTGGTCTTCAAAGAGCATCTATTCCAGACCTCTACTTGTACATAAAGAAAAATTAAAGCACAAAAGATAGACGCAAAGTAGATTCCAAATTATTTTTGTTGGTTAAAGAAAACGTTGAGTAGGCAAAGAAAGAAGATTCCTACGAAAATTATAACAAAAGGAATGGAACCAGTTAAGTTGCTTCAGGAAAAGAGCCTGGAACCAATACCAATTTGTAATGCCAAATTTACTATTTTATAGGTTAAAAAAAAATTAAACAAAAGGCTAATAATGTACATTCATATCAGATAAAATGTGAGTTTATTCCACCATTTTCACAGCCCATGTGGATGACTACTTGTCATCTTTCTTCAGAGAAAAAAATTTAAAAAAAAAAATCTCGTCAACTTTGACAACTTATAGAATGATGATTATGGATTTAGGTGAAAGATTTTGATAATCAGAGATACTAATAATTGATTTTATGGCTACTTATTACTAACTTTCCGTGGTGTGCCCTCTATTCCCATTTTTTTTTTTTTTTTTTTCATCTTTGTAAATTCAACTTTTAATGAAATGTGATTGCTTAACATACAAATTATGAAGATATATTATATTTCTAACCAACTCTCTTTTGTCTAGCTTGTTTTATTTTATTTTAAACTAAATTATATTTTTAACCCTTAAAGTTTAGAGGTTATTTTCATTGTATGTAGTATGTAGTTCTTTAAAGGGTAAACTACATATTTAGTCCATATCTTTTATACCATATTTCAATTTAGTCTTTAACCTTTCAATCGTGTCAATTTAATCCCTAACCTTTCAGTTTTGTGTCAATTTAATCATTAACATTACTTTTTGGATGAAAATTGTTAACACTTGAAAATTATTTTACTACAGTATTTTCAACAAAAAATTTTCAATTTTCAACAATAAGCGATATCTAAATAGACCCTATATATATAAGAGAAATATATAAATTTATAGTACAGATCTTTCTCACCAACATTAACTAAAATTTATTATAGATAAAAGAAGACACTACAATTACATATCTTGTTCCACAATTATGAAAAGAACTTCTATTAACATACATATGTACATTATTTTTATTTTGGATACATATAGTAGAATTTAAATCTATAACATCTACTTTATGATAATTGCTTTTATCAGCAGAGTAAAACTCCAATTGGTTTCTCTTTTTTGTGCAGGCGGGATTCCAACCTCAATCCCCTTTATTGCTAGACATTTCTATACATTATCAAATTATTCTACCAAGTTATATATGTATCATTTTGAATGTAACTATAGAACTCAAGCAATATTTTCTGCAGGAATTAATGGAAGGCGACGTTGTGGATTCCTGGGGACCTGCCCATTTACCACATTACGCCAAATGAAATTCTTGAAGACAACAATCAGAAAAATAAGGGCTACTGCAAAAGCACCATAAAAATGGTTCCTATTGAGCAGCAAGTCCAAGCTCAAGTGCATTGTCAATGTAGCCGTGACTTCAAAGATGACATAGTTGTGGCCAGGCTTCAGTAGATTGATTATACACAGTGAATCAACTGTGAAAAGTAAACTCGTTACAACACCTGCAATTTCAGAGGATTTTATCTTTTGGAGATAATTGGGCCCCCCTGGATATGGTGCCTCAAAGGGGCTCATAAGCTTGCGTCCTGTTTCTGATGTCAGAAAACATAGTCCAAACATGATTATATAATCACCAATTGATTTGAACATGAAGTGTTTCCTATACTTTTCACATGCAGTATTAAAGAACCCAAATAGTAAAAGGCACAGGAGTGCAACTGTGTGCAAGATTGCCACCATGCAAACAACACTACCGTGACCTCCAATCTTTAGGAGGTACAATTTAGTAGAAGTGAAGTTGGCTAAAGCACAAAGAGAACTTATCAGTCCCAGAAGGAACCAAAAGACTCGAACAGGAGTCACCCGGGGATGAACATGGATTGTGAACCACCTCTCTAGAGGGGTTGGGCAAACATGATCATCACCTTCAACTTGAGGAGCCTGTTGGTTCCAAAGATTTCTCCACCAGTATTGTACTGCTTGCCAAAATGTAACTGTTGGCATGTCATCATGCAATTCATTTGGTACACTCCACGATGCGTTATGTGCGTCACCTGGCTCAGGAGGTACATTCCTAGGCCCAGTTGGAAATTGGGAATCCATGTGGAGAATAAAAATGGTTTGAATTTGCCAGCCACTATAGAGAAAAGGAGAGGAGGCAAAGATTGAATTTTGGGATTTGGTTAGGGAGCTAATGGGGGTAGAAAACCAAAACTCTTTATCAATCTTCAAGGCATTTGCTCCTATGAATGGGAATAATAAACAGGTGAACTCCTTTTAACATTTTCATTTGGGAATCATTTATATGTACATTGAATAGGAAAAGGAAAGGATAAAAGAAGAATGAGAAGAAGGATTATTCCAAATGTTCAGTAAAAGAAAGGATAAAAGAAGTATGAGAAGAAAGATTATTCCAATGTTCAGTAACTTCTAGAACGGGGTTTATGTTCAGAGTAGCTCTAGTTTTATTATGAAGGCTACAAAAGTAGTTGCATGATTATGTTATACACAAACACAACCCTATTTAGCCAGGGCTGCATATTACTCAATTACCATAGTGCACATAGGGCTTCTAATGTTTTCTGAAACATCAATAATATTGCCACGGTTCTACAGATGCCAACTTGCAAAGTCAAATAATAATAAAAATTTAAGAACTTCATTACCCTAAAAACCATAAAGGATCCTAATCCATGCAAGAACCATGAACAAGAAAGACGTTTAATTTTAATTAAACATTCAACATAAGCTTATTGTTTCAATAAATGATCCCCAACAAAAGAGAATGCTAAGAATTACCATGGGCGGCTACAACAAAGGGGACCGGCATTGCAGTGGAAAATATAAAGGAGCGACCACTTGATTGTATGATTAGCTTCCAATTTTTGCTTTTCATATAGTGTTCAGAAAGCAGCATAACCAAATCAGACATATTTTCACGTACAAGAGATAAAACATTCAAGGAACTCATTATATTAAGGCTAGTTATAGAAAATAATAAGAAAAATAGTTTGCATGCTATGTCCAATACAGTGAGAAGTCATATGTTCCTGAGAGTTGTCTAGATGAGCCCTACTTCTATTGATTTATTTTTATTCTTTTTTATCATACCACAGATGAAGAGTACACTAGAACAGTTACCTGCATGCTATGAATCCACCATAGCAGCCTGTGGCCTTACTCAAAGTACCAATGCATATGTCAACCTCTTTTTCACAATTGAACTCCTCAGCTACTCCACCCCATTTTTGCCACAAACAAAAGTTCCATGAGCCTGAAAAGAACTCTCAACAACAGTAACACTAATTTTCAAAGCATATACAAGCATTAAAGTAGGTATACAGGAAGAAGCCATTTTTCTCAGTGCCATACATGATCTAAACCAAAGTGCAAGTTGAAGGGGGAAAAAAAAACGTTAATAGTAATAAATAATGTTTGGGAGAGTTCATTTTCTTTGGCTTATTGTGACAAACAGATCCGTATTTAGAAAATAAACTGTGACAAACAGATTAGTCCATAATCTTTATGTCTTAGCTGTCAAATCAGAATCACAGAATTTAGATTGAAGGGCTAACTTCAATCCAACGATGACTACCATGTGCACAAGACAGGTTCTTAAACAGCTTCTTTTGATTGCATAAACATCACCATATAAAAATGACTTACATCATCAACAACCAACAAAAACTGATGCTTCTTGCGAAGCTTCACAATTTCGACCATTGGTGCAAAGTCCCCATCCATACTAAACAAGCTGCAATAAAAACAGATTGAAGTCATTTATCAAATATAACAATGTACATGCACGTGCACATACACATGTTTGAAATGTTAGTTTTCAAAATAATGAAGTAACAAGAAAGTTTAGAAGACAAACATAAATAATATTAATGTTGAGGAATGGATCAGATAATATGATTCTCATTCAAGCTCAGGTGGCTCTAGTTAGAATTCATGGTGGGAAGGATAAAATCTTGTGGACTGCTACTTCAAATGCAGTATCTGTGGTTTCAACCAACCATATTACATTTCACAAATCCATACATAATCATAACCGCTACAACCAAATCAACATAAATGTAGAATTCCAACACCCTAGTTTATGCCAATGTTTTATGAGTTATGTTTTATGAGTTTCTTATATACTCCTATATTTTTGGTTCTATTGCTGTGATCAAGTCAGCTTTGTTTAGAAATGGCTATATATAACAACAAACACAGATGGAGGGAGAAAGAAAACACATAAAATGCTAAAGGAATTATAGTAATACAATTTTTACCTCTTTCTTCTTTTGATCAGCCAAGCATGATTCAAGTAGCCTATGGTAATTAGTATAGCCGCAAGCTACAGCAGAACCCCTTGGACCCATTCCATGTTCTTGGGCTGCCTGGTTTACAATAAAGTTCATAATGTTTTAGGAGTGTCTTACAAAAGTTTTCTTTAAAAGAAATATCATCAAGCACACCTTCGAAGCAGCCCTTTTAATGGTTGGATGTGAGCTCAAGCCCAAATAATCATTTCCAGAGAACAAAATTAGCTTTTTGATTTCTTTAGGTGCTGATTACATGGGGGGAGTTCGTAAATTCTTCATTGAGTCAAAATTTTTTCATTTAGTTTTAGAGGAAGGGGGTCGTTATTTCATGTTAAGGATTTTTGAGAGGGGCAAATTCTTTATGAGATCAGTCTTTATGGGCAGGAATGCAGCACAATGGCTGATGTCTAGCATAGAACACCTTGTTATTGGGGTGAGTTCCAAACAGTTTTTTAATTTTAGAGAAGGTGACACAGCTTTTACTCTCCAATGGAGTTACAACTCTGCTGGTCAGTTCTTGCTGTTGACTGAGCTCAAAGCTGGTGGGTCTAGGAGGTCGATTATCATTCCGGAAGGCAAAGAGAGTCGTGGTTGGAGGGCTTTTGGCCTTGAACTTAGAAAACTGCTGAACCCTTCTCAATATGCAGTGGGAGGAAATGGATTTCCCAAATTCATTCCTCAGGTGCGTAGGTATAACTTGGAGGCTGTAGGTTCTAGAACTTTTGCTGAAGTTGTGCAAGGTTTACATGGAAGAACAGAGGAAAGGAAGCAACCAAAGAAACTAGGAGCCATTGCCAAAAGGAAGTTACCACAGATAGGGGAGGAGAAGATGGGAGTGAATCTGAGAATCTTTGGTGTTAAAGAGGGGGATTTACCGGTGGTGAAATCTGACAGGATGGAGGTGGTGGGAGGAGCTAGGAGGGAGCTTTGCTCTTATGAGGTGGCAGAGGTTGGTGAGCAAAACCTGGCAGACACTAGGCTACGTTTCCCTAGTATTAATTTGAATTCAAAAGATTTTGTTATGGGGAAGAAGACTGATGCTAGGAGATCTTGCTGGTCTGGGAGAGGTCTTGTCGTGGAGGTTGATGTGATGGGGAGGAGACGGGTTTTCTGGGATAGAAAGAAAGGGGGAGATACGAAGTGCAGAGGGGATTCACGTGAATCTGGTAGAGAGACTTCTAAGGCTTTTAAATGGATTCAACGGAGCTCTAATCAGGCTGTAGTTAAGCCTTTTGTGGGCCTTGGAACAAGCCCAGAGCTGACCAACACTAGTGAGGGTCTTTTTTCAGGCCCAAGACTTGTTGAAGTGGGAGAGAGCTCTTGGGCTGGTGAAGGAGCTTTAGCCCAGGTCCCGTTGGAAGCAGATTTAGAGTCAGGGGTATCGGGCCGGTGCATGTCGTCCTCCGTTGTGCCCTTGCTTGCATCTGGTGAGGCCGATGGCTTCACCGGTACCAGTTCCGGCGAGCCCACGCCGTTACAGGGTAAGGACGACGGTCCTTCCTGCACCGGCACATGCTCCGACGAGCTCGCGGTGGCTCAGGTAAAGGCCGATGGCCCTTTCTCCGCCGGAATCAGCCTTGTCCTGCCTTCATTTTTAATGGGCAAGGCCGACAACTCCTTCCTTGTCGGAACTAGCTCCAATGAGTCCATGTCGACACTGGGTAAGTCAGATAACTTGATTCCGAGGTCACCGGTTGAAGGTTTTTTATCTGTTTTTCTTCTGAGCTTATCGCGGGCTGGTCTTTTGGTTCTGGGTGACTATGAGGGGTATGAAGGTGGCTTGGACAATAGTGCTGTCCCGCCGAAAGCAGCCCTTGAATTTGAGCAACCCAGATCAGCGGAGTTACCCACGATGGCATTGAGTGTTGTCCCTGGGGTGTGTTCTTTGGTGGAGGAAGGGGTGAATTTTTCTGATATGGGTTTGGGTGGTGAAGTTAGTTCACCTATTCCTCTGTTGGCTATCACTCCCGGTGGGTTACCTCTGTCAGATGAGCTGAACCGTGATAACCAGGCAGTGGAGTGTGTGGATACTCAGGATACTTCTAGATGGGTGAAGAATAGGCTCCCTGGTTTTAGTAAATTGGTGGGGCTGCCTTTGTGCCGTCATGAAAAGTTATGCATTGCTTTGCTACAGAAGATTGAGAGGGAGACGGAGGCTGCCAAAGTGCTAAACAGGAAAGTTACAGAATCTAGAAAAGTGGTTATCTATAAGGACAAGGGAAAGAGAGAGCTGAGGAACTTGCAGTCTTCGGTTAACTACGATGGTAGGTAGTGGTTGGTTGCTGAGATTCTTTTCGGCCAGGGACTTCATGTCTTTATGCATTTAAAAATTCTCTCTTGGAATGTTAGGGGGCTGAATGACTGTCGAAAACGTTTGATTGTGAAGAATTGTTTGCGTGAGTGGAAGTGTGATGTAATATGCCTTCAAGAAACTAAACTTTCTGGTATGGATAAACAGATGGTAGGTAATTTGTGGAGCTGTCCTTATGTGGATTGGGTGGCCTTGGATGCTGTCCAGACGGCCGGAGGGGTTGTGATGATGTGGGATAGAAGGGTTTTAGAGAGGTCGGAGGTTTTGGTGGGCTCTTTCTCTGTGTCTATTCGGTGGCAAGGGGTGGGGGACGGTTTCAATTGGGCGTGTTCGGGGGTTTATGGCCCAATAGATAACAATGCGAGGGGGTTAATGTGGGACGAGTTGGCAGGTGTTCAGCATTACTGGAATGTCCCTTGGTGTTGCATTGGGGATTTCAATATTGTCCGCTTCCCTAGTGAACGGTTGGGTAATTCCCGTCTTACTCCGGCTATGGAACTTTTTTCGGAGTTCATTGAGGATCTTAATTTGATAGATTTGCCTTTGGAGGGAGGGAGCTTTACTTGGTCTAGCGGGTCAGAGAGGCCTTCGATGTCCAGGATTGACACAGTTTTGGTGTCTCATGATTGGGAGGAGCAATATCCGGATGTGACCCAACGGATTCTCCCTCGTCCTGTTTCTGACCATTTTCCAATTCTAGTGGAGGTAGGGGGAATGGCGAGGGGGAAAAGTCCGTTTAGGTTTGAGAATATGTGGCTTAAGACGGATGGGTTTACCGATAGAGTTCAGTCTTGGTGGAGTCGGCATTCTTTCTCTGGCACTCCTAGTTTTGTTTTTGCCAAAAAGTTGAAGGCTTTGAAAGAGGACATCGTTCAGTGGAACCGATTGGAGTTTGGTCATGTTGGTCGCAAAAAGACTCATTTATTAGAGACTTTGAAATTGTTAGATGTCAAGGAAGGGGAGATTGGCCTCTCAGAGGCAGAGATTTGTGAGAGAGCTGTGATGAGATCGGAAGTGGAAAATCTTCTCTCTATGGAAGAAATCTCTTGGAGACAGAAATCAAGGATGCTATGGCTTAAGGAAGGAGATAATAATACTAAATTCTTCCATAAGGTGGCTAATTCCCGTAAAAGGTTTAATCATCTGAGTTTTGTGGAGGTGAACGGGGTGATTTATGAGGAGGAATCCGAGGTGGCTGCTCAGGTAGTAAATTTTTATAAAAATTTGTACCAGGAGTCAGAGGAGTGGAGGCCTTTTGTGGAAGGTTTGGAGTTTGATCAGCTTGATGGGTTGGTGGAAAGGAATGTTCTAGCTGTTTTTGAGGAATTTATCAGCACAGTAAGTTTGAGAGATCTTTGAACGCTACCTTTATAGCTCTTATTCCCAAGAAAATCGATGCTTCTAATATTAGAGATTTCCGACCTATCAGCCTGGTGGGGAGCTTGTATAAGATCTTGTCTAAGGTTTTGGCAAATCGAATGAAACGGGTCTTAGATCAATTAATTTCTGAGTCTCAGAATAGTTTTGTGGGAGGCAGACAGATTCTTGACTCAGTTCTTATTGCTAATGAGTGTGTTGATAGTCGTGTGAAGAGTAAGATCCCGGGGGTTATTTGTAAGCTAGACATTGAGAAAGCTTACGATCATGTGAATTGGGAGGCTCTTCTGGATCTTTTAAAGAGAATGGGCTTTGGGGAGAAGTGGTGTAGTTGGATTCGCACTTGTATTTCAACTGTCCAGTTCTCTATTTTGATTAATGGGGCACCAGCTGACTTTTTTGGGAGCACGAGGGGCCTAAGACAAGGGGATCCGCTATCTCCTATGTTGTTTTTAGTTATGATGGAGGTCTTAAGTAGGATGATGAAAAGAGTTGAAGGTGCTGGCTTGATCAGGGGTTTTCAGGCTATAGGCAGACGAGGTGTAGGGGAGTGTGTCTCGCATCTTTTGTTTGCGGATGATACTATTCTTTTCTGTGATGCGGATGTGGAGCAGATCCTTCATGTGCGTATGCTTCTCCTTTGTTTCCAAGCTGTCACAGGTTTGAAGGTTAATGTCTTAAAGAGCGAGTTCGTTCCTGTAGGGGAGGTTAACAATATTCATGCCTTGGCAGAGATCCTGGGTTGCCGGATTAGGTCTTTGCCTATGACCTACCTTGGTATGCCGTTGGGGGCTGCCCATAAGTCCCCTTCTATTTGGAATCCTATTTTGGAAAAAATTAGTCGGAAGTTGGCCGGGTGAAAGAAGTTGTATTTGTCAAAAGGTGGTAGATTGACGCTGATTAAGAGTACGCTTTCCAACCTTCCTACTTACTATTTATCCCTTTTTACCATCCCTTTGCATGTGGCTAATAAGATTGAGAAGATTCAGAGGGACTTCTTGTGGGGGGATTCCAAGCTTCATTTGGTGGGATGGGATAAGGTGTGTGCTCCTAAGGTTAATGGGGGTTTGGGTATAAGGAAGTTAACTACGTTTAACAAAGCTTTACTAGGAAAATGGCTATGGCGGTTTGGGGTTGAGGAGACTCGTCTTTGGAGGAGGGTGGTGGCTCTGAAGTTTGGGGAAGAGTGGGGGGGTTGGTCTTCCAAACTGGGCAGGGGTGTTCATGGGTGTGGTTTATGGAGAAGTATCCGAAAAGGATGGGAGGTGTTTAGCAAACACATCCGGTTTGAGGTAGGGGTGGGGGATAGAGTGAAGCTTTGGACGGACCAGTGGTGTGGGGACTCACCACTCCATCTTTCTTTCCCGGTAGTGTACGGGATTGCTTCTAATAGAGAGGCTTCGGTGGCCTCGTCTCTTGAACGTTTGGGGACCGAGGCTCGGAGAAGTTGGAAGGTTCTTTTACTTAGAAATCCAAATGATTGGGAGACGGGTGTGGTGGATGATTTCCTTCAAACCATGGGTTCAAACTTACCTCAATCTGAGCAAGGAGACCGCATGGTTTGGAAATTGACGAAGAAAGGGGTTTTTGACATCCGCTCGTTCTACAATAAGCTCCGAAGCTCCCTGCCTATTACCTTTCCTTGGAAAGGTATTTGGAAGGCTAAGGCTCCTACTGACGTCTCCTTCTTTGTTTGGACTGCGGCTTGGGAGAAGATTCTTACAGGGGATATTTTGCGGTATAGAGGATTCGATTTTGTTGATTGGTGCATTTTGTGCCGTTGTAATGGGGAGTCGGTGAATCATTTGCTTCTCCATTGTGACAAAGCTTATCTGTTGTGGAGCATGGTTTTTAGATCCTTTGGGATTTCTTGGGTTTTGCCAAGATCGGTTGCAGATATGCTTTTCGGTTGGTGGAATTGGTTTGGAAAGCACTCTTCTGGCGTTTGGAATCTAGCTCCGTTGTGCCTTATGTGGTGTATTTGGAGGGAGCGTAATTGGCGTACTTTCGAGGATAGGGACAAGTCTGATGACCAGTTGCTCACTTACTTTAGTGGCTCTCTTTTTGATTGGTCTAGGGCTTGGGGACTCACCTCTAGTGATTCTATCCCTATGTTCCTTAGTTCTCTTCTCTGTAATTAATTTGCTATTTGTTGTTTCCGTTTGTTTTCTCTTTTTTTTTTTTTTTTCTTTTTCTCCTCTCTTTTTGTTTGTTTCCTTCTCTGTATTCTCTGTTCTGCCTTGTGTTTTCATGAGGTAGCTTTTAATATATATCTTTCTTACTTATCAAAAAAAAAAAAAATTAGCTTTTTGAACTGCTGAGGATGGGACTCCTCTTCATTAGCAGTTACTTCTTCTCCTGCAATGATCCATGTCAATGAAAATGATAAGATGCTACGTATTAGTTATATTCAAGGTCCAACTATGTCTTAGCACCAAGATTGTCCATAGAGTCCTGAGGAGAGAACAGAAATGGTAACAGGATAGAAATATGCATATCTTCTAGCTAAAACATCTTTTCATGCCCAATAGACACACAAGAGTACTTGGTTATAGCAAAATATATGAAACTTCTGATTATGAAAAAAGTTTTAATAACTGGTTCATCATTGTTCTGCATAATTAATTTAAATTCAAACATTCTGGTTCACCACATTCTTCAATAGCTTTCCCCCAAAAGTCACATTACATCTGTTATGGATCATGGACTGCATGGATGCACGAGGCAAGGGACCAACACATGGGCAGATCTCGAATTGACTTCAGATTAGTTTAAGTTTATCTTCCTTCAAGTCATTATTCAAATAAAATTGTAGATAATCATCGGAGCTTATCTTTAACTATTAGGACTAGAAGAGATTAGTATTAGTTCTTAAGGTAAGCTTTATAATATACATTATATATATTTGATAAGTAAATAATTTCATTGAAAACCAAAAAAAAAGGAGAATTAGAGAAAGCCCAAGAATACAGGCTGTATACAAGAGGCAATTCAAAAACAAAAGAGCAAAAGCAAAGAAAAGAAAAATCAGCAACAAATGAGAACTCAGGGAATCCAGAAAGAAACCCATCTGCAGAGAAAGAGGAAGTCAAAGAAGTCCACTCATACAAAGTCTTTAGAAAGAGATATTTCAATTTAAACACAATGAGTTCTTCTCCCTCAAAGCATTGGGCATTCTGCTCACACCAGATGCACCACATAAGACACAACGGAACAACCCACCATATTGTCCCAATACTTCCCCCTCCAAACCAAGCCTCCTTCCATGCCACTAACACTTCCTGTACCACAGAGGGCATCACCCAATAGACTCCAAATAATCAAAATATCAATGCCCATTGGTCCAAAGCCACAGAACAGTGTAGGAATAGGTGGTTCATATCCTCTCCATTAGGTACATGAAATACCACACCATAACAATTATACCCCTCTTCCTTAAGTTGTTTGTCATCAAGACCCAACCCTAAGACACACACCAAGAAGAGAAAGCCACCCCTGGCATGCACAAGCCACATATCATGCCAAAATCTAGCTCTATTACTACACCTGACATCATATCTGAGGACATGCCAAACTATCCCAATCATCATATATCAGTGTATATATTTTATGATGCATAGTGTGGGCCTACGTGGGCTCAAATTGGAGCAAAAGTGGCTTTCACTTGTAGATCTAGTAGGTCACTTTCAAATTCGTAAAAATAAAATAAAATAAAAAAAGGAAAAAAACATATAATTTTCCAACATCGATTGGACACTACAACTGCCAAAACGAACATAAACTAGAACCCCACAATGAAAAATAATTAAGACTAAATATGAGAGAGACAGAGATATCACAAAACATATAAACTTTTTTTCCATTAACAAAGTAATAAAACAGGAAAATTACTTGATTTTTCCCTTTGTTAGGTTTTAGAAGTCCGTCCTGTGATTGATTGGAACAAGGGAAAAGCAGTTGAATTTCTACTTGAAACTCTTGGTATTGACTTCACTCTCTATTTCTGATTATAAGCAATAAGAACCAATATTGGTTTTCTAATATTTGGTTTTCTAATAGTGATTTCAACAGCAACAACCCCAGCCAACTAAATTTTTTATTAAAAAAAATTAATTAATTAATTAAAACCCAATTAAGATTAATTAAAAATCTAAAAATTTACATTATATAAAAAATAAATAAAAAATAAAAAAATAAAAAAAGGAGAGTACCTGGTAGAAATCGGCGTAAGATAGAGTGGGGAATTGTTCTTTGATGGGCTCCAAGAGCCTGTCGGCGATGTCGAGGCCATTGTTGGCTCCGTGGCTGAGTGCCACCTGTACACCCCCAATCACATCATACACCGTTAATACCAACAACAAATCCTCACCGTTGAAACTGAGTGAGTGAGTGAGAAAGAGAAAGGGAGAGAGAAAGAGATCGTACGCAATGCGGAGCATGAGAGGAGCGCAGTGCTTCTCAGCAATGAGTCCCCTTAGCTTGCTCCTCGCCTCCTCGACGGTCTTCTGGTACTCAGCGCTCACGGTTGGGTACTGCTTCGTCATTTTTCAACGATTCTACCAGCCAAACAACCAAATCAGAAACCCAAAACAATACATACAAAGATCTTCGATTCAAAAATGCAGATCGATCAAAGAAACACAAATACACAGCAATAGAAACCAAAATAGCTTGATCGATGAAGATCAGTAACGAACCTTGGGAAAGCCGATTCGAGAAGTGAGAGAATTCAAACCCTAGAGCGCGCGCGCGCGCGCGAGAGAGAGAGAGAGTGGCACGAGACAAAAGAGAGAATCCGAGATAGCAGAGAGAGGGAGTGAGACGGAGCTCGCCGGCGTGAAGATCAAGGGACACGTTGATCGACGCTCAGCCGCGGCGTGGATTGAGAGACGAACGCTAGGGTGCGTTTTTGGTTGAGAGTTATAGGGCTTGAGATCGGAGATGGAGGGTGAGGGCTTGAGAGTGATAGATGGAGGCTGATGTGCGATGGGAGCTAGAGGGTTGATCAGGTTTTACGTACACTATTTATACAAAGCCTAAAGCCGCGTTTTCAACCTACGGCTTTGGGCAAAGCTAAAGCCGCGTTTAAGGAACACGGCTTTCGAAAAATATTTTCTGGTGTTTGGTTGTGTTCTTGAAAATACCATAGAAAACACATTTTCTCGGTTGCCAAACGAATATATAATCTCATTTCTCAATTGATAAACACCGAAACAAAACCCAACCAAAAAAAATTCATCAAATCCAGTCAAATTCATCAAAACCCAACCATTTCTCAATTGCGATTCGAAGTCGAAGTCGAACGGCGAAGTCGAAGGGTGCGAAGTCGAAGGGCTTTGGGTTCGCCGGCGAAGTCGAAGGTTGCGATTTGGGTGCGATTCGAAGTCGAAGTCGAACGGCGAAGTCGAAGGGTGCGAAGTCGAAGGGCTCTGGGTTCGCTGGCGAAGTCGAACGGCGAAGTGGGCTCTGGGTTGTGATCTGGGCTCTGGGTTCGATCCTTCTCTGGGTTCGCCGGCGAAGTCGAACAGCGAAGTGGGCTTTGGGTTGCGATCTAGGCTCTGGGTTCGATCTCTCTCTGGGTTCGCCGGCGAAGTCGAACGGCGAGGTAGGCTCTGGGTTGCGATTTGGGCTTTGGGTTCGATCTCTCTCTGGGTGCGATCTCTTTGGCCAGAGCTTGGCTGGCCGGAGGGGTATGCTCTATCCCTCTCTCTTCTTCCTCGATCTCCCTCTCACTCAGCTCTCTCTCCGTTTTCCGGAAAATGGTATTTGAAGGTAAAATAAAAACGGAAATCAATTTACACCCCCAACACAGGTCAACTGAAAACCATTTCCGGAAAATGCATTTTCCATGCGCAACCAAACACCCGTAAATACGAAAAAGTATTTCCGAAAGTGATTTTCACCCAAAACAAACACAGCCTAAAAATAAAATAAAATAGAAAGGTTTAATAGCCACATGTTTAAAATGCGGCAATATCTCCAAACCAAAAAATGCGCCTATAACACTAAAAAACACGGCTGTAGACATATTCTATAGCCGCATGTTTAAAACGCGACTATTATTCAATATTTTCATCATTATTCAGGTGTCAATTTTTTAAAGGTCAAAATTAAATAATTAAATAAGAGACTGAAACCAATCACAACTAAAAATAAATGTATTATGAAAATGTTATAAAATATTCTTCTTGTTTCAATATTTTTACAATCGCGAGATCTCAATTTCTTATAGATCAAAATAAAATAAAATAAAATAAAAAGAAATGTTATGTCCACAATATTTTCACAATAATTTTATAACAAATTTTATGTGGCAAGGTATTTTTGAAGGTTAAAAAATTGATATCAGTAGTGGGTTCAATTTAAAACCAATAACAACTTGTCATTTATAATTTGTTCTAAAAATGTTATGGATGTAGCATTTCTCTCAAATAAAATAAAAATATATCTATTCAGATCCTAAAAATAAAAGTATTGTGAAAATGTGTTTTAATATTTTGTTGTATTCTTAGACATCTTTTTTAGTATATTTAGTCAAATTAGGTGAGCCAAAATTCACTGTTCATTTCACGCACAATTTTCTTGTATTGTCTTTTTTTATTTTAATGTATAATTTTAAAATTAGTAATAATTTTTTACCTAAAATTTTTTGTGAAAATATTGTGGACGTAAAAATTAAATAATAAAATATCAAACTGGGACCTACCACAGCTGGAAATAAAAAATATTACGAAAATGTTGTGACGTTTTGTTATATTCCTAAACTTCTTTTTTGTGTGACATTTTTTTGTGTTCCTAGGCTTCTTTTTTTGTTGAGTCAAATTTAGCAAGCCAAAATTCATTGCTTTAGGCACAATTTTCTTTAGTTGGCTTTTTAGTTTATTTTTAAATGCACGGTTAAAAGTTATTAGCCCAATTTAAAACCAACAGCAATTTACCACCTAAGATTTATTATGAAAATATTGTAGACATAACATTACTCTAAAATAAAATGATAAAATATCAAACTAGGACCCACCATAGTTAGAAATAAAGGTATTGTAAAAATATCGTGACTTTTTGTTGTGTTTCTAGACTTATTTTTTGGTTTATTCAATTTGTTAAACTAAAATTCATTGTTTAATGCATAATTTTTTTAGGTTGATTTTTTTTTAACACATTGATTCTAGTTTTTTTTTTTTTTTTTTTTAATAAAAACACACACACACACACACATATTGTTTTACACACACATAACACACAAACAAATTGACGAAGTAACACTTTCCTCCTTTATGTTCGGGGTAGTTGCATTCCCCCCTAAACTAAAGTTGAATAATTTTATCATTTATATTTTATAAATGAGCATATACCCCATATTGTTTCTCTCTTAGTTAAACCCTAACAAAATCTTATAATTCCTAAAATATTCCATTGTGCAATGTCTAATATACTCCTACTAAATTTTAATGTCCCAAAAAATTTCTTTGTGTATTTTGAATTTTATGTGGTAGACTGGTAGTCATGCTTGGAAAGTTAGAATGATGATATATGGTATTCTATTTGTTACCTAGAGAACACTAATTTGTTAGGTTTAAATCTTCTAGACTTATAATTTTATCTAATAGAAACTTTGATGACATACGTCTTTTGTTATTTTGTTCTTTTTTTAATTTATTTTCCTGCTTAAAAGGGTATTCATTAAAAATAAGTAAGCTAAACATTGTAGTTAGACTCATAAAATAAGATAATAAAGAATGAAATATGAATAACAAAATCTTCATTGTAGATGATTGCAAGTATTTAATTTAATGAAGAACTTCAAAAAAATTGTAACATAAATTATCATTCATTGCGAAAATTTAAATATTGTAGAAAGATGATGACATTCATTATCATTCTTTGTAGCATTTTTTGGTGAGTAGATATTACATTTAGTAAATAAGTTCATTTTTTAGTGAGTAGATATTACATTTAGTAAATAAGTTCTAAGAAATTGTCATAGTACATAGATATTCAAATAGCTATTTTAAATTTAAGTACATGACTTCATACTTCTTCAACAAAAAAAATCTATATTAATTTTCTCACTAAAGGGCCAGCACATGCCTTGCATGTGCAAGCCACACTAGTATATATATAATGTGTGGATAAGGAGAAGTTGTACCTGTACCGGGTATATGTTACCTCAGGCAGGTTAGGAAAAAAAAAAAAAAAGAAGAGAAGATTCAATTATGCATTTATTTTCTCACCTAGTATCTTAGATGGCAGTTGGGAAGGCAACGTGTCAAACTCTCTAGTCTCTAAACTCTTAATAGCACTTTAAGCTAGGCATATATCATGCATCTAGTTCATGTATATTTACTAACATGTGTGAGATCTACTTCCATATTAGAGGGAGGAAATATACGTACACCCGATACATGATGTATTTTCACCACTTTCTATAAGTATAAGTCTTTTGGACTGTACATTTACTAACTGGTGGAGCCAGGGGAACATGGTCCCCCTGACTTTTTGAAATTCCCATTAGACTTGTCAAAAACAAACAAAAATCAATTACAACTTACTTCTCGACCCCCTGAAATTTTAGATTTTGACCTCCCAAAATAAAAAATTTAGAACTTTTTGTTATTAGCAAATAGGTAGAGTAGAGTTTACTAGTTTAGTCCTTAAACATTTATAGTTGATCCTTAAATATTTAAACTTATAAAAAGAAATGGAACAGAAAACCCAAAACATTAAATTGGAAAAGAAAAACCCAAAAAACAAAATATTGCCTTGGCCCATTAATTAGCTGTGGGCGTGGCCTCTTTAAATACTTACAAAACCCCAATTGTCTATGTAAGGACTGAAATTGGATTGGTCCCAAAACAAGATTGGGCTCACACCCAAGCGGCCCAAACAATAAATTTGTAGAGCGTGGATGGAAGAACTAGATCTATCCTAGAAGAAAAACGATTAGATTTAGTGGTTTCAAACTGTAAAACGCAATTCAGATTAGAAAATCTATCCTCGGAATAGTCCAAGTAGTACATATCGTATGGTTTTATTGAATAATCAAATTGTACAAGAGTTCCAGTCTTTTCATTTTTTTTGCTCTCCTCCCCTCTTTAGTACATCTTTCCATGTTATATATTCCAGCCTTGGTGTTGTCCCTACCACACACGTGTAGGTTAGATTCGGAGAACTCATTCCTGTCCCATCTAACACTTCCCAGAACCATCAACTAGTAGCTGTAAGGCTGCTTGGTCACTGTTCAGGCGTCACTTCCACATTAATACGGCCAGAGAGTTGGTTAGGAGTCATTTAATGCGGAGGTAGCAGATTTTTGAAGATATTTGTTGCTCTTCTCCTTTCTTATCCTTTGTCCGACGTCTAACCCTTAGTGATGATGTAACTCCGAAGTAAGTCCGTGATGATAAGGCACTCAAATCGACCTCGGACACATGTTGCCAAGGGGGCTTTTGTCCTCAGACACTTGTTTGACCTATCTCATATTGTCTCTATTCCTCTTTTCATTCCGTTCTCCTTATAATCTTATCTGGACCTCCTCAGATGGTCTAACGTCCTCGGATCGGGTCATAGGCCCAATTAACAATGCCTTAACAATACTTTTTAATTAATTGGCCCCCACAATAGCCCCTCAAAATCTTGCTTTTCTACTCCTCGGGAGGAAAGGATGATTTTGACATCCTTAGCCTATCTTGTTTTTGGTCCTATTTTGTATTCCTAACCTCCTATATGTCTTTTCGCCTGCTTAAGGCATGCTCCTGACGCTTCGGCGTTCAGAGCGTGCCAGCATTAAATTTTGGCGACACCTTTGTCCCCCACGTTCAACGGTAAGATGTAAATCTAACGGTGGAAGGTTTTTCTTGTTTTACGAGCAGGAACTTTCCCGCTTGTAACTTCTGCACAACTATAAATAGATTTTCAAATCAATTCTCTCTCTTACTTTCAACAATCACACAATCCTAGAGCTCATACATTAAACCTCTCTCTCTCTCTTTCATTTCCTTGTGCATCTACAAATACTAGAACTTTGTCCGAGGGCCCTCTTTCAAACCTGTAAGTCTTCTTAAAACATTTTTAGCTTTCATCTTAAACTTGTTTATTTTCTTCGTAACCTTTTAGAAAAATGGGTAAGTTCCAATGTTTGGTTGAGTCCAAGGAGGGTATGAGAAGTTTCAGGGCTAAGTATAGGATCCCACCAACAGTGGGCATGAGGTACGCTGCCCAGGAGGAGTAGGTCGGCGCTAGGAAAACAGGGGAGGTGGTCATTCCCATGATCGCCTTCATAGAAGGTGGGATGATCATTCCCATGGGTACTATTACTAGAAATTACCTTAGGTTTTTTAGGTTATCTCCCACACAATGTGCCCCAAACATGTTTAGGGTCTTGGGAAGTATAGAAGCTTTAAACAAGAGAATGAACCTAAACCTGACCCATCACGATGTAAATTGGGTGTACAATCTACACAATTTGAAGGGGCAGGGATTCTACCTCAAGTTGAGGTATCCCAAAGTAAGGCTTATCCAGTGCCTTCCCACTTCAAACAAAAATTTAAAGGAAGATTTCCTTATCTTTTATGGGGAATGGCACGACGGCTTGCCTTGTCCAATGGAAAAGGGAGAACCAGGTGGGGGTATAGCTGTAGATTCATGAATTTTGGTTTACATTTCTTTTTTGTGTCTCAATATTCTTATTTCTAATGAAACCCTATTCTAATTCAATGATTTTGCAGATAGGCGTTCTACTAAACCTAAACTCAACTTAGTCAACAAAGCGAGCTTGGATAGGGTATTGCAAGCCGAAATATATGTGAACGAAACTGACGGTCAACTCCGAGCAGCCCATTTAATCCTTGGATACACACCTCTCTCGTTCGCCTTCCAAGCTCCTAAATACGTAATCAAAGCTCACGACCCTTGGCTCCGCCATATCAGTGTTGCCTACCAAAGGTTCATCGTTCCAGAGGGTGTTCCACTCCCTAGAGAAACTCGTCGTACCCAACCACTTTTCGTTGCCACTCCTTCAGTAGGAGCATTCTCATCCCAGCTCGTTCTCAAGGAAGAGGAGGAAAGAAGAGAAGAAGAAGAAGAAGAAGAAGAAGAAGAAAGAAATCCAGAGGAAGTTATAGATTTAACGGAATCCTCGGACGAATTTTGAGGTTTTTAATCAGACTATACACTCCGAGGACGCTTTTGACGAAATAGGTGTCCAAAGGAAGCCCCACAGGAGTCTAATGGAGCTGATAGAGAATCAGCCTCGAAAGGTGCACCAGGGAGATCTGTACAGTATCAGATTCCCCCTCCTCTTACCAAATCTCCTCCTCCTACTCCTCACCAACCTCAGCCAGTCAGACCTGAACCTGTTGATCCAGAAAGGAGAAGGGAGCAGAAAGGGAAAGACGTGGTTGATGCTGGAAAATCCCATCCGACCCGGGAAGAAGAGGCCCAACGAGCTGTAAAGCAGCAAAAGGTCAGCCATACATCACAACGGGGCCTGGAGAGGTCGGACACTCAGTCTCCTGAGCCACAAGCCTGGTTCCCAGCACCCATGCACGGTGGGGAGCCCCTGAAGGATGATGCATCACTCAGGGACTTCAACGGTGGCATTGGGTGCCACGTAGCCTTGGCCGTGGAGAAGGCTTTGCTACTCCCCAAAGACATGGCCGACCTGAGGAGTATGAGGAAAAATGAGGACTTCCTCAACTGCAAAAGATACCTGGGAATGGTATAGTATTAACCCCCCCTTTTTTTTTATACTTATTTTTTGTAGACATACATATTTTTTATTAGCTACAGTATTAACCTTTTTTTTTTTTAGGCTATCCAAGCCACTTTCAGGTTGGAAGAGATTACTAATAACTGCTATCCGTAGTTGGAAGATGAAAGGAAAAAACGGACGGCAGCCATACAAACACTGACCATATCTAAACATAATATTGCCGAGCTGAAGAAAAAGTTGACCAATGAGGAGCAGGCTCGTCGTAGCGCTGACTCGGCCTTGGAAGGCGCAGAGAGGCAAGCCGTGGACCAGAGGAGGCGTCTGCGTGAGGCAACTGATGAATTGACTGCTGACAGGGAGCAAATGGCAGCCCTTAAAAAACAACTAGAGGAAACCCAAAGGCTAAAGGATCAAGCTGAGAAGTCCAAGGCCGAAGTTGAGAAGGCAAGGACTGAGGCCGAGAAGGCAAGGGACGAGGCCGAGCAAAAGGGTTATGACCTTGGAGTAGCTGAGACCGAGGAAACCCTTAGGGCAGAGGTCCCAGCAGTGTGCCGCATTTACTGCGCCCAAACTTGGGATGAAGCCCTTAACTGAGCTGGGGTTGAGGCTTCATCTGAGTTGAGGAAAGCAGAGAATGTGTTTTACCCTTCTGCAATTCGAGCCTCGGATCCTCCTTCCGCTCAAGATGATGTGACTTCTACAACTGTTGATCCAAATCCAGAAGTATTGCCTCAGGATCCTCCTCTTCCCAACCAGCAAGGGCCAACAAAAGAACCCGATGCTTCCCAAGAAGTATCCTTGGATAAGGCTGTAGCTGTTCCGGAAGTAGGAGCAGCTTCCCAAAGCTTTCAGCAAGACTTGGCTTCAACGGTCATGCCTGTTGAGGAAGCTGCCAAAGATAAGGAGGGAACAACTACCTCGGAGGCAGATAACCCAGCCAACAAAACTTCTAAGCTTCAAATTAAACTGAAAAAATGAGCTTTCTTTTGTAATGTAATTAAAACTTTTGTAAGGAATTCTGTTTCTGTTTTTTTTTTTTTTAGGCAAATTTTAATGAAGTGCTTATTTTTACTTTTTGGAATTCGTTTAAGTTATTGTTTATTTCATTTTTGTTTTATTTGTTTTGTTACTTTGGTTTTGAGTAGTTTTCATCTTGGCTGCCCTTTGTTTATACAAGAGAAAGGAAAAACATAATTTACACACACTTTTAATTGGCAATTAAAATGGATGATAACCATTGAGTCTATAACATCACATTGATATATTTTAGATACATATATATCCATTCTAACAAGTTTAACCTTAAGAAAACGTCCAAAAGCTGGATAAAGCTAAGTCTAGAGCACCACAGTATGCTTTAAATGATGCTCACAAGCTTATTGGGATTTATATCTTTACTAGGTAATTAGAAACTCTGTAATCCGAGAATGGGACTTAAAGGTTTACTCCCTTTAAACGCCCAAATTTATGTTGTACTAGCATTTTAATAATAAGAGGCTGCTCCAATAAACGTCATAGGGTATTAATTTCCACTAAGTTTGTGGTCCGAGGAACCAGACATAACTTAGTTTCTGTTTAATACTTCAACAGATGTCATAGGGTATTAATTTCCACTAAGTTTGTGGTCCGAGAAACCAGACATAACTTAGTTTCTGTTTAATACTTCAACAGGTGTCATAGGGTATTAATTTCCACTAAGTTTGTGGTCCGAGGAACCAGACATAACTTAGTTTCTGTTTAATACTTCAATAGATGTCATAGGGTATTAATTTCCACTAAGTTTGTGGTCCGAGGAACCAAACATAACTTAGTTCCTGTTTAATACTTCAATAGATGTCATAGGGTATTAATTTCCACTAAGTTTGTGGTCCGAGGAACCAAACATAACTTAGTTCCTGTTTAATACTTCAATAGATGTCATAGGATATTAATTTCACTAAATTTGTGGTCCGAGGAACCTGACATAACTTAGTTTCTGTGGTCCGAGGAACCTGACATAACTTAGTTTCTGTTTAATACTTCAATAGATGTCATAGGATATTAATTTCCACTAAGTTTGTGGTCCAAGGAACCTGACATAACTTAGTTTCTGTTTAATACTTCAATAGATGTCATAGGGTATTAATTTCCACTAAGTTTGTGGTCCAAGGAACCTAATATAACTTAGTTTCTGTTTAATACTTCAATAGATGTGGAAACACAAGATGTATGATTCGCATAAATTAAAGGAGGACTAAACAAGATTACTTTTATTAATAATAATACCTCTTTAGATTGTTTACATTCCAAGGATGGAGTACAGCTTTTTCATCTAAGTCTTCCAAGTAATAGGCTTCTATTCCGGCCACTGAAGTAATCCGATACAGTCATTCCCAATTAGGCCCCAATTTTCCCCAGGCTGGATTCTTGGTGGTTCCCAGAACTTTCCTCAGCACCAGATCTCCTATAGCTAACGGCCTTAGCTTTACATTGGTATCGTAACTTTGCTTGAGTTTATGCTAGTAGTAAGCCAGTTGGACCATTGCATTCTCCCTTCGCTTTTCGATCAAGTCCAGACTTTTTTCCAACAACCCATCATTACTGTCCGAGGTAAATGCACTAGTTCTTAACGTTAGGAAACCAGTTTCTAGAAGGATTACGGCCTCGGCTCCATATGTCATTGAAAAAGGGGTTTCTCCTATTGACCGTCGAGACGTTGTTCGATACGTCCAAAGGACATGTGGCAATTCCTCCACCCATTTTCCTTTTGCATCATCTAGCCTCTTTTTAAGTCCGTTGACTATAACCATATTGACAGCTTTAGCCTGTCCATTCCCTTGAGGATAGGCCGGAGTGGAATATCTATTCTTTATCTCTAAGTCAGAACAGTATTGCCTGAAGGCTTTACTATCAAATTGAAGGCCATTATCCGAGATAAGGGTGTGGGGAGTTCCGAATCGAGTAACGATATTCTTCCAGATAAACCTTTTATCATCTATGTCTCTGATGTTAGCTAAAGGTTCAGCCTCGACCCACTTAGTGAAATAATCCGTGTCGACTAGCAGATACTTTTTGTTTCCTAATGCTTTAGGAAAAGGACCTATAATATTTAAACCCCACTGAGCAAAAGGCCAAGGGCTAGAAAGAGGATTAAGAATTCCTCCAGGCTGGTGGATGTTTGGAGTAAATCTCTGACATTGGTTACATTTTCTAACATACTCTTGCGCTTCTTTTTGCATATTTGGCCACCAGTATCCTTAAGTAATGGCCCGGTGAGCTAGGGACCTTCTCCCCATGTGACTTCCGCAAATTCCTTCATGCAGTTCCTCTAGGAATGATTTTGACATCTCGGGATGTACACAAAACAGATACAGCCCAAAAAAAGAACGTTTATACAACTTTTTGTCCTCGGATAACCAAAACTGAGGAGCTTTCCTTCGTATTTTCTCAGCTTCTAGTTTCTCCTCAGGCAATATATCACTTTCAAGGAATAGCAGTATGGGATCCATCCAGCTCGGCGCTAAGTTGACTTGATGAATCTAGAGCATTTCCTTCCTTGTTGGGGTGGGGGTGCATAAGTCTTCAACGATTATTTTGCCCCGGGTGATAATCGTTGAAGACTTATGCACCCCCACCTGGGGCAAATTCCGTGCTGAGGAGGTGGCAAGAGTTGCCAAGGAATCTGTATGGGTATTTTCACCTCTAGAAATACACGACAAGTCAAAAGATTCAAATTTCGTTTGTACACGCCTAACTTGACTCAAATATTCCTGCATCCTTGCATCTCGGGCTTCCAGTTCCCCTTTTACCTGGCCGACGATCAGTCTTGAATCAGAGAACACTTACACTGCCTTGCCACCCATTTTTTGGACCATAATCATCCCCATCAGCAAAACTTCATATTCTGCTTCGTTGTTTGTAGCCGAGAACCCAAACCTCAAAGACTTTTCAATGATGATCTTTTCAGGGAATACCAGAACTAGTCCCACTCCTGCTCTTCGTTGGTTTGCTGCTCCGTTTACATATACTTTCCAGGATGAGGTGTCTTATGTGGAGATCAAGCTAACCGATTTTTCATCCATGTCATGTTGCTTCGCCTCTGCTTCGCCTCTGCTTCTTCTAGGAGTTCAGCAAACTCGGCTACTAGATCGGTAAGGACCTGACCCTTCACAGAGGTACGAGGCATATATTTGATGTCGAAAGCCCCCAGAATCGTGCCCCATTTAGCAATCCTCCCAGTATAATCTGCACTTCGAAGTATGGACTTAAGCGGTAATTGAGTTAGAACCACCACGGTGTGCGCCTGAAAATAATGGGGTAGTTTTCGCGTAGCATGTACTACTGCCAAGATAGCCTTTTCTAGTGATAAGTACCGCACCTCGGCTTCATGAAGTGACTTACTTACGTAATAGATTGGTCTTTGAATGCCACTATCTTCTCGTATCAAAACAAAACTTACGGCATGTGAGGCCACCGCCAAGTAGGCAAACAGGACCTCATCCACCTCCGGACTGGACATGATAGGTGGCCGAGATAAGTACTCTTTCAGCTGCTGAAATGCTATGACACATTCTTCAGTCCACTCAAACCCTTTCCACTTATGTAGTAAAAGGAAAAAGGGTCTGCACCTATCGGCTGACCTAGATATAAATCGGTTCAAAGCAGTAGTCATCCCTGTCAGTTTCTGCACCTCCTTGAGATTCCGAGGTGCTTGTAAGCCATTAATGGCCTTAATCTGATCTGGGTTCACCTCAATTCCCCTGTGAGTCACCATGTATCCCAAGAACTTTCCGGAGCTTACCCCAAACGAACACTTTGAAGCATTCAGACGTAGCTTATGCTTTCTCAGAATCCCAAAAATGCTCGTAAGATCTCCCACATGTTCGGACACCACTTTACTCTTCATAACCATATCATCGATATAGACCTCAATGTTCCTGCCCAAATATGGTTCGAACATTTTAGTCATCATCCGTTGATAAGTAAATCCCGCATTTTTCAAACCAAAGGGCATCACTTTATAATGATAGTTTTCAATGAGGGTGACAAAAGCTGTCTTCTCCTAATCGACCAATGCTAATGGTATTTGTTGATATCCTTGGAAAGCATCCAAAAAGCTCATCCGATGATGACCTACTATTGCATCCACCAACTGGTCTATCTTTGGCATAGGAAAGGGATCCTTGGGACAAGCCTTATTGAGGTCCGTGAAGTCCACGCACACTCGCCACTTCCTAGTCTTCTTTTTCACCACTACCGTGTTGGCTAACCATTGAGGATAAAAAACTTCCTTGATAGCCCCTGCTTGCTTGAGCTTGGCCACCTCACTTCTGACAACCTCGACGTGCTCTTTTGATGAGCACCGAGGTGACTGTCTCTTCGGAGTAATGGAAGGATTAACATTGAGTTGATAACAGATGAAATTTGGATCTATGCCCGGGGCTTCATATATGCAAACACATCAACATTTTTTCTGAAGAATTCAACCAATTACCCCCTCTCTTGCGAAGGTAGTTTAGCCCCAACCTGAAAGAATTTCTTCGGATCATCACCAATGATTACCCTCTCCAGATCTTTGCATTTTGCCTCGTCGGCTGGTCCATTTAAGGGTAATGCCGGGGTTTTTGATTGCTATAAACCATTATCGGCGGTAGCCGAAGTCTCCGCCTCTAGCTGATGTTGGATAGCTACTACCAGGTATTGTCGGGCTGCAGCCTGACTTCCTACTATCTCCAAAACCTGACCTCCGGATGGATACTTTACCTTTTGGTGTAGAGTAGAGGAGACGGCCCCCAGTGTATGAAGCCAAGGCCTACCCATAATGGCCATGTATGGAGAGAAAACGTCCACAACGATGAAGTCTACCTCCACCACATCCGTACCGGTCTGCACAGGTAATCTGATCTGACCCTTTGGGACGACCATTCTTCCCTCAAAACTCACCAAAGGAGAACTGTAGGCCGCCAAGTTCTCAAGTTTCAAATTTAGCCCCTTATATAAGTCAGGGTACATTATATCAACAACACTGCCTTGGTCAATCATCACCCTTTTCACATCGTACCCATCAATTCTCAGCGTGACCATAAGAGCATCATCATGGGGCTGTATGGTTCCAACCTTGTCCTCATCCGAAAAACCCAAAACCAATGGGATGCCCATCCTAGCTTTCTTAGGCGTTGAGCTATACTCCTCGGCTGGAGATCGAGATACCAACATTACCCTGGAAGGACAAGATCTAGTCCTTCCCGGGGCAGCAAAAATAACGTTTATTGTTTCAAGGGGGAGTCTAGAAGAAGCATCTCCGAGCCTGCTTAACTTACCCGACCACTGGAATGATGCAAGAGTTGCTTTAACTTCCCTTCTCGGACTAGCTGGTCCAAATGGTCCCATAAATTCCTGCAATTCTCAGTTGTGTGTCCATGATCCTGATGATAGTGGCAATAAAGATTCTGGTTGCGTCTCGTAGGCCCTCTTGCCATCTTGTTTGGCCATCTGAAGAACGGCTCATTCTCAATCTTCTCCAGTACTTGTTGCACTGGCTCTTGAAATACAGCATTAATCGCCTGGGTGTTGGCAGAACCTGATTGCCCAACAAAGTCTTTCCGGGGTCGGTTATTGTTGTACCGGTCCGACCTGAAATCCCTCCTCTCCTAAGGGATCACCTTAGCATTTCCTTTCCCCTGCAGTTGGTCTTCTTCTACTTTTCTGTACTTGTCGATCCGATCCATCAATTGGCGTACACTAGTAACAAGTTTACCAGTTAGAGATTTTCTCAAATCGTGCTCAGTTGGAAGACCAGCTTTGAAAGTGCTTATAGCCACATCATCGTGCTCTCCCTCTATCTTATTAAACATCTCCCTGTATCTATCCGAATAAGTCTTCAGAGTCTCACCCTCCCGCATGGACATAGACAATAAGGACCTCAAAGGCCGAGGAACCCTGCTGCAAGTAATAAAGCGAGCGCCAAAAGCCTGGGTGAGTTTTTTGAAAGGGTCGATGGAGTTAGCCCTCAAACCGTTGAACCACCTCATTGCCACCGGGCCCAAGCTAGATGGAAAGACCTTACACATCAAGGCTTCATTTTTGGAGTGAATAGCCATCCTTTGATTAAAATGGCTAACATGTTCTACCGGGTTCGTCCAACCATTATAAATGGTGAATGTGGGTTGATGAAATCGCCGAGGAAGACTCGCATCCTCTATTTTCCGTGTGAAGGATGATTTGGAGACTTGACTCAGCGCCTTATTCATAGCATCATTCCCCAAGCCTCTACGAGGTGGGCTTTTGTACCTACGCCAATGATGGTGCTCCTCTTCGTAGGAAAAGGTCTCGCTAGGCGGAGTTCTGGATCTCCGCCTATAACTAGCGCCATTTGCCGAGCGTGATGCAACTCTTTTTTCAACTTGTCGATTTCACGTTGCATGTTTCTGTCATTCTTTGCATAGGAGATATGACTCTTCCCTCAAGACTGATTTTTACTGGTATGAGTTGTGCGCACACTTCCCTTACGGCCCCCTCTCCGTTCGAGGCTCCTATGCGGATTGCCATGCTGGGAGCCCCTTGATTCTGCTTGATGTAGATCAGCATCTATTTGGTGCGGTCCTGCTATTGCCTGGTGTGGACCTGCCTCCTCCATCGTGAACATTGTGACCGAATTTCCTTTAGACTAGATCAAGCTCTTACCACAGACGACGCCAATTGTAAGGACTGAAATTGGATTGATCCCAAAACAAAATTGGGCTCAAACCCAAGCGGCCCAAACAATAAATTTGTAGAGCGTGGATGGAAGAACTAAATCTATCCCAGAAGAAAAACGATTAGATTTAGTGGTTTCAGACTGTAAAACGCATTCAGATTAGCAAATCTATCCTCGGAATAATCCAAGTAGTACGTATCGTATGGTTTTATTGAATAATCAAATTGTACAAGAGTTCCAGTCTTTTCGTTTTTTTGCTTTCCTCCCCTCTTTAGTACATCTTTCCATGTTATATATTCCAGCCTTGGTGTCGTCCCTACCACACACGTGTAGGTTAGATTTGGAAAACTCGTTCCTGTCCCATCTAACACTTCCCAGAACCATCAACTAGTAGCTATAAGGCTGCTTAATCACTGTTTAGGCGTCACTTCCACATTAATGCGGCTAGAGAGTTGGTTGGGAGTCATTTAATGCGGAGGTAGCAGCTTTTTGAAGATATTTGTTGCCCTTCTCCTTTCTCATCCTTTGTCCGACGTCTAACCCTTAGTGATGATGTAACTCCGAAGTAAATCCGTGATGATATGGCACTCAGATCGACCTCGGACACATGTTGTCGAGGGGGCTTTTGTCCTCGGACACATGTTGCCGAGGGGGCTTTTGTCCTCGGACACTTGTTTGACCTATCTCATATTGTCTCTACTCCTCTTTTCATTCCGTTCTCCTTATAATCTTATCTAGACCTCCTCAGATGGTCTAACATCCTCGGATCGGGCCATAGGCCCAATTAACAATGCCTTAACAGTACTTCCTAATTAATTGGCCCCCACAGTCTAAAATCCAAATCAACAGTTTCTCCAAAAAAAAAAAAAAAAAATCCAAATTAACAAAGAAAAAACAACAGATAAAATAAAGCAGATCAGTTTATTATGTGAAAACCTCATGCCACCACGCCGTCAATCGAATCGCCTCACTGACGTGGCTCGCTCAGTTCATGCTCCAATCCAAGTCAATAGCAACCGGATTCTTCCCCCCTCCCTTAGCTCTTTTTTTTTTTTTTTTTTTTTGCGATACCATGAGCTCTTTTAGTAGTTTTACTGTTGTCTTGTAACTTTGAAGTTTAAACTGACTTACTCTAAACTTTGGCTAAAACACATGTATGGCTGTATGTGTTTATTTATAACTTTATTTATTATTCTTTTTTTTCTAAGAAAAATTATTCTGTAGTTTTTAGAATCAACTTATTCACTATTCATATACTAACATCTAATATATAATATGTATTATTCTTTAGTTTATATATTTGAAATTAATTATGTAACTTGTTTATAAATTTCAAATATTTAGCTTTTAAAGTGAGTTTATAAAGTTAATATATGGAACTAAGTATTTGTTTTGATGATTTTTTTTTTCCAAGAATTTTGTTATAATTAGTTGCTCCCGGATAAATTTCCTAGCTCCGCCACTGCATTTACTATGCATAAATTGTTTTACAAAGCCATTACAAGGTTGACATTTTATGTAAGAGTGAAGCTTATGGTTAATATAAATTTTATTTTATACGTTTTATAAATTTATATGTTGAATTTCACATATAACATTTAAAAAAATACATTAAAAAATGTATTTGTCATGTTATCGATGCATAACATCCATCAAATATATTCATTATCACCGCTATCTCTCTTCGTAGCCGCCAACAGTCCACTGTAAATCCTTCACTTCTTTATTGTCTTTCACTCTCACTACTTCAACCCGATCTGTTGCTGCCAACTTATCTGCCAACAGCCCACTGCAATTCTGTTGCTACAATTTGAGAGAGTTCAAACTTTGTGCTCTAAAGCAAATTCATCCATTTATGGTTCAAACTTATCCTATTGGCTGTACCTTTTCATTTATTTTCTATCACAAACCTATACGTCACACAATTATAGGGGGAGAGAGCCAATATATATATATATATATATAGAATCATTCCTATACAAGTGAGACATATTTTTACAAATCTAACCAAAGAAATTAAAGAGTCATATTGACGAAGAGAAGTAATAAGGCAGATTCCAAATTCCAGTGAGTCATTGAGAGAGAGAGCTTTGAATTTTACTGATGAAGATGAGTTCAAGAAGTAAAAAGTAGTCGTTTGATGAGAGATGAATATTTGGAGATTTCCAATGTATGAAGAAGAGAGAGAAAAAAAATTGTGTTTTGTTATATCAACTGACTATGTGTGGGTCCCACCATTTTCACAATATTACAAATGTGCCATTCAGAACTGTTATTTAAATGTTGAATACACTTCTTTAATGGCTCTCTAAATACATGTTTTAAGGCACCTATACTGAGTACTGTTATCTAAATGCCCATGAAATAGTATCCTTACCAAACAACTCACTCCAAAGTGGGACCCACGGTTTTGAGCATTTAAATCATAGAAAACACTCTTCAAAAGCCCTTACCAAATGGGCCCTATGAATCATTGTTGGCTCCATGAGCTTTTGCTCTAAAGTTTTAGCTATATGGGTAAAACGTGGTGGACTTTTTTTGAGTTGAAGAAAGAGTTTTATAGCAGCCTTTAGGTGTCCTTAATGACTAGTTTTTAGGCTAAAAGGTGAGGCTATGGACCTTCAAGGTGCTAAATTAATCTTTGGTTTCTGATTTGCTTTAATTAGGCAAATGAGTTAGCCTGTGTCGGGGGCGGTTTTTGCGCGTAGCCACGTGTTTCCTGCTGGAAGTGTGACTTTGCTAAGCCCGGATTTGTTTTAGGGAGTTCAACTCGGAACTTGACAATGGGCCGCATAGACCAATGGCTTCCGGTGTATTTTTAAGCCTACAAAATAAATGAAACCCAAAGTCTTAGAATCATAATAATGGTTGAAATAAATAAATAAAATGCTTAGCATGATAGCTTTGATTAAATAGTAAGTTGATACGTTATTATTATGTATATTAAGTGATGTCCAATATTATAGAATAATTAATTAGGTGTCAAATGTCCAATAATGAGATGAGTCCAATAGTCCAAGTTTAGTCACGGTTAATGGTTCATGTTCAACATAATAAGGTATGTCCGGCAATGGAAGTTCATTTCCAAAAAATATGTGTCCAATGGTGGTTCATGTCCAAATAATATATGTGCAACAGTGGTAGATCAATTTATTAATATGTATGTTCATTAATGAAGTATTAGTGAGATAATGTTCATTAAATAGTGAGATGATATTAAAATAATTTGCATCCAGTGGTAAAATAATAATGAATTAACATATACTTAATGATGTAATTCCAAAGATGGAGAAAGATTGACTTATCTTCACAGTTTGTAGCTCCAGCCGTAGAACAGCTGTGGACTTAACATTTCAACAACATGAGAAAATGAGTCTAGCGGTATAATAATATTAGTTGAGTGGTATAATGATAATGAATAAAATATACTTAATAATATAAATTTGAAAACAAAAATATAATGATTTATCTTCATATTTTGTAGCTTCAGCCGTATCACATCAGTGAACTTGGCATTTCGGTAGCATGATGAAGTGAATTCTTTCATGGTGACTTCATGTTTGAAAGGGAAAAATGGGTGCAACTGGAGGGAGAAAGAGCATGTCCAGCCGTGTGCATTAGTTGGTTAAGTTTGTCCCTTTAATCATGCATTTAAATGATTTTCCTCATGTAATGATCTTTTAGTTTTTAGTTAAGTATAAGTAATATTGTCTTTCATAAGAAGGGTTTTTAATTTCATAAATTTGTGCCTTCATAAAAATAGCTTTGAGTATTAGAAATGTATGTCTTCAATGAAAATGACTTTAATATGAAGTCTTTGTACCTTTTAAGAAAAAGACCTTAGTATTGATGTTCATATGTCTTCCATGAGAAAGGGCTTTTGTAATGTGTTCTTGGAAAAGTGTTTGATATGTTTTAAGATGTGTGGAGATAGTAAGAAAACATATATATTTTGTGAGATATGGTGTTTGTAATATGTATAGGAAATTATATGTAGATACTTTGTTGGACATGGATCTTGTATATGTATACTATGTGAGACATGGAGTTTAAAGATATATGAGGAGTATGTATGGGTATTTTGTGAGGAATGTGTTTGTAAAATATATGGAAGTATGAGATAGACGATATGAAGGTAAAATATAGTAAATACTTGAGATTATAGCTGCTGCTGGAGTGGTTTTTTGTTTTATGTCATGGGTTATGTTGCTTTCTAAGAATGAAGATTTTGTATGAGAAGTAAAGAATGAGATGGATATGTGTTTTTGGGCAGCAAAATAATGAAGTTTCAGAATATTAAGGCTGTGTTTGTTTTTGGTGAAAATCACTTCCGGAAATCATTTTCCCCCAAACCCGCATGTTTGGTTGTCACGGAAAATGATATTTTCCGGAAAATGACTTCCGGTTGACCAATATTTTCGCCTTCGACCGAGATCGCGATCGACGGCGCGATCTCGCGAAGCGTCGATCGCGATCTCGCCTTCGCGAGATCGCGCCGTCGCGAGATCGCGCCGTCGCGAGATCGCGCAGTTGATCGCGATCGACGACGCGATCTCGCGACACGTCGATCGCGATCTCGCCCCGTCGCGAGATCGCGCCGTCGCGAGCTCACGCCGTTGATCGCGAGATCGCGCCGGCGAGATCGCGATCTCGGATCGCGATCGTTAATGATATTTTTCTTGGGTTTGTCTTTTCCTTCTTCTTTTCCAAACATCAGAAAATATTTTCCGGAAAATTTTTTAAAATGCAACCAAACACATGAAAACATTTTCTTTTCCGGAAATGGTTTTACACGAACCAAACACAGCCTAAAGTGTGGGAGAGATGGATAGTGTGTAATGGTGTGGTGTAATAGGTGTGATGTAATGATGCTATCTAAGAAGAGATATTTTTGTAAGGAAGATGGAGAAGTATGGAAGAGTTTAGAGATATATGCAGTAAAGTGGAGTTTTAGAATATTGGGGATGAGAGGGGGGATCCCCCTGGTGTGTGGCTTGGTCCTCTTTATATAGAGGCAAGTATGTAACTAGATTAGAACTAGTTGTAGGGAAATTCGGCAAATAAGGAAAAGTCTTTGACAAAGTAAGTGGTTTTATTAGTGGGATTTTGTTTTTTAGCCAAAAGAAGAAAGTTAGAGACTTAATGATGCTGTCACAGCTGTTAACTGTCAAATGATGCCATTTGAAATGAGATCTTTTGCTTGGAGGGAAAATATTTGGCATTAAGTTCATGGTTTGGCTAAAAATGGTAATATAATCTTTATGAGATCCTTCTATTTCTGGTACCACAACTGGAGCCACTACAGAATGTGTTGGAGCTGTTGCAGTTTCTGCAGAAGTTGTTTCTGTTTCTGCTGGAGCTACTGTTGGTATTTTTGGCTAAGTTTCTTCTTTTGGAAAATTATATCCTTAGTCCATATATAATTTTGGTAAGTAATAGATTAGTTGGTTGATATTTGATAAAGTTTTAGAGATGTAATTATGGTCTTTTTGTATTTTAACCAAATCTTGGAGAGTAGGGAGAGCATTTTAATGCTAGATATGAGATATTAATATATATTCAGCCATGTGCTTGGAATTGATTTAGATGATAATAATATAATTTATATGAAATACTATAATTACATTTTTAAACTTATATTATATGATAAACATTAATTTTTATATAAAGAGTATGGGGAGTTTTATCATTTTAAGTGTTATGTGATATGAGAGGCTTACCATATATTACCCATTGCACACTGACCCGTCAGAGTTCAGGGAATTGGGGAAGACATGCCAAACAACATGCTTTCCTTTATCAACTTTGAACCACTAGAGTTTTACTGAACATACTTCTTGACCCTCCAAACCACGATTCCCAAAATTCCCCCGATGAGACTCATGAGCTTGGATCATGAGCCAAAAAATGAGATGATGTGCTATGAGCTTGAACCATGGGTTTTGACACTTTTTGTATAAATATGGGCTCTTTTGGGCTTTAAGAAAGGTTTTCCCAAAATCCATAATAATGTTGATGTAGTACGGGTCGCCATGGAATGAAGCCGTGTAGTGTGAAAAATTTGTCCTCAACAGCTTGCTTTATGCATAATCTGGGAAAGATTTGACTAAGCCCCCATTGGCTCCTCCTTTTTAGTTGTTTTAGACTCTTAATTGGGAGGCTCACTTAAAGTGAAGGCTAGTAGCTGTAGTTGGCCAATGAGAGCTAACTATGTTTTAAAGACAAAAATGGGTTAGGGCAAAATAGGTATCAACAACTAGTAAACTTTGACTTTTACCTTTGAATTTATGAATTATTATTATTTCATCTCTCTCTCTCATAAATAAGTGAGTAACAAGTTTTATTGAGAAACAAAAATAACCTAATTTCATTTCTCTAATCTCTTATTTGTATTAAAAGAAAACAAAAAAAATATGCTCTTCTTTTTTCTTTTTCTTTTTTAATATTTCGTTATATTTGTATGTGAAAGAAAATATGATTCATATTAGATTGATTCAACCTATCAAAGATTGGACAAAGATCATAAATATTTTTGCCCAATTTTTACCCAATCGAGTTGAATTTGTTTGATTTGACCTATTTGTCATGGTTACATGTGAACTTTTTTTAGTTTCGAATCAAATACTAGCCCATATGGGTATGAATCAAGTGCACCCAAGGAAATCAACCCATAACATACAGACACCCCCCCCCCCCCCTCCCCAACCAAAATATTTTTAAGAAATAAAAATTAGTTAAATTACAAATTGCACCTTTAAACTTAATTTGTTCAAAATTTAATTAAGTTTTATAACTTCTAGTTTACTCGTACTCTATTTGTTTTTCAATGTAGTCCTTGCATCCACTTCAACTAGAGAGATTTCAGTTGTGTCCCAAAATGACGAAATTTTAGTTTTTTTTTTTTTTTTTTTTTTTAAAATAAAAAATTTACAAAACAACATCATTTTTAGGATACCTATCTGTACAATGTGATGGAATTAGACAAATAACTACATTGGATAAAAGTAAAACTCATAGAACTAAAATGAATAAATCTAAAGTTACAAGACTTTATTGCATTCCGAGTAAAGTTAGAAAATTAATTTATAATTGAGTAATACTATATCTATAATATTTTCACAATAACAAAGCTTAGATGACAATCTGTTATTAATTATTATCTAGGCTTACCACTAGCGTTACTTTTTGTAATTTGTCATCTAAGATTTGTTGTGAAATTATTTGGTCTCTGTTTTATTTTTTATTTTTTTATAAAATGTCTCTACCTTTATTATTTATAAATTTAGCCTAAAAAATACTGTTTAGAAAGGAGGGTGTTTTTGAAATTTCGGCCTCCCCTAAAATAAAATTCCCGGATGCCCCCTCTCGGGCCAATTGCGTTTTGCTTCAATACTCCGACTTCTCCCTCACTCTCTCTCTCTCTCTCTCCGCCGCTCATCGGTGACACGGGTAAGTTAGTTTCTCTTTCTCTCACTTCTTCAATAATTTCTTTTCATGTTCTGCTTTTCAATTCTTGATAAGTAGATGGGGCCGGAGTTTCATGTTTTTTCTGTGGATTTCCATTTAATCTTAGTTGAAATTGTTTCTGTTCGGTTCCCTACGAAAAACTAACTAAAAGTTTGTGTCTTTAACTCTTCCCACTCAAAATACTAATGACCCACTTTGTGTTTTAGAGAAAATCTTACTTATTTCACTTTGTCAACGCTGAATGTGCGACAAAGTTTCCAACTTTCATTGCAAACCACTCCATTATCTTGATTGTAAACAACTCTGATTGTGCGTTATGTATCTTGAAAATGCTACTGTTATCGGTAGGATTGAGTTTGGGCTTCAATGACTCAATTTGATTGTGACTATGCTGTATTATGTTTATGTGGATGCTGAGAGCCTTGATTAATTTGTTTTGAATTGAGATGATGTTAGTCTATCTCTTTATATAATAATGAGTTAGATGAAGTTATTTTCTCTTTTGATTCCTTTTATCTAAAGCTGTCAACCCGAAATGATATACCCATATTGACTAGTATTGAAATATTAATATTTAGTTAACCTTACCAAACTAAAACAGCTTCCGGTATGGTATTCACAAGAATGAATTATTGTATTGGCCGCTAAACCAGTACAAAAACTTTCCCACGAAACGTATCGGATAAAATACTGGCCTGTATGGCTGTATGCCAGCATTTCTGGGGTCATTCACGTGTTTCGGTAGTGATATTTTGGACATTACACAAACAAAAAGGGAAAAATAGGGGTTATAAAATATGCATGCTATTAGGCCTAATGTATTGTGCTAATGCATTGGGGCTAATATATTGTGTTTATAAAATATGTGGATTTAAATTTCTCCAAAAAGGCACTGCTCGCAGCTCGAAAGGTTCAGAAACTCCCCTCAGTTCACTGATTGTTTTCCACCCCTCCCCCTCTCCCTCCCTCTCCCTAAACAGATTTTCTTCAATATCTCCACTCTGCCTCATAAGTACTTCAATGGCAATCACTAGTTTCTCTCATAAAATATTTTTGGTTCTGCTCTGGTTGTGTTGCTTTTCATGTGTCTGAATCTTGTTGTGTGTTTGGTGATGATAGCTTTAACGAGGAAGTGTGAAATTTCACACATGTGTATATTGAAGTTTCTTGCAGCTCCCAATGAATTCTTATTACTTATCAAAAGCAAGTTTCTGTGCTACCAATTTGTGTGATTTTTTTTTTCTCTATTCTCTATTTGCTTGATGGGAAAATAGAGGAAAACAAAGTGGAGACTGAAATTTGACTCTTTTTTTATTATTATTTTTCTATGTCCTAAGTTATTTTTGCTCAATGGACAGTGGAAAAGTTGACTCAAGTGCAGTGGATTGAGTTTTGGTTATTTGATCCTAAAATGGAACATTCACATTGAATTTTTGAATTCCTTCTAAGCCTTTTTAAGCTACCAAGCAGGCTTCTATAGTTTCTGCTTTGTTTTATGTATCACAACCATTCTAGATGTCATATGTAAACTGTAACTACTCTGCTATTTCTTTGTTTCTTAAGTGCTTCCAAGTCCAGCATTTGTTTTCTGGTTGAGAATTGTGGAGATTGAATTTTTCTCTGTCTTATCCCTGGTTTTGTTGGTTTTTCTAGAGCTTCCATTAGTTAGGTTATGTTTGGTAACTATTTTTATCCTTAATTTTCTTTTTTAAAATTTTACGTTTTCTAAACCAAAAAACTTGTTTGGTAACTGGAAACAAACAAAAGACGAAAACTGTTTTGAAATTCCAAATTATAAAGGAAATTGAAAACAGCTCTTTAGCTATCTTTCATTTCTTGGTTTTAAACTCCAGACAAAACAATGCATACAAACCACTTTAATGAACCTGCATTCTAGTTCAAACCTACATAATAACAAAACACAGTTTTCTTTTTCACTTCTCTCTCACTCTCTCTCTCTCTCTCTCGCACCCAAATGAACTCTCACTCTCTCTCTCTCTCGCACCCAAATGAACCCCTTTTTCTCTCCTTCCTCGGCACTTCACACAGAGAGAAAATTGAAGAGAGATCAACGGGTCTGAGATGAGGTGTTGGAGCGTCAAAATTTGATTCGTTCAAGGTGGGAGATTCTTCAGATATTTGTTCAAATGGTGGGGACGGCGGCGACAAGAAGCAACAGTTTTAACCTTTTCCAACAATGAGACAGTACAGGCTGTAATAATGACAAAAGCAAGTAAGGGGAGAGAGAGGTGGACAATGGGAAATGGCTGGGGTAGTAATTATGCAGGACCAAGCACCACCTGTCCAAAACACTGCTCAAGGAGTCATGATCTATTCTATTCTTTATTTAAGCACTTACAAAAAGAAACAATTTTTTTTCCTAACAATAATTACCAAATAAGTTTTCTATTTCTTGTCTTTGAATTTGTTTTGGACTTTTCAAAGCACAAGAAAGTAGCTTTTTGTTGTTATTCTTAAAAGCAAGTTTTTGAAAATAGAAAACAGCACTTTCCAAACATAGCCTTAGGTTTTGATGGAGCATTTTAGCCTCCTTTGAAAATTGTTATATTTAAAATGTTTGTCTTTTAAAAAGTGACATTTACTTCTCAAAGAAATGTATAGTTGGTTGCAAGAATGCCAAGAATGGAACATTCTCTAGACCAAAATTTAATACCTTAATCCTCGGAATTTAATATCTTTTTTAGGAAGACTCTTCAACCTATTATCTATTTATTGCTTGAAACATGAATGAGAGGACTGCGCATGTTTACTCTTTATGAAGTGGATTTAGTGATGGGTCTATAAGGTCAAACTGTTGATACTTGTTAGATGCATAATACCTGGTTTCTGTGATTAGTAACTTATAAAATTCTTTGATGCACCCCATTGGTCATTTATTTCTAGCATTGCATAATAATAAATGGGTAGTTGAAGTCAATTTATTGCTTGGAAACCACTAAGAAAAGAAATGATTGAAGTTGGGAATGGGCAAAGTGTTTATTATTGTTTCAAACATAAGCAAAATGAAGATCCGAATCCGATGTTTTTTTCTTTAGTGCAAATAGACCAAGATAATTAATGGCAAATCTCTTTTGGAGGGATGGTAGATCAAAATGCTCCACAACACCTTGCTGGACTCTACAGTAATCATGATTTATTTGAAAGATTCAACATATCCTTTGGTGCTTTTGTTTTGTTCCATAAAATTGTGTCATTATTTTGTTCTTATTTTTATCTATGCAGGACTCTACCATATCAAACTTAGAGAGAATACAGCCATGGAAGGATGCTTCAAGATTTTGAAGTATACTGAATAGTTTTGGATGGTTTTATTAGACAGTTTTTTTGTAGAAGCTTTTTAGACACTTGTACTTTTTGGGTAATTGTTGTTTTGCAACCCATTTGCTGATGTGGTCATTTTGTACATGTGTCGATCAACCGTTGGTGTATAGAACCAAATAAGGAAGCTGATGTAGTAAGCCTGCTGCAAGAGATACTTTCTCCTACCCAAGTACCAATACTAATATTATTTCTCAGTGGAAACTGGAAAACGCTAAGCTCAGATTCGATGGCGTGTAACCCCTCAAACTGCCAATCAAATTGCTATGGAAACGAAGAAAAAGCGGAGGTAGTAGTAGGAGAGGAATATGTCTCAGCCAATCAGAATCAGAATCTGTGTATAAAATGCAAGACCAAGGAGCCCATTGGTGGTGATGAGGGGCGGATGTTCTGCATCGAATGCTTTCGAAGCAACTTATATGGAAAGTTCAGGCTGGCTGTCACCTCCCATGCCATGATTACTCCTACTGATAACGTCCTTGTTGCCTTCTCTGGCGGCCCTTCCTCCAGGTCTCCCTCTCACTCTTTTCAGAACTCTAAATTGATGGTTCATTTGGATGCTATTATTTCAAGAGAATGATTTGGATTTTAGTTTTTGGTTTCAATAACTTCCGATAAAGTTGAAAAAAGGGCAAATTTTCTCTATTGATAAAATTCATTGGGTATATTTAAGCTTTATTAATATGTGGATTACAAATGATTAGGTGTATTGGGGTTATTTCAGATCCATAACATACATGTTAAGTGTTTTTGTTGGAGCATAATCTAATTCATACCAAGCACCAAACATTCAAATCCCTTGATTTAAAAAAAAAAAAAAATTTAAATTAAATCTTCAAATCCAAATGCAACCTTATGTAAATATGTTTTTATTTTATTTCAGGGTGGCTTTACAGTTTGTACATGAGTTGCAACACAAGTCCCTGAAGAACTTTGACGCAAGTAGAGATAGGTCGTTACCAGTGTTTGGTGTTGGAGTTGCTTTTATTGATGAAACAACCATTTCTCCACTTCCTTCTCACGATATCGACAGAGCAATTCAAGACATCAGATTGATCGTGTCCAATCTAGCACCGCCAATAAAACAGTTGCATGTGGTTCCCATTGAAAACATCTATTCTGGTGATGGGACGAACAGATTGAAGAATTTGCTAGATGCTGTTAGTGATACCACTGGAAAAGAAGATCTTTTGCTACATTTACGGATGTCGTCCTTGCAAAAGGTTCATTCTAGATACTAATAAAAAAAAAAGTTCATTATAGACATTTCAATTTGAATACAAAGCATTTCTCAAAAAAAAAAAAAAAATCAATATAAAGCATATAAGAAAGGTAAGAAAAATTGACTCATCGCATAATTTTTTGTTTGTTTTGCAGGTTGCCTCTGAAAGTGGATACAACAAGATTGTACTAGGATTGTGCACATCGAGGATTGCTTGCCATGTGATTTCGGCCACAGTAAAGGTTTGCTTTTATATACTCTTCAATGTGTCATAATCCCATATGGAGGCCAATTGATCACCTGTTTAACTTGGGGAACATGCATTCTTTTCACACAGTGGGTATATTACTACTGCGATTTAGCGTAATGTCCATTTGTGGGATGCAATTTTATGTTTCTCTCAGACATGGATTCCTAATATCCCATTGAAATTATTTCCAGAATTTCGTATTGTCTAAAGTTGCTGTGGTGACCGACACCCTGTCAATCATCTTCAATTAAACATTTAGCAAAGAAAAAATCACCTTAAGAAGTGTACATACGATACCTACTTTCCTAGAAAACAATATAATGCATCGTTTGACAACTTTTCAACTTGCTTATCAATCTGTCTGACCTTTATCAGGAATGCTGCATCATTATATCTTAATTTCATCCATTTTCTCTTAATCTGCTTCCTTTTCGCATCAAATATGGCATGAAAAAAAAAAGGCAGAATTTTCAGCTCATTGAAAAATACTGGTCAATGTTGGTTGGCACCTTGTGCTGTTATAAATTTATAGTTACTTTTTACCCCCCTTAACAGGGCCAAGGATATTCTTTGCCGGCAGATATACAATATGTTGATTCAAGGTGGGAGATACCGATAGTGCTTCCGCTCCGTGACTGTCTTGTGCAAGAGCTGAACATGCTTTGCCACCTTGATGGGTTTGTAATTCATGCTTTTGTCCATTCATCTTATAATATTTTGTTCTATTACATGTAAAGAGCCTTGTAGATCAAGTGGCACCTCCTAGTGTTTCCAACGAAGACATCAGGGTTCAAATCCGCTCACCTCCAACTCTTGAATTATCAAAAAAAAAAAAAAAAAATTTGTTTACATGACTATTAATAAAACTCTGTTATAACTGAGTCATATTTATTTCTTTTTCACCTATTTTTTTGTATACATTTTATTTAATACACACGCCCACGTACATCAAATAGGACCATGAATAAACCTGGTCTTTTACTAATTGATGATGATTCTCATCTCATCTTGACAGGACAGTTTAAAGACAGTGGAATTGCTTAAAGGTCCTTGCTCTGGCATCAATGGCTTGGTATCGTCATTTGTAAGGATATTGCAGGTAGACACATGGGATTGCATGTCTTCTATTTCTTTTATGGTGGTCTCAAATATTTTTTAGAGTGTCTTTAGGGGAAACTCATTGGAAGATTAACTTCTTTTGACTGGTTGAAAAGTATGATTCTTGCGGTGTTCATCACAGCTGAGAGGATTTATGGCTCTGGAAAGGCTACCCCATTGTAAAGTCCAATATTGCCTTTGGACCAATAAAAAGAGTATATGATTTGTTCCAATGCATCTGTAGATGTGATTGTAAAAGTAGTTATTGAAATGTTGGTTTTAGAGATCAAAATAGATTAACTTACTGAAGCTACTTGTATATAAATTTTACACCTTAAAAGAGAATGCCTTTTTGAGCTTGTTAGAAATATTCACTCCAGCTTTCTACATTTTTTTTTTTTTTTTTCCAAATCGAACCTTGATCAGCAAATTTTCTATGAATCTTTTTTGTACAGGAAGAAAATCCATCCCGAGAGTGCACAATTGTCAGAACAGCTGGAAAACTTACTCCATTTCATTTCAACAGGATTCCGGAGAGCGATGACTCTGTCATCCCTTTGGCAACCCGAAGGCGTCAAAAGAGATATAATCTAAAGCCTAATGAGTCAATATCCTCAGAGTCATTCTGTCCTATCTGCAATAGCCCACTTAACAAATCTGACATGCTAAGATTGAGCAATCTTGGGAGTTGCCAAACAAGTTCTGATAGTTTCGGTGCTGCCTGCTGTTCAAGTTGCCGCTTTCAGATACTTCCAAAGGATCCCTCATCAATGGATCACTTCTATTCACTTTTACCCCAGCCATTGGTTGCCCGAGCAAAGCATAGTAGCTATGATAATCTTAGTTTGCTTAGGTGAGAGTTTTCATTTACTATCAGCGCTAACTCTTAGATTTATTTGGGGATTACACGTGGTTGGAACTTCTATAAACACATTGATCTCACATTGGGCATAATGGTATAGCTGATATATATGTGTGTAAATAGATAGATAGATACATAGATGTCAATTGGCAAATAAAAGAATAATGTTGGATGCTAGATGACTTGGAGCAGATTTTGTACCTGCTAAAACAAAGGGAGGAAGAAAATATGTTGGAGCTCATTGTATCATCCTTTTTGATAGCAAACTTGAAGACGTGGAAGGGAAGTTCCAAATTAGGATTTGTCATAATCATTAGATAATGATTTATGGAGATGGCATTTTTGAATGGAGGCAATCTAATTGTTGATCTGCTACATAATGGGGATCACTTGTCCGCACTTGGTTCTGGGATCATACGCTAGATATTTGCCACATTTTGTCTTCTGCACTACAAGTATTTTGGTACTTCAGTTATGTCTTTCTCATCCCACCGCAATATGGGAAATTGTCTGGGATTACTTGTCTGCACTTTGTTATAAGTGGGTCTGGTCCGATTCTGAGTGTAAAATAGTAGCATGAGTGCCCTAAATTTATGGGTACAATGTAACTTTAAATTTTCTACACACAAAGTGTCAAGCATTCTTTACCAGTTTCAACCTATTTTATGTGTTTGTTGTTTTCAGGGAGCAGATACAAGATTGCTTGCTTTCAGACAGTGAAGATGAAAGTTGATTTGACTTGCCCTTTCCTATGGTCCTCAATTTTTGAAGCATATAATTCATTTTTGGTGTTGGATCCTATTACAAATCGCTCAGTTAGACAATTACACAAAGATAGCTTCAACATGCGGTAACAAATGAACAAGAATCTAAAGTATTTACTCACACCAGTTCAATTGCCTGCCTTATGAATGACATAATAGCTTTCCTGCCGTCTAAGATGATATATAAATGGTTATCACAGTTTTCAAGTACTGAGAAACTTAAGATTCAAATCTTTTGTACTTTGAAGTGGAAGATATTACTAGTTGGTTACAGTGTTTATCATTTTACCCATTAATCCATTTGAATCCCCCTCCAGTGGTTGAAAACTTATCTTCTTCTTTTTTTCCCCTTTGCTTCATAAATTTTGTTTGTTTCCTAAGAATTTTGTCTCTGTCCAACTTGTTTCTATCAGCTATCCATAGTAATAAAATGGAGGATAGGTGTCTGATAATCTGATTGATATATTGGAATATATAATGCATGGAATTGCTTTTACAGCAAGCGAAATATTGTTGTTTACATAGAATAAAAAGATGAGTGCCTATGGATTAAAAAGATTAGCGCTTAGGAAACTGTCAAATGAGATCAAATAATTATCGCATATATAGTTCAAAGGCTCAATCTCGCCATTTGTCCAGACTCCAGAGACTCCAGACCTTTCAGATTCCAACCATTGTGGGTGGCACACCCACAATTCCCAGAGATGATTGGTCTAAGGGTTCATACTTGCAAAGGGTAATTCAATAGTTCATTGTGGCAGCTCAAGTATTTCAAGTTAAAACAAGGATTATAAAACAAGGATTTTATAAAGCACATGCCAAAAGATGTAAATTGAGTACTTCTTTTGGAACAAAGTTTCTTTGGCTAGGAAGCAGATTAATTTCTTAATTTCCAGATCAAGGACTTGGGGTTTCTCTAAGAAAATTAATTCCATGCAAATTAGTGAAAGTGTTTGCAAGAATACATGATGGTTGGAAATTGAATACAAAAATTAGGGACATAAGCTTGTGCAAAGGGCAAAGTGGGTTAATCACTAGTAACTAGTAAGCCATTAAGATAATGTTTGAAGCTTCTCTTTAAGTTGGGCCATTGCCTTTGATGTTCCCTCGTTATCCTGTAGTGGTCTTTAAGAGCATTCGTTAGCACCCCAAATACTAAAAAAAGATCTACATCCGGTGAGCCATAGCTACATTTGCTTTTGCTTGTTACTACACTAAACATTAAAAAATTGTTCTTAATTCAATTTTCTCTCTCTTCCATGCATAAAGAAATACTAATAAAGAATATAAAAAAAATCATATTTAAATGAAGTGGTATAAGAATAGGATATGAGATGTAAGCTATATTGTTAAGTGGTATATTAAAATATATAAAGTAGTTTTTTGGTGTGCTAAATACTAAATTATGTAGCAATTCGTGCTAAATTTTTAGCAGAACGGATGTGAATACTCTTGCTCCATATTGTTGCTTCCCTAGTAGTAATCCTCATTGATTATTATGTTATAATTTTTTTTGGTGTATGTAACATTTTTGAAAATATAAATCAAACTAGCTTTTTGTCACATATTTAGCATAAAAGCTACCAAAAACTATATCTTTTGATTAAAATAAATAATGCAAATAAGCTACTAAAAATTATAAAATACATAAACAGGTAACGTTGAGTCAATTTTGTTGCCACTGCTAGCACCATAATATTTCATTACTTTGTAACGTCTCAATTGCAGCTTGCATGGGTGATTGTAGACTAAAGTACACTTAGTGTTTGATTCTACTTTTCTTGCAGTCCATTTATGTTCATAATATGCTCATCCATAATATGATTTTCTCATTACAATAACGAAATTAATGTATTTCACAACATTTTAGTGGTACTATTTTTTGAAATAGTTAAACATGAAAGGCACTTATCGACTAATGAAAATGCCAAGTGCCTTATAGTTGTGGGATGCAAAAGTCTATTATAGGATTCAAAAGGCACCCTACTTGTAGCCAAATCAGAATGTAGTAGGAGAAGGACTAATCCGATGTGAAAGGGTGGATACATGTAATGGAAACATGATAGCTCAACTAGTTAACACTTCCTAATCTTTCCAAGACCTTCATGGTTTAAAAACCCTGTCCCTGTTGTAATTGAATTATCAAAAAGATTACTAACAAAAATAGACCCAATATGAAATCATAATAAAAATGAAAAGCCAGAATAAAAATTTTAAAATGTAAAAAATCAAGGAAATAAAAAAGGATAAAGTTTTTTTCCAAATTAAATGTGAATTTTGAAAAGCTAACCGTTGGATTGCATATTCTTTATATTTTTAACACGCATGTCGAATTTTGTTCAAATAAGATATTATTTACTATTTGATTAATAAACTTATTTTTTAAGTATAATTTTTTATCACAAAAATTTGAAATTTAAATATGTGATGATATAGCTATTTATTTTTGATTTTCTTAAAATATTGTAAGCATAGAAAATATAATAAGTATATGCAATTTAACGATTATATTTTTAAAATTGAAAAATAAAAAAAATATAAGAAGAGATTGAAGGATAGTTTGGAGAGAAACTTAAAAAAAAAAAAAAAAAAAAAAAAAAAAAACAATGGGAACAAATTTGCTTTTGTTTTCAAAAACTGGATACAGATTAAAAAAAAAAAATCTGAATGTTTTAAAAAAAAAACTAATCTGAATGTATCTGCGAGTGTTATGTTTAGCCACGAGATACTTCTTCGTTCTTTACTTTTTATTTTATTTATTTTGGTGACTTGGTTGAGCTGAGCGGCTAACTTCCCTTTGCGTGCTCCTACGATTTGAACATTGAAGTGAACAGTTCTATTATCTACGCAGAGAGAGGTCGAACGAGTGAAAAATGGAGCTCTCGTCTGACTGGAAAACCCTCTTCCCAATATCATCAGTTTTCAAACCTCCACTTCTCCTCACAGACTCAGACTCAAAACCCATATTGGGTCCACTCTCCTTCAACCCTAAACCCAAAACCCTTTCTCTTCTCTTCACCTCTCCATCTCTCCCAAACCTAAACCACGCCGCACCGCCTTTCCTCCAAACCCAAACCCACAACCTCCTCTCCTTCCTTCGCCTCCCTCTTTCCAACTCCCTCCTTCTCTTCTTCCCCACCGGTCCCAACTCCGACCGACTCGGCTTCTTGCTTCTCTCTATCAAAGCTTCCCGTTTCGACACCTGGGGCGCCAAAGACGATGAGGTTTTACACGAAAGTACCGGGTTCGAGTACCGCATTCTCAGGATTGCGGTTAACCCCTTTCCCTTTCCAGGTAATAATCATAATCATAATCATTCGACTGTTGTTGGGTATTTGCTGGCTTCTACATTGTGCTCTGTGCATTGGTTTGTTGTTCAGGCAATTCATAAGTCTGCTAAATTTCCCAGAGTTTTTTGTTTAGGTTCTAAGGTTTTTAAGACTAGTTCTGTTGTGTATGCTTGTTGGAGTCCACATATACCCGAGGAGAGTGTAGTTTTGTTAGAAAGTGGTGCTTTGTTCTTGTTTGATTTGGAGTCTTGTTTTAGAAGAAGTAGGACTTCCAATTCTAATGCGCGTTTTAGAGGGACTAAGTTGCCTGTATCGTGGGATGCTGATGCTGATTCGGGGAACTGTAAATGGTTGAGCTGTGAATTCAGTTGGCATCCTAGGATTTTGATTGTTGCCCGGTCTGATGCTGTTTTCTTGGTTGATTTGAGGTTTGATGGGTGTGCTGTGAGTTGTTTAGCTAAGGTTGAGATGCTGAGGATGTATACTTCGGTTCAAAATGAACGGTTCCTTACGTTTACAATGGCGGGATCTGATGGTTTCTGTTTTGCATTGGCCTCAGATAGTTTGTTGGTTCTTTGTGATGTGCGGAAACCAATGATGCCATTGTTGCAATGGGCTCACGGTCTTGATAATCCGTGCCATATTAATGTATTTAGATTATCGGAATTGAGATCAAACTCAAGGGATGATAAATATAGGTGGGCTTCTAAATCGGGTTTTTGTATAATATTGGGATCTTTTCGGAATTGTGAGTTTAATCTATTTTGTTATGGACCTACTATACCAACCCCGAGAGGATCCATTGTTTCTGAAGTTTCGAAAGTTTTGAAAACCCATTATGCATGGGAGCTTCCTTCAGATCTCTTATTGTCGGGTCGTGAGTGTCAATGCGGAAGTTGTCTTGTGAGAGAGGAGATTTTGAAGGATGATCTTCCTGAATGGATTGATTGGCAGCATAAGAAGGAATTGGCTTTGGGTTTTGTCATTTTAAACAAAGATCTATCAGCAATGCTTTCCGAGTCGAATGAATTTGGTGGTTTTACATTGATAAGACTTATGTCATCAGGGAAGCTTGAATCACAAAGCTATTGTGCCTCGTGGAAGTTGAAAGAACTTCACACAGAACGGTTCCATTTTAAAGATAATTCCCTGTATATTATGGATGATGAGGAGTACAAATTTCCTAGAAGATTTAAGTATGTGAAACTTGATAAACTCTCTGCATATTTGAATGGTAGTCTAACTGAAGTCCTGGTTTCAAAATTGAAAAAGCCTTGCAAGGGTCCTCAAGAAAAGGAATCTTTTAGCTCAGAATCTCATGAAATCTTGTGTGAGAAGTTGAAGGCTTGTGGGTTTGGTCGATTGAGATCGCCTCCTGCAGTTTCTGTTGTTTTTAATGACATCAGCTCGCCAGCAAGCATACATGAGGTTGCTTTGAGAAGGTTGTGGGCAGGCCTGCCAATGGAACTCTTACAACTGGCCTATTCCAACTACTCAGAGTTCCTTGAGGTACTTTTGGACCAGAAAAAAGTATCTTTGGAATTTCTAGTTGTCCCTGACCTACCTCAATTGCCTCCTTTCTTCCTAAGAAGGCCTTCATGCCGTAGCAATAAGTGGTCACACAAAGTGCAGCGAGATGATGCTCTAGTGGGTCCAGTACTTCCTCTTCCTATTTTACTTACACTTCATGAGTATCGTAATGGCCACTCAGAATCGGAAGAAGAAGCAGGTGTATTTTCATTAGAGAGGGAAATTAGCCTGCAATGTGATGAAATCAAGCAGGTGGCCAGTGAAATGGCCTTGTCAGATTCTAGTTGTGAGCTTCATGGTGACCAAGCTGTCTCCCTTGCTGATGAAAGAGAAGATATGTGGGGCAGTTCTCAAAAACCAAAACCTTTTTGTTTATACCATCCAGTTGCATTTAAGTGCTCTACCATGGATCACGTACAGGACAATGTCTTTAAGGATGAGAAATTTGATAACCTGATTTTTAAAGTGCCTGAGAAGAAGCATGTTCCTAATGGCTTGGTGGAAACCGTTGGACCAGAACTGTTTGATGATCTCTGCCCTGCTGATTTGAGATTTGATACTTCTGCCAAGAACTTTGGGCCAAATGAATTAAAGATATACAAAGTTTTGAAGAAGAAATGGTCTAAATGGCAAGATGGATTTAATTTATATCAGCAATTTTGCACAGAGTCTAAATTCCAAAAGCAATTGGCATGACAGTTAGATTTTCTCCCCAAATTTTGTAAACATTCCCCTCTCGGAAGATGATTTTAGTGATATGATGGCAGCTCTGAAATTTTTTTCATTGTTATGATTCTGTAAGTTCCTACCTTTTTATGTAAAAATATGCCAGGCCATGTCAGTTGGTGTACACAATATCTTAAATTGCCTAAATTCGCATATAATTGGTAATCTTGTTCATCATTTTGTTGTGGTGAATTTCAGATTTTAAATGATTCTGAGAAGAGGGCACAGTATGATAGGGTAAGAACTTTTTTCTTTCTTCCTTTGCTTATCCGTGATCTTTATATTATTATCATTTTTTTTTGGCTGTCAACTTATGCTAGTTTTTGTGGTTATTGTCTTTGTTGTGCATTCATTAATGTAATAATGTTTGTCGTCCATCCAGTGGTTGCTGCTGAGTTTGTGTCTGTTGAAATTTTCAAAATTTCTGCAATTTAAAGCCTGTATCTCCTATTTAAGGTTTTCAAACTAACTGAATTCTTTTATGTGTCTTTATTTCCGATAAAGAAGCGCACACAAGGTAAAGAAAATGTAGAATATGCTGCTGGTGATGCAGAGGGGTTTAGATATGCTTATCGAACTCATTTCTCTGATTCATTCCATAAAATATTCTCTGAGGTAGTTTTCATAATCTTAAATGTAATACAGTCTATTGTCAATTTGTCATGGATAAATTTAAAAGTCATTTGATACCTTACAGATCTTTGAAGAAGAGGCCGATCCATTTGTATCTGATATCCAGGTGAACTCCTTTTGCCTTTAGTTTCCAATTATGAAATGAGGCTAATTTCCTGTATTACCTTGGTAAAACATTTGATCTTAATCTTTTTGAAATTTCCTAGGTCGAGCTGTCACTCTCCTTTTCTGAAGCTGTAAAAGGATGCACAAAGGATCTGTCTTTTGATGCATTTGTGCCCTGTGATTCTTGCTGTAAGTAAACTCATATTTTGTTGGAATTAATTATGTGTGTGATATCACTGCAGAAAGTGCCTTTATTCTAAATGTATAAGTAAGAATTTTTATGGGTTCCTTCTAACTCCACATGCTAATTTAGGGAATTTTTTTTAAAACTTGCTATGATGTTGTCTAAATTATCAGTGTCCTGCAGCTTAAGTGCTTGTTTGTGTTATAGCTTACAAAATCTGTCAGTTTCAGGTCCCTGGAAACAATTCTTGAAGGCCTACTGTAAAATGGGATTAAAAGTCAATTACATGAATGTAAATAGAGGATAATAAGTATTCAAGTAGCCTAACTTAATTATAATTGAATTTGAGATGTAATAGGTTTGAGGACAACCTATTGACCATCTTCCATAGAATCTTACCCACTCACTGATTTCAGTTGAGTCTTGCTAAGAATATGTCACTTCCGTCACTTGTACTTTCACTTGCATTCACAGAACTTTTAGAATAAACTCTATTAACAGATGTACCATCTACGTTCATGTTGCCAGGTGTATTTCCAAAAGCCTCAGCCATCCCATTTGGAGAAGGCATGGCAAAAGGACTAAAAGGACAAGATCTTGGAGGAATGGATGGTGAACATATTTGTCACCGTGTGGATACATTTCTACATATGGACATGGAAGCATATATTTTTTTGATAAGTAGATGTGGAAGCATACATGGGGAGCCTGGGGACTTGACGCTAAGAACCCGTGTGGAGGTATAGGAGAATATGCCTGAAATGCCAACCAGTCAAGATTAAATGTATCAGTGCTAGTAGTGGATGACTGCTGCTGCGTAGTTCTAGGAGGTGGAGGAGTTTTCGACGCCTTCTCTTTTTGCCTGTTTATCCAGCTTGCTGCTACATATGTTTAGCATCACCACTTGCTCAAAATTTCCTTCAAACCATTTACTTTAAACCCGGACTTGTCAAAATGAAATTGTTATCACTTTGAAACTAGATGTGGGGAAGAGCTAGAATGAAGAAGGGGGGCATAGGGGTCAATTTGAAAACAGGCGAGGCAAGATGGGGAGAAGCTCCTTGCCATTTCTTTTTTATAAATTTTTTTGATTTAATTTGATAGGATTGGAAGGGGATGAGGAGTGTGGGGATTAAAGACTGTAAGGAAAACAATCTTCAAGGGATAGTTAATGATGTAAGCTCATGCCTTAAAACATTCTATACCATGATGGCTCGATAAACAGAGCATACATCCTAGAAATTTCCAAGTAAGTCAGTACTTAAACAAAGTTTATAGTAACGTAGCAACTAGTTGTGCTTATAAAATCAAGTTTAGTGTACTGCATTTTAACCAGGCGCACCTCTGCAAGAAGGGTTTTCTTTTGTTGTTGTTAACCAACCCCCCCCTCCCCCTTTTCCCCTTTTTAAACTGCTTTATGTTCTGATAAACTATCACTTGTCCCCAAACTTAAGTTGTTAGGAGTGGTGAATCTAATCGTTTAACTATCATTCTAACATTCCTCCTCATTTGTGGGCTCAAACTCCCGCTTAATAAGTGGGGTGCACGTGCAACACATGAGATTTTATCTGTTCAAATGGGTGGTAGATTAGAGACAAGGTTTGAATTCAGGACTACAAGCTTTGATATCATGATAATTACTTGTCCCAAAAGCTAAAACTATTATGAAATGGTGAATTTAATCATTATTAGAACATTAGTAATATAAATAATACTTTGTGATAGCAAGTTGCCAAACAAAGCTCAATGGAGAAAATTCAATCAGACTGGAAGAATATAGCAAGGTGTTTTCTTGTCACCTTTAAAGTTGATGGTAAAGCTGAGATCAAGCTTGGCCATATCAAATAATTGTGATTACAATTTTTTTCCCTTTCTCTCTAGATAGCAGTAGAGGAAGCATATCAGGGGAAAACCATTTTTTTGGAATACATTTAATTAGCATCTAAAAGTTAGAAGGTTTAACAATTCCAAGAAATTCATGAAAGAAAGTGGATTCAAGGCTTTCATCCAATCATGTAGAGTCCTTAGGTCTAATTTTATTTCATTATCAACGAAAACCTAATTACCACAAGTCTATTGTAAAAATTTTGAACCGATTATGAGCAATTGGATATTCAAAATATTGCTTTGTTTTGATGAACATGTTTAAAGTAAAGCATGCTTTGATCTTATTCATGCCCTTCATGTAATCCCCTTTTAAGTCTGTTGATTACTTGGTATAAATGATTGGGCTGCTCTTATCTTTGTGTTTATCTCATGATGTAGATGGGCGTGGCTATCCACCTGATGCCAAGACAAAAGTTTGTCCAACTTGCGGAGGCACAGGGAGTGTAAGTGCTTTGAAGATCTACATTGATGATGATTAGTGGATAAATCATTCTGAAAGGACTCACGTTGTGAGGAGGATTTCTTTTGCCTTTTATTTTGGAAGTGTGACAGGTTAATAGTTTGAATGTTATTTTGCTTCTAATCCTATCTAAATCATCAACCAGGTAACAATTCCTCTGTTTACATCAAGGTGTGGCTCTTGTAAAGGGTCTGGCCGAATCATTAAGGTCTGATATGAATTTCAGTGAATAACTTTATTGAGCTTGATTCTTGATTTAATTATAAGATATGTTAATGATTTTTTAATTCATCTGGTGCAGGAACACTGTATGTCATGTAGAGGATCAGGGACGGTTGAAGGTGTAAAGGAGATTAAAGTTACAATTCCAGCAGGTTGGTCTTAGACTCTTTTCTTTGAAGAATTCACTAAAGATGTAGCTGACATGGCCTGGGGGTGTGGCAAAGGAAAATCATACATCTAATTCTAGCAAATAAAAGGAAAAAAAAAGGAAAGAAAGAAAGAAAGAAAGAAAGAAAAAAGAAAAAAGAAAAAAGAAAAAGAGAGGCTGCAAAGGAATTATCACATATATTATCATTTAGTAATAATCAGAAACATGTTTCTTTTTATTAGGTTGGCCCAACAAATATTGTCCGGACACATCTACATGCTCAATGTATGATTTTAAAATTGGGAAAAATACTTTTGAGAGGTTATATGGCATTAATGGTTATGGAAGTTTGGTGAGATTTTCTTTATTATATTTTTCTCTCTTTCATTTATCATTAATTGAATCTTCTCTATGACAAGAACAGGCAGTGGTTCTGTCTTTGACATGAATGCAAGGTTTACATAATAACACAAACTTTTGAAAAATTGAAAAGCGATATGACTGGAGACACATAGGAATTGGAGTTGAAATTGAATAAAGAATGCCTTACAGGGTGAAAAGAAGGGGAAAATAAAAGTTTACTGAAAAACCTCCCTTTTGTTGTGATCTTTCTCAAATGACAAAGAACCGTTATAGATAGATCTTATTGGTAGGATTTCATGTATTTTATCTTATCATTATTTCTATTTTCTAAATGGATTAGGTGTGGACTCTGGAGATACGATTTGTGTACCAGGAGCTGGTAATGGAGGACGTGGAAGTCAACCTGGGAACTTATTCATTAAGCTAAAGGCATAGTTTTACTTATTCATAATATAGCTTACTCAAAGATTCATTGCTGGAGTCTGGAAGAGTGTGTGATTGCAACTTCTTATTAGCTTCTATGATGGTAAAATAAGTGGAAGTTCATTAAGGGAGGTTCCTAGGTTGGGAGATGGTGGGCAACAGCATATAACCTTTTTCTATGAAAAATAAAACCAAAAAAAGAAAAGAAAAGAAAAAGCATGATTTTTGTTCTAGTTTTCAGTTGGGTAGCCCTGTTACTCTTTTACTCATCCAAAAAAGAAAAAAATAAGTTGGGTAGTCCTAATCTGTCATATTGTATGAGTAAAAGCACTTGGATCTCTCTCTAAACTAGTTTTACTTATTGATTATATAGCTTATTCAAAGATTTGTTGCTGGAGTCCTGGAAGATTGTATGCTTGCAACGTCTTATAAGTTTTCATGATGGTAAAAGTAGTTGAAATTCAATAAGTGAGGTTTCTAGGTTGTGGAGATGGTGGGAAACAGCATATCCGTTGTCTATGAAAAATTTTAGAAAAGAAGTGAACAAAAGAAAAAGAAAAAGAAAAGGGCATGATTTTTGTTCTTGTTTTCTGTTGAGTAGTCCTAATAATCTGTCATGATATATGAGCAAAGCACTTGGATCTTTCTCACTCTCTGAATTAAGTTTAATCAATAACTAAACACTGTGCACATGTATCACCTCCTAATTTGTTTATTTATCAATGTGTGTGTATATCACCTACCAATTTGTTCATTATTTCCATTGGAATTTTTTTACCATAATGAAGTGAATTTTTAAATGGTAGCTTGCTCTGTATTTAAAATCATGTGACATAGCAGTCCACTGTCCAACCTAGATAGTACTTTGAATCTTATCTAAACTTTGATATGATTCTTCTATTATTTCCTTGGTTAAATATTGGTCATTGATGTCAATTAAAAATGTATTGGAAACATAAGTAAACTATGATTTTTAATTTTCAAAAAGTTTCTATAGAATAGACTTGCATTTGTTATATTTTGCTAATTATATGGACTGTTTCAGATCTCTTAGTCCCTGAATTCTGCCTAGTTGTCTCAAGGATATTTTAGCGTCTGAAGGCTGATCTATCCAGATAATTAGAATAATATCAATACAAATTTCTTTTACTTTACTGCATTTATCATAAATTGGTGCATACACTTAGTTACAAAAAAGTCCCGGGTCAGTCAAATCAAAGATGGGTCCACATGAAAAAAAAGGGGTGTATTTTTTTTGTTCTAAATATATTTTCTCAGCCTGGTCTTGAGGGAAAATGAACAATAATAAACTTTTTTTTTGATAGGTATGAACAATAATAAACTAATTGTGAACATTGTTTTATTTTTATTTTATTTTTATAGGTATTAATTTTATTGAAATGAGACTACTTCGTGGAAAAATACATGAAGTAGCCTAAAGAATTACAATTGAAATAATATCTACATATGAATTGACTCTTTGAAGGATTGAAAAAAGTCACTATCTATGAGACTCGATATAAAAGACCACTCATAGAGAGAACTAATGAAGGATACAAACGACCACTCATTGTTAAGTCTTATGAACTAAGACTTGGTAGACCTCCTTTCATTTTCTGTTTTGCAAATTATTCTAACCTACTGTACAGTAACTGAAACCAACAATTTAATTTTTCTAAGCCTGCTTTTGAAAATTACTCTCTCATTATTTAAGGAACATAATAATGCCTTGTTTAGTTTCATTTTTCCTTGTTGCATGGAGAAATTAGATTAGCCAATTTATTACCAACCAAAAAAAGTACAAAAGTTTCTTCAGGAAAAAATTCTATCTCATTTAAAATAATGATTTCTCTCTTGCTCTTTCTCCCTCCAATGAAAAACTAATGAAAAAGCCATCTTGTTTGCAATGTTTCACGTGCATTTCAATGGCCTGCAACTCTTATTTGCATATTTAAGATAAAGGTGCTTATAGCATAGATAATCATTCGGTACATTGTTCCTGCACTTTAGTTGTCTGTCACAGAGGCAGAGTATTTTCGTGAACTCATCAGTGCAATTCCAGTTTATCACAATTAAAGCAAGCCCCTTCCTTCTACTTCCTTTAGATTGACTTTATATTATTAATATGCATTATATGTTGTCATGAACTTGATAAGCAGCAATATGCTATCTTTGCAGTGCAATAACTTTTCTTTCGGAAATTTTAGTTTCTTTGACTGTCTCTGGTGACCTATGTTTGAGGCATAGAATGTGAATTTACTTGAACTTGACTAAAAGAGGAATGCTTGCTGCTGTAGAAGTAAATATTTTTTGTTGGTTGTGGATGCTTTTTGTCATAGTCCTTCTGAACTTTCTGTTGTTTTGGTAAATTAGGTTGCTGAAGATCCTGTCTTTACTAGAGACGGTGCAGATATCTATGTGAACTCTAATATCAGCTTTACCCAAGTGAGAACTAAATCTTTATGTAAATACCTGTCACACTTGTAAAACTTAATTTCCTTCCACATTAAAAAATGTGAACATTATCATTTATAACACCTTATTTATATTTTTGCATAGTGTACTTGTTTTTTTAATAAAAAAAGCTAAAAGTTCATTTTATACTTTCTAAATTATGGTAATTGTTATTTTGGTCTTTAAAGTTTCAATTTTGCCAATTTTGTCCTCAAATTTTGCAAATGTTGTCAATGTGGACCTTCTATCCACTAATGTTAAAAAAGTATAATAGAAAATACACTCATAAAAAAATAAAACTACTATACTTTTTCAATAACTACCTTTTTTCAATAAAAAATAAATTCATAAAAAATTCTACACCTGTGCCAAATCCCCAACACCTTGCACTGCAGCAGTACCACCACCCTGCCAAGTGCAAATCTCCAATGGGGGCCACCCATGAAAACCCCCTTCCCTCTGGCCGTTGAGCGCCCCCAAACAACCATCTGCCAAAATCAAGCTGAGCCATTACAACAGAACCCCAAGCAAACACCACTGGCCATGCTGACCTTCAAACTCACCATAAGCAGCCACTGCCTAAGGCCAAAACCATAACTGCGGATACCCAAACTCCCTCATCAAAACCAACATCATAGACATATATTTTCAATTATGAAGTTTCAAGCTGCTGCTGTATAATTATCAATTTGTCCCTTTTGACCTTGATTTGAACCATACTGGGTATAGGTGGTCATCAAGGGATTTTTGCGTACTATACATTTCATGATTTGGTGAGCAACTCATGAAGGATTTCATTAACAATGTTAGACATTTACAATATTAGAACTCTGATCTTTTATGACCTTTAAAAAAAGAATATTACGAAGAAATGAAAACCAAGATTGAAGAAAAAAAAAAGATATTTGGTTGCAGAGAACACATAAAAAAGAGAGTTTTCAAGAGTTTTGTAGCTCAATAACATTGCTTATTCTCCTTTAAAAAGTAGAACTATAGTTCAAATTCCCCCTCCCCATATGTAACAATTGAATTATCAAAGAGAGAGAGAGAGAGTCTATTGGGGAAGTTTGAAAATGGGGCAGCAAAGATGGGCAGGTGGGGGAGTGTAGGACCTCAAAAGAAAAGAATGACCCACTAGAGTTGAGAGGCAAAAGGATTTCGCAGTCCCATGGAAAGGTTAAATTGGTGTGAAACATAATAACCAACTGGTTCTCATTGGCAAGACCAAACTGTCCATGACCCATGAATGACCATACTAGAGTCAGATGAGAGAGAAGCTTGGATGGGCTAGATTGAGAAAGAGAGAGCGAAGAAGAGAAAAGAATAAAGAGAAACAAAGAGGGAAAGAGGGGAAAGAGTGAAAGAAGAAAGAATATTTTTATAAAAAACATTAAAGTTCAATTTTTTATTTGAAAGATTTTAATATTTTTTAGTACTTATTTAAAAAAAATTGTATTGAAAAACTGGAAAAAAGAAAACGATGTCTTTTTCATGGGGTTAATGGCAACTTTTTTTAACGGCAGTGGATGGAAGGACCACATTGACAACAATTGTATACTTGGATGACGAAATTAACAATTGAAACTTCAGGTCCAAAATGGCAACTACACCAAACTTAGATGGTTAAATCTGATATAGATTACTTGGCCTCTTTGGAAGAGATTTCTTGGAGGCAGAAGTCCAAGGCCCTTTTTATTAAAGAAGGTGATAACAACACGCGGTTCTTTCATAGAATTGCCAATTCTCATAGGCGTACCAATCAGATCAGGGAAGTGGAGGTGGATGGCTTTCGCTATGAGGATGAATCAGAAGTTACGGATCAGGTAGTGAATTTCTATAAAAAATTATATTAGGAACCGGAAGCTTGGAGACCTACTATTGACGGGTTAGAGTTTGCTTGTTTAGATGAAAATGAGAGGTCTTTGTTGGAGAGGGAGTTTGAGAAGGAGGAGATTATTGAGGCTCTCATGGAGGTGGAAGGGGATAAGGCCCCTGGGCTAGATGGGTTTTCTATGGCTTTCTTTCAGAAATGTTGGAGTGTTTTGGAAGAGGATGTCCTGGCTTTTTTCAAGGATTTTCATAGCCAATGTGTTTTTGAGAAATCTCTTAATGCCACCTTTTTGTGTTTAATCCCTAAGAAGACTAATGCAGTCAATATTAAAGATTTTCGCCCTATTAGTCTTGTGGGTAGCCTTTACAAGCTTTTGGCTAAGGTATTGGCTCATAGACTCCGTGGGGTGTTGGATAAACTGATATCCGACTCACAGAATTCTTTTGTGGGAGGTAGACAGATTCTTGACTCGGTTCTAATTGCTAATGAATGTTTAGATAGCAAGTTGAAGAGTGGCATCCCGGGTGTCGTAGTTAAATTGGACATAGAGAAGGCTTATGATCATGTGAATTGGAATGCCTTATTCTACCTTATGGAAAGAATGGGCTTTGGGGCGAGGTGGAGAGGTTGGATTAAGGCGTGTATTTCTACAGTTAAATTTTTAGTTATGGTCAATGGGTCTCCGGTTGGTTTCTTTGGTAGTTCTCGTGACCTGCGCCAAGGGGATCCTTTGTCTCCCCTTCTATTCCTATTAGTTATGGAAGTGCTAAGTAGACTTCTAAAGAGAACGAAAAATGGTGGCTTTCTTTGTGGTTTTCAAGCGAGGTCTCATAGACAAGGGGGTGTGCATATCTCTCATCTTCTTTTTGCTGACGATACTATTCTATTCTGTGATGCTTCTAGGGACCAGTTATTATACATTTGGATGGTGCTGATTTTCTTTGAAGCTATTACAGGCCTGAAAGTTAATGCAGGTAAGAGTGAGATTGTTCTTGTTGGGGATGTTGGGAATCTGAATGCTTTGGCCCGTATCCTTTGTTGCAAGGTGGGCACACTGCCTATGAGATATCTGGGCATGCCACTTAGGGCCCATTATAAGGATGCGTTAATATGGAACCCTATTATAGAAAAGATAGAGAAACGGCTATCTGGCTAGAAAAGACTTTATTTGTCAAAAGGTGGCAGGCTTACTTTATTAAAAAGTACTCTCTCAAGCCTTCCCACATATTTTTTATCTTTGTTTACTATCCCTCAAGCTATGGTAGCTAGGATAGAAAGAATTCAGAGGAATTTCCTTTGGGGGGGCCTCGGAGGATGTTTTTAAATACCCTTTAGTTGCTTGGGATAAGGTCTGTTTGCCTATTGAGAGTGGTGGTTTGGGGATCCGGAGGATTGGGTTGTTTAACAAGGCCTTACTCGGGAAGTGGTTGTGGCGTTTTGGGAATGAAAGTAACAGATTATGGCGCCAGGTTGTAGCAGCCAAGTATGGTGAGGGGAGAGGAGGCTGGTGCACTAGAGGGGTAAGAGGTTCTCACGGGTGTGGGATGTGGAGGAGTATTAAGAAAGGCTCAGAGAAGTTTTTCAGTCAAATTCAGTTTAATGTGGGGGAGGGCTGCCGTGTTTGTTTTTGGCATGATCCTTGGTGTGGGCCTATTCCTTTGAAGGAGCTTTTTCCTACCATGTTTGCATGCTCTCTTTCTAAAGATGCATGGGTCTCCGACTTGGTTTTATATAACTCTGAAGGAAATAGGAGCTGGAATTTACTTTTCCGTCATGGTCCTCAGGATTGGGAGGCAGACATTGTCTATTCCTTTTTTGAGCTTATTTATTCCTCTATGCCGAGGGGTGAAGGGGAGGATCACTGGGTTTGGAGATTGACCACGTCTGGGGTTTTTGATGTGCGCTCTTTTTACAAGCTATTATCTAGTCCTAACACTGACGAATTTCCTTGGAAGGGCATTTGGTGTGCAAAGGTGCCTAAACGGGTATCTTTCTTCCTATGGACAGCAACTAATGATGGGATTCTCACCATTGACAATCTTGTCAATAGAGGTCGGTTTCTGGTAAATAGGTGGTGTTTATGCTGCTATGATGGGGAATCAGTGGATCACCTCCTGCTTCATTGTAAGTTTTCTCATGCCTTATAGAGCGAAGCTTTTGTAGTGTTTGGGATCCAATGGGTAATGCCAAGGTCAGTCAGCTCTTTTTTCTTTATGTGGAGAAACTGGTTTGGAAGGCATCATTCAACCATTTGGAATATGGTCCCGGCATGTTTAATGTGGTTAGTTTGGCAGGAACGCAATAACCGCACTTTTGAAGACAAGGAGAGAGCATTAGATCATCTAAAATCTCTCCTTTCTGGTAATCTGTTTCTTTGGGCTCGCATTTGGGGGTGTACGAATTGTATTTCTTTATCTGAGTTTTTAGCCTCTTGTTCCTTTAGTTCTTGATTATTTTTGTATCTGTTTCTTGTTCAGAGTGTTCACTATCGTGAGCATGATGTTTTTTTTTTTTTTTTTTTTTTTTCAATATAAAATCTTATTACCTATCAAAAAAAATAAATACACTTTGGTCAATTAATTTGAGTTTTGAACTTTTTTCAGGCTATTCTGGGTGGCATGGTCGATGTGCCGACTTTGTCAGGGAAGACGCAACTAAAAGTAATAATTTTATCCTTTATATTGAGGATAGGTGTCTGATTGATATGTCGGAATATATAATGCATGGAATTGCTTTTACAGCAAGCGAAATATTGTTGTTTACATAGAATAAAAAGATGAGTGCCTATGGATTAAAAAGATTAGCGCTTAGGAAACTGTCAAATGAGATCAAATAATTATCGCATATGGAGTTCAAAGGCTCAATCTCTCCATTTGTCCAGACTCCAGAGACTCCAGACCTTTCAGATTCCAACCATTGTGGGCGGCACACCCACAATTCCCAGAGATGATTGGTTTAAGGGTTCATACTTGCAAAGGGTAATTTAATAGTTCATTGAGGCAGCTCAAGTATTTCAAGTTAACCTAATTGGTTATCATGAAGAGGAAGGAGCAATATTGTGCAGTCCTGTCATCGGACAAACTTTTTCAATCATCGAGCCAAATCCAATTTGAGATATGCACAGGCACACAATGTACACCTGCTTTATAAATATTTCACTCAGATTCTTTGACTATTCTACTTTTATGTAATGGTTGCGTTGAAATGCTTCCAGGGGCACTGTGAGCTTTCCTTCTCGCTTCTTTCTTCCTTGTTGCTTCAGTCATGGTGTGCCTGTGCGCAACGGCCTAAGATTCATACATGTTCCTGTTGGCATGTTCGTTGGATGAAATTAAAGTTAATTTGAGATGTTTGAATATAGGTTTTCTGTTGGATTACTTTTGTGAACATGAGATTTACTTGGCATTAAGAGTGGTGTATTAGATCTATAGGACTGATTGTTCTTTAAATGAGAATGTTGAGATTAAGATGGAATGATTAGATTTGAAATGATTGAGCTAGGTTGTTGACGGTATTTTCGATTTAGTCTAATGGAGGGAAATTTTTTTTTCAAGAATTTAGAATTTAGAATTTGTGGTATGTTTGGGATGATATTATGTTTTTGATACTCTTGTTAAAATCATGCATAGACATATTTTGTCATTTGCTACTAGTAAAGTTTACCGAGGTGGTTGACAGTATAAGAACATCTCTAGGAGTTTGTGTAAATTTTTGTATCGTTTGGATAATGAACAGTAATATTTATCTTTTACCTAGTTACTTTTTCAAATACACATTTCAACAGATTCTCTATCCTTCCTCTATCTCATTTAAATATTATTTCTTCATTCATTTTTTATTTATTTTAATTTTTATTTATTCTTCCTCTATTCATTTTTAACAATTATATTTTTCAACAAGAAGTGTTATGAGTCCACAATATTTTTTGCAATAATTTCACAAGAATCATAACGAAATCTTATATGGAAAATTGTTACTAGTTTTAATTTGAACCCATCACTCAAATTATTTTTTTACTCACTAATATTAGCTAATAACAATATATTACTTAAGATTTATTGTGAAAATATTATAGTAACATTTTTCAATTGTCATTTTTTATTTTTTATATTATTTTTCATTTCTTTCATCCATACGTTTCTTCTTCTTCTTCTTTTTCTCTCTTGTTTTTTCTCCACCACACATGTATACCCACTCCTATCTCCATCCTCCCCTCTTTTTTTTCTACTTTTTCTTTTTCTACTAGATTCCAGAACCTCTCTCTCTTTTTCTTTCTCCAGCTCTCTCTTTTTCTACTTTTTCTTTTCTTTTTCTACTTGGTTCCAAAACATTCTCTAGCTCTCTGTGTGATAAGAAACGGAGAAAGAGGTAGAGAGAGAAAGAACAAGCCGGTAGAGAATCAAAGGATACACCGTTGATCAAAGGATACAAGCCAGTAGAGAATCAAAGTTCATTGTGCCAAGCCGTGCTTTCCACTCCGCTGCCGCTCGTCTTCCTCCCCCATGCAGCCTAGATGGGTCAAATGGCTTGTGTCTTTTTTTCTTTTCTTTTCTTTTTTGCTTTTACTGTTATGATTAAATTATTTTTAAGATTGTGTTTTTGAGTTTGTATTTTGATTATGCTTGAGTTTAGAGATGTTTGAGAGAAAGGATTGTTGTGTTTGTAGCCGTTGTAAATGTTTGTAGCCGTGGTGAAAGGAAAGAGAAAGAATTGTTTTTTATTGAGTTGTATGATTTTTTTAAGTAGAAAAATTCATTTGGAGTTGTTACAGTGTTCTCTAGATCAGAGCATCTCCAATAAGTTCTCTAAATCCTTATTTTGAGAGCAAACACAGAAAAATCAACCTTCAACAATCTCTTTATCTCTTCTTTTTTTAAGATTTGCTACAGTAGCTCTCTTGACATGGAGAGCACTGTAGCAACTCCAAAGCCTTTTTCTCTATTAAAAAAATACCAGTTGGATTAAAATATTATTTTTTTCTCTCTCTTCTCTTCCCTTTCTCTTTTTTCTTTGTTTTGTCACTCTCTCTCACTTCTCATCAGAGAACAAAGAAGCTATGTCTCACAGCCTTGAAAAAAAGAAAAGCCAAAGGAAATTAATTTCCACTTGACCCACTACCAAAGAAAAGCCAAAGGAAATTGAGATCAAAATAAAAAATTTAAGGATTTTTAATCCCAGGAAGAAATTTGAAGGCAAAGATATCAACCTTGGAGAAGTTTTAGGAACAAAAATAGATAATTTATTCCTAGATCTACACAAATCATACCATAAAAAGGAGCTAATTTTTGTTTAGGGATAATTACAGCAAACCCACCTGAGATTTGGCCCGTTTGCGCTTTGCCTATCCGTGGTTCAAAACTTATCACTTTGCCCACCTGAGGTGCCTTCCGTTAAAGATCTGTTACCCACCTCTCCCTTTGCCGTTAGAAAAACACATTTTTAGAGAAAAACAAACATAACAAAGATAAAAAAGTTAGGACTTTTTTTTGCTTAAGAACTTCTTTGAGAACAAAACACAAATCAATAGTATTGCTATTCTCTTGTCCAATGGGTTATTCAAACATGTATTGGTTTGAATCTGTACTCTGAGCTGTTTCTTTGCCTAAGAAGCAATCTCCTATTTATCAAAGGCTGCCAAACATTTCAAAAAGCTACCAAACAAAACTTGACTCTCTCTCTCTCTCTCTCTCTAAGCTTCAGCGGCACAGCCATGGCTTCTCTCTCAGCAGCGATCTCACACTCTTCTTCGCATGTCGCATTGGCTCACAACACGAAGCTGAAGAAGATCCACCAATCGCAATGCCGCACTCTTCCTCTTCCTCACTGGTCACCTATTTGCCGGTACACTTCACTTTTCCTTCATTATTTTTTTCCGTTAGTTTCTCGGGAAAGTTGAAGGAATCAATATATAAATCTGTCTTTGTTTTTTCTCACTTCTCTGTTTCTTTTGGCTTGAATTTCTGGCTTTCTTAGTGCTGATCACGATCATGATCTGGGTTGAAGAGCTGCAAGGAGAGCCGTTGGATTCTCCGAGTTGTGGGGTTGTCGGATTCGATTTCGTCAAGTTGCTTATTCAGGTGTTTTGCTACTGTGGCTGGGATTTAGAGTGGGTTTGAAGTTGGAATTGGGGGTGGGTTTGCTACTGTAAATGGGATTCGGAGTGGGTTTGAAGTTGGAATTGGGGGTGGGTTTGAAGTTGGAAGGTTCCTTTCCTTTCCTTAATTGGTGGTGTTTGGTTGTGCAGAAAAGGATTGAGAATTAGGAGAGGCACAAGTAGCACCTAGGGTCGCCACCATGCCACCAAACCCGTGGTTGATCTACCACAATCCAAACCCACGGTTGGATTTCTCATTACCTCATTCTTTGGTTGTTGATTGCTTATCTCTATCTCACTCTCTTTTGTTAATAATGTTGCTGGTTGTTTTGAGATTGTTGGTCTTCTTGTAAAAATTGGTTCACAATTTTGAGTTGTTATGAGATTGTTGATATTGATATAGATTAAACGTGATTTCATTGAGCATTTGATCTGTGTGCTATTTCTGTGTTTTGTTCTCAAAGAAGTTCTTAAGCAATAAAAAGCCCTAACTTTTTGATCTTTGTTATGTTTGCTTTTCTCTAAAAATGTGTTTTTCTAACGGCAAAGGGAGAGGTGGGTAACAGATCTCTAACAGAAGGCACCTCAGGTGGGCAAAGTGATAAGTTTTGAACCACGGATAGGCAAAGCGCAAACGGGCCAAACCTCAGGTGGGTTTGCTGTAATTATCCCTTTTGTTTAATCAGAGTAACTGTTCACTCTCCAAACAGTACAAAAATTTAGAGAAACTGCTGGAGATATTCTCAAGAGACCTACTGTAGCAACTTCAAAAAAAAAAAAAGAAGAAATTTTTTGCTTTTAGAGAAGCTGTTGGAGTGAGTTTTTGGTGTGTTTGTTCTCTAAAATTGGTTTTAGAGAACCTATTGGAGATGCTCTAAGGCCTCCATATAAGGCTCAGGACCCCCCCTTACTGAGGTGATGTGGGATTTAGTCAAGATTTGCTTCTCTCTTACTTTAGCCCAATTAAGAGATCTTTTGTACTTTTGGGTCCCTACAATCCAGTTCTTCAAAATACTACACATTCTCGTGTGGGACCTACCCACCACCCTGTGGCATATGGGTCTACTCTAATAACATTTTGCCATGCACACTCCCCCCCCCCCCCCCCCCCCCCCAAACTTATCATTGATATGTTATTGTCTCTTTTAAGTTCCCCCTCAAGATTTTAAATTGCTTCATACTAATTAGAATCTCGAGCTATTTAATATATGGTATAGGACCTCCTACGTAGCCGATGTAGGAGTCTGTATGGTTTTGGTTCTCTCTCACCTCACCTCAACTCACTTAAGGGGTTTTTGGGTTTCCCGGCATTGAAGGTTTTTAAGAAGGTAACCTAGTGATTTTGTGGCATTTTTATCATTTTAAAGGTAATGGGGATATCATAGAATTGAATTAGGGATGAGTCATAAAGTTTGCTAGGCTAAGGCTTTAGTAAAACTGGGTTTTTGGTTGAGCCTCACAAGGGGGCTGGAAAATGGTATTGAGTTTACTTTGGATCCATGTAAGGGCTATTGGGCTAGACGAGATTTGCGTCTCTATCTTAGTTTGGAAGTTTTAGTAGTCAATTGGTTGCTGAGTTGAACTGGGTGAAGACGCATTCGATTTATTTTAATCTAGTTGGACTAAAGCAAATGACCCCAATTCATATCTTCTTTCATTGACCCAATAAAAATTGATATCAATGACAACTCAATGCCAAGTCCGATTTTAATCAATGTATAGTTTTAGCAAGACTCACAAGAATCTTGTTTTTTGTCAACTAGTCATTAGATAAATTTAATGTAACTCACGGATAAAATGAGTTGATTATTGGAAATTGAACTTAATTCTGGTACCAACAAATAAAATAAAATTATTGGATTCATCAAAACATACATATAAAACCAAGTTGCACCTGCTGCTTTACAAAAAAAATATTTCACTCAGATTCTTTTGACAATTCTTCTTTCACGTAATAGTTGTATTGATATGTGTAAAATCAGAAAATGCAAAAGAGAAATGCAAATAGCTTGCAAACAACTTTGAGAGAAAAATGAACTCTATATTCACTCATCAAATTGTTACAAGCGGTTACCAAAATAATTAGCTACAAGTGTTTATATATACACAGAAAACAGGGGCTAGACTTGGTGCCCAAAATGCATAACTAACTACTCAAAACTACAACCAATGAACTAATGACAACTAGCACAAAGTATAACTAACTGCTACAACTATTGCTTAAATGAAACGGTTCGTTTTCCCTTTAGTTTCTTTCTTGCTGTTTTATATTTGCTACTTCTGTTCTCATTGTCGTTTTGCTCATCTCTGTTACTATTGTCGTTTAGCTCATCTTTAACACTCCCCCTCAAGTCCAGTGTCTTAGACTCTGTGACTTGAACTGAACTAGGTTCCTTCAAAGACTTTGGCCTGTGATGATCAATTTTCAAGTCCTTAAGCAACTGCATTACCCAAGTAATCTCACAAGCCACACTAGCCATTGCCTTATATTCAGCTTCTGCAGAAGACCTAGACACCACTTCTTGCTTCTTAGACCTCCAAGATATCAAAGAATCCCCCAAATACACTGCATATCCTGTGAGAGACCTACGATTATCAGGGCATCCAGTCCAATCTGCATCACAAAAGGACTTAATATGCAATTCTGTGTTGCTAGGGAAGAAAATCCCTTTTCCTGGTGAAGCTTTGATGAACTGAAGTACTCTATGTGCCGCCAACAAATGAGGTTCTCTAGGCTATGACATAAATTGGCTTAATCTGTGCATAGCATATGTTATATCAGGCCTTGTCAAAGTCAAGTACAATAATCTTCCTATAAGCCTTATGTACATCCCTGGTTCAACAAGTAATTTTCCCTCATACTTAGACAATCTTAGGTTTTGTTCCATAGGGAATTTGACTAGCTTGCAGCCTATAAAACTTGTGTCTTTCAATATTTCTAAGGCATATTTTCTTTGTGTCAAACTAATGCCTACATCTGTCCTTGCCACTTCTAAACCCAAGAAGTACCTTAATGAACCAAGGTCCTTCAAACAAAATTGATCATCAAGAAACTTCTATAAGGCAGTAACACAAGTAGAATTATTCCCTGTAAGCAAAATATCATCAACATAAACCAAAAGAACAGTAAAAGAAGCTCCTTATGAATGTGTGAACATGGAGTAATCTAATTTGGACTGCACAAACCCCATCTGCAATATGGTAGTTGAAAACTTTTCAAACCATTGTCTTGAAGCTTGTTTAAGACCATAGAAACTTTTATTCAACTTGCAAACTAAACCCTCCCCCTTGCTGTGAAAACCAGGTGGTAAAGACATGTAAACATCCTCAACTAAATTACCATGTAAGAATGCATTATTGACATCCCTTTGATGCAAAAACCACCCTTTCACAGCAGCCAAGGAAAGCACAATCTTAATAGAAACAGACTTAGCAACAGGGGAAAAAGTTTCAGAATAGTCAAGACCAATTTTCCGAGTGAAACCCTTAGCAACCAAACGAGCTTTATACCTTTCAATAGACCCATCAGGCAAGTACTTGATCCTGTAAACCCACTTGCAGCCTATGGCAGTCTTACCAGGAGGTAAAGGAGCTAAAGTCTAGGTATTGTTCACTTCCAAAGCCTCAATCTCTTTGTCCATAGCAACCCTCCACTCAGGAAACTAAACAGCTTGATGAAAGGAAACAGGCTCTGAGGGAGTAGCACTAACTGCTAGGACAAAGGATTTAAATGTTGAACCCAAGTGAGAATAACTCAAGAAATCAGAAAGAGCATAAGGCAGACCAGATTGAGGTTTGGCGCTAACAACAGTCTTACAAGAATAATCCAATAGGTAAGGAGGAATATGAGGTCTAGCAAACCTTCTTAAAGGAGGTTGGACAGGCCGAGCAGTAGGTATGACAGCTAAATCAGGATCAGGAGCATGGATAGGGTCTGGTATGGAAGTATGGATAATAGGTTCTAATGGAATAGGATCTGGGAGAGAAGTGTGAGTGGTAGGTTCTAATGTAATAGGATTAGATGGTGAAGCAACTGAATCAAAGGAAGCTAGTATAGAAGTATGGACAATAGGTTCTAATGGAATAGGATTTGGGAGAGAAGTGTGAGTGGTAGGTTCTAATGTAATAGGATCAGATGGTGAAGCAACTGAATCAAAGGAAGCAAAAGAATCTGGAATGGAAGTATCAAGAGGAATAGAATGAGCAAGAGCAGTGGAAGAAAGGCAATTAGAAGTACAAGAAGAATCAGAAGTGACATAAGGAAAGACAAAATCAGTCAAGTAAGAAGTGGAAGAAGAATCAAAAGCATAAGGAAAAATAGACTAATAGAACACAATGTCTCTAGAAATGTAAACAGAATTAGTAGCAAGAACTAATTCTTTGTAACCTTTAATGCCATGAGGATAGCCCAAAAACACACTTTCTGGACCTTGGTGCAAATGTGTCTATGAGAAGGTGAGGTAGAGATAAAACACAAACAACGAAAACACCTAAGATGTGCATAAGAAGGTGGAGTATGAAAAAGCATTTCGTAAGGTGTTTTATTACCCAAAGACTTAGAAGGAACCCTATTGATCAAGTGAACAACAGTGAGAATGCAATCACCCCAAAAACACAAGGGTACTTGAGATTGGAACCTTAATGCTCTAGCAACATTAAGGATATGTTGATGCTTCCTCTCAACAATGGCATTTTGTTGAGGAGTATCAACACAAGACAGTTGGTGCAAAATGCCATTAGAGTGAAAGAAATCATTAAGGTAAAATTCAGTGCCATTATCACTTCTAATGGTCTTAATGGTTTTGTTGAATTGAGTTTTGACCATATTAGCAAAATTTGGAATTAAAAACTGAGTGTCTGACCTAAGTTTGAGCAAATATACCCAAGTACACCTAGAAAAGTCATCCACAATGGTTAAAAAATACTTATAACCTTCAACAGTACAAGTGGCAAAAGGACCCCAAAGATCACAATGAATCAAGTCAAAAGGAGCAGAAGAAACATGAGTACTTATAGGAAGAGGAAGCCTCTTCTGTTTTGAAAAGTGACAAACATCACAACATGTAGTTTTATTAAAAGCATTAATGTTTACAACACCTTTTAACAATTGAAGTTTAGAAAATGAAGGATGTCCTAGTCTAGTATGCCACAATTTTGTGCTTGAAAGAGGACTGGTAGCAGCAGTGAGAGCAGAAGAACTTTGCTGATATGAGGAATCCAACAGATACAAGCCATTGCTCTCTCTACCCTGACCAATCATGCTCCATTGAGCAAGGTCCTGAATGAAGCAACAATTACCAAGAAAAATGAGATAACAAAACAAAGTTTTGGTAAGTTTGCTAACTGAAATCATATTAAAACCAAAAGATGGAACACACAACACATCACTTAAAACAAGAGTAGAAGAAATATGCACAGTGCCCACATGTGTGACTAAGGCTTGATCCCCATTTGGCAAATAGACACAAGTATTAACAATGGAAGTAATAGAAGTAAATTAAGACACTGAATGAACCATATGATTAGTGGCACCAGTATCTATAATCCAAGAATCAGATTTGAAAGCAGTCTTATCAACTACTTAAGCAGAAAACACAAAATGAGAAAAATTAGGAGGGATCCAAAAAGGATTACCTGAGAAGTTAGAAGAACTAGAGGCTAAATTGGAAGAAGAAGGTAAGGATAATGGTGTTTGTGGTGAAGCAGAAATGGTATTGGGTGTCATGACAGAAGCAACATGACTGGTTTGAATGCCAAAACCTGAACCTAAACCTGTACTTGCATACCCTTTGAGAAAAGAGAGTAATTGCTCACATTGAGCTAGAGAAATAGGACATTGAGGCTGAAAGGAGTGAGGATTTTGCTTTAGAAAAGAACCACCAACAGAATTGCCAGATGCACCATGTGCAATGCCAAAGGGTGTGTTTACAACACCATTCTGAAAACCAGTCTGAGCACCAAGAGGAGCATTAACCAAATTCTGAATCATACCATCAAATTGGACTCCTAAGGTAGGCAAACCATTGGATTGAACATTAGGGAAACCAATGTTATTGGTATCAAACCCAAAGGGACCTGAAACTTGATTGGCCATTGACTTATTACCTCCTTTAGGCTTATAACCAGGAGGATATCCATGGAGCTTATAGCACTTATCTGCTATATGTCCAGTGAAACCACAATAGGTACAAACATGTCTACTTTCTTTCCTTTCCCACCACCTTTATTCTGACCTTGATTGCCTTAAAATGGCCTATTGTTATTCACATACATTGCCACAGCATCCAATTGCTGAACCACATTGACAGTATTTCCTATATTCCTCCTTTTCTCTTCTTGCAAAACTAAAGAACATACTTTGCTAAGAGAAGGAAAATGTTCAATAAGCAAAATTTACCCAATCATATTCCCATAGCTATCATTCAAGCCCATCAAAAAACGAAAAACATGTTCTTTGTGTTGTGCATCTAACTGAGATGACTTAGAACCACAAACACAAGCACAATTGCAAACAGTGAAAGGTTGATTATTCATAAACTCATCCCATAAAGTCTTGAATTTGGTAAAATAGGCACTCACCGAGAGTGATCCTTGAACCAAATGTAAAATCTCCTTTTGCAACTCAAACAATCTTGGTGTGTTATCCTGAGAAAGCCTATTCTTGAGATCAATCCACAAGTCTTTTGTAGAATTGATGTACATCACACTAGCCTTAAGATCAAGACTGAGTGAATTGGTCAACCATGAAAGGATCGTAGTGTTGCACCTGTTCCAAGAATTGAACAAAGGTGAAGTTGGATCTGGTTCTGAAATTGAACCATTAACAAATCCAAACTTGTTTCTGGAACTCAAAGCCAGAAACACAGATCTCGCCCAAGTCATGTAATTCTCAGGACCAGTGAGAGGTTGAGATGTGAGAATTAAACCAAGATTCTCATTTGCTGGTAAGAAATAGGGATTATTAGCAGATTCATCTGCTATAGTTGCACTGGCAGTTGGTGTAGATGAAGACGAAGGTGCACTTGATGAATCTAAAGCCATGAGAAACTAAGAAATCTAATTCAAAAAGAAAATCTTTGTTTGGTTGGTAGGAAAATGAAAGAAAATGTGCTCTGATACCATGTAAAATCAAAAAATGCAAAAGAGAAATGCAAGGAGTTTGCAAACAGCTTTGAGAGAAAAATGAACTCTGTATTCACTCATCAAATTGTTACAAGCGGTTACCAAAATAATTAGCTACAAGTGTTTATATATAAACAGAAAACAGGGGCTAGACTTGGCGCTCAAAATGCATAACTAACTACTCAAAACTACAACCAATGAACTAATGACAACTGGCACAAAGTATAACTAACTGCTACAACTATTGCTTAAATGAGATGGTGCGTTTTCACTTTAGTTTCTTTCTTGTCGTTTTATATTTGCTACTTCTGTTCTCATTGTCGTTTTGCTCATCTCTGTTACTATTGTCGTTTAGCTCATCTTCAACAATATGCTTCCCGGAGCACTGTGAGCTTTCCTTCTCGCTTCTTTCTTCCTTGCTGCTTCAGTCATGGTGTGCCTGAGAGCAATGGCCTTTTATTTATTATTATTATTTTTTTTTTTTAATTAGAAACCAGTGAATTCATTTCATTTCAAGTTCTTAAAACTGGTTTACATCTGAAACAACCTCAGAATTTATCATGGGTAGAGTTTCCTCCATCCATGTGACAAGATCATTGATACATTGAGCGTATTTTGCTAGTCCATGTGTTGCTTTATTTCCAACTCTTCGTGTATGTCGAAATGCAACCTGGCCTATCTATTGTAGATGCTGTAAGGTACCTGCAATGATGTTTGCAATAGCAGGTGAGGCCTCAAATTCCCCTTGGAAAGCCGAGCAAACCACTGAGCTATCACCTTCAAAAATTACATCTTGTAAGCCGATATCTATAGCAAAAAAAGCTGCAGTCTAGCAATGGCCTTTTATATTGCATAATCATATCATCCAACATTAGCATACAATTGATTGTCATTTTAAGAATATTCTCCTGTCACCACTTCAAACCATATTTCAACCAAGATAATATAAATTATTAGTTTGCAATGCATCTTCACACAAAATTAACTAGTGAGCTTAGGGGTGTGCAGGGGGTGGGGTTGGAGGGTATAAATTATTATGATTCATATAATATGTTTAAATTATATCCAAAATTCCCAAGCTCATCCAAATTAATTCTCAAAATACCAAAATCAATCAAACTAAAAAAGTTAAATAAGGATAATAGAATAAATTTATATACATGGTGGGCTAGACTGGGTTAGATGGGTCGAAAAAACTATCAACCTGAACCTAACTTGACCCAAGGCTTAAAATAAAATTCCAACCCAACCCACTAACCATGAAAACTAACTTAAGGTGTCAGGTTAGGTTGCTTTAATCGGGTTTACTGGGTTTGATACACACCCCTACTACAAAAGGTACAAAGAAAAACGAGTGAAAACTTAAAAGAAGATAGAGCTAGAAAGCATTTTAATATGCTTGCTTTGATCCAAACGTCCATAATAAGTTTTCAAATAACAAGCCAGGGCACTCTCTAATATGCCATAAGTGCCTTTCTAGGCCAAACATGTAGATGCAGCCCTCATGTTTTTTGTGGGGGCAACATGTGAATGCTTCATATTGGCAACCAAGCCAAAGTGTAGATAAATTAGAAAAGTGGGTAACTCCAAACAATCGAGTAGCATCTTTATGCATTCATGAAAACTCATCTCAATTAATGTTTCTAGTATTATTGTATTAGGAGGGAGAATTAATCTAATTACCATCTCTACCCTTCAAAAAAACACTAAAAGGCCTATCTTAAAGCTAAAGTGTTTTCTTTCATACATCAAAATACGACCTCAACCTCAGGGAGGTGAGGTGGTTTAAGAGCACGCACATACTCCACTGCCTTTTCTTGGGGGCGAAGGCATGGGTTGTAGTTTTGAAACACACTCTAATCAAATTATAAAAAGATATTTATTAAGGTTGTAGCCTAAGACTACAATTAACTTTATTACTAAACTTTGTTCTTTTTTATTGTATTTTTATCTTTACGTACAATTTTAGGTAAAAACACATAGTTTTACACCAAAAAAAAAAAAATTAGGATAAAAACACTGTAGGGTCACAATTTGGAGCCCAAGCCCAACAGGTATGGGGTCTTGGTCCAGTGAGCCCAGAAACAATGAATTTGTAGAGAGTGGACTATAGAACTAGGTCTTAGCGAAGTGGACAGTGATTAATATTGGGCTAAATGACAATAGGACACAAACGAAGCCCGCTACTATCCATATATTCTCAGTCCGAGGAGATAAGATGAGCATATGATGGTCAACACTCGAAGAATGCTGATGTTTTGGCTGTTTCCCTGTTCTACCTCCTTTCTTCCGTCCCCTTCCTCATGGGGACACCCTTTCTTATATAATCTTCTTGGGGCCATCATGGCCTTACATTTGTCGATCACCTGGACCCCTACTTGAGTGCTTGTCTCATCGGACACCCCTTTCCTGCCTTCTATGAGTGGCGATAGCCAAGGCAGTACTGTTCACAGGTCCTCTCCACATTAATACGACCAGAAAAGTAGCTGCAACGCATTTAATGTGGCAGTTACAGCCTCTCCTTGGACATCTCACGTTTCCTTCTTTGTTTTGGGCCTGTGGGACTTGTCATTGTTACTAGGGTCTGTTGGGGTGGGTCTTTTAGTAGGCAGAGTGCATGCTTGAGCCATACTCATCATGTCCGAGGAGACATTCCTCCTCGGACCGCCCTTTGAATGTCTTCAGGCCCACGAGAATTGGGTTGGGAGCCCTTTTGGCACCCACATCTTCTCCTCGGACGTGGTTGATCTTCCCGTATGGGGACCAAGGCTCATTGTATGATTTTGGTCCTTTTCCCTTACAATAGCCCCTCAAAATCCTGGTTTTTCCCTCTTATCCGAGGAGAAAAGGTGGGATTTTGACCTTTATTGGATAAGTTATCCTAATTTCTTGATTCATGCGTGTGGGAGTATAGTCTCACGTGCCTCATTATTGTTGCTGGCGTTTCGTAGCCCACGAGGCGCCATTAATTGCACTGGGCGGCTCTATGTTCCCTCGCATCCAACGGTGGGGCGCTTAATCAACGGTAGATGTTCATCCAATTATTTGGGCGGGAGTAATCCCGTTTATTTTCTTTCCTTGCTATATAAGGCTTCTGAGGGAGATTACTTTCCCTTTTTTAGAAAAGACACTCAAGCATTCGAGAACACTTCAGCACTCCCTCTCGCCAAACACTCAAAAGTCCAAAGCCATTTCTGTAAGGATACCCGGCGGATCCCTTGAAAGCTCATGAGATTTAGGACTCACGCTTCTCGTAAGTGTTCATTTCCTCGTATTCCCTAACTCTCTTCCTTTGTTGTTCTCCTCGGCCTCCTTTCATTAGCAAACCTTTTCTTGTGCCATATAGGGTTAATAGGATGGGTAGGTTTCAGAATCTAGTAGATTCTCCGGCCGGCATGGAAGGTTTTAGGGCCAAATATCGCATCCCACAAGGAGTGGGTCTAGAATATTGCTCCACGGACCAAATCCTAACCAAGAGAGAAACGGGGCAGGTCGTCATTCCTATGATCGCTTTCATAGACGGAGGAATGACGATTCCCAAAAAGGATAACTAGGGATTACTTGCGCGGCCATAGGTTAACCCCCCACCAGTGCGCCGCTAACATGTTTCGGATCTTAGGGTGCGTAGACGCTCTAAACGAACAGATGAACCTCGGCCTCTCATGGCACGATGTAGTTGTGTGCCTAAAAATAATGGGGGAGCTTTCGTGTAACCTAAACAATTGCCAGGATGGCTTTTTCTAGTGGAAGGTAGTGGACCTCAGCCTTGTGCAGGGACTTACTCACATAATAGACCGGTCGTTGCACGCCGTTGTCCACTCGTATCAGTACTAAGCTTACTGCATGACGGGCCACAGCAATGTAAGCGAACAAAACTTCATCGGCTTCGGGGCTAGACATGATTGGTGGCCGAGACAGATACTCTTTGAGCTATTGGAAGGCCAAGGCGCATTCTTCGGTCCGCTTGAACCCTTTCCATTTATTTAGCAGGAGAAAGAAAGGTCTGCACCTATCTGCCGAACGAGAAATAAAACGGTTCAAAGTGGCAATCATGTCGGTAAGCTTTTGGACCTCCTTGGGATTCCGAGGAGGCTGCATGCTGTGTATGACTCTGATTTGGTCGGGGCTGACTTCGATACCTTTGTGGGTGACCACATAGCCTAAGAACTTTCCTGATCCCACCCCGAATGAACACTTAGACGCGTTAAGACGTAGCCTGTGTCTTCTCAAGATTTCAAAGATGTCGCCGAAGTCTCTCACATGCTCGGACGCCAATCTGCTTTTAACCACCATGTCATCTATGTAGACTTCGATGTTCTTGCCCATTTGCAACTCAAACATCCTAGTCATCATTCTCTGGTAGGTGGAACCGGCGTTCTTCAAGCCGAAAGGTATCACTTTATAGTGGTAGTTTCCGACGGGGGTGACAAAAGCTGTCTTTTCTTGGTCGCATGCTGCTAGGGGTATTTGATGGTACCCTTGAAAGGCATCTAGGAAGCTCATTCGAGGATGCCCTGCGGTTGTGTCTACCAATCGATCTATCCGAGGCATAGGGAATGGGTCTTTTGGGCAAGCCTTATTTAGGTCCGTGAAGTCTACACAGACTCGCCATTTTCCGCTCTTCTTTTTCACCACTACAGTGTTGGCCAGCCACTCGGGGTAGAAAACTTCTTTGATAGCCCCCGCTTTCTTAAGCTTCATCACTTCCTCTTTGACTGCGCCTGCATGTTCTTTTGACGGACGTCGGGTAGTTTGCTTCTTGGGTGTGGCGGATGGATTAACGTTAAGGTGGTGGCATATGAAGTCCGGATCGACCCTCGGGGCCTCGTAAGCGTCCCATGCGAATACGTCCACATTTTTTCTAAGAAAATCAATTAGCAGTTCTTTCTCTTGGGGGGGTAGTTCCGAGACGACTTGAAAGAACCTTTCCGGGTCAAGGCCCACAGGAACTTTCTCCAAATCTTCGCAATTTACCTCCTCGGCTAACCCCCCACCAGTCGTGGACGGGGTCGTTAATTGCTATAAACTGTTCTCGGCGGAGGTTGAGGGAGCGTCGCTCGACAGTTGTGAGATGGCGACACTATGCATTGTCGAGCCATGGCCTAATCTCCTATAATTTCTTTGACCTGACCCTCTGATGGATACTTCACCTTCTGATGCAGGGTAGAGGAGACAGCCCCCAGGGCATGGAGCCAAGGCCGAGCTACGAGGGCTGTGTAGGGAGAGTATGCGTCCACTACTATGAAGTTCACCTCCACTACGTCCGAGTCTATTTGTATGGGCAGTCTAATCTGGCCTCTTGGAGTAACGATTTTCCCATCGAAGCTTACCAAGGGAGAATCGTATGCCGTCAAGTCTTCGGGTCTCAGATTCAGCCCCTTGTATAGGTCGGGGTACATTATTTCTATGGCGCTGCCCTGATCGACTAACACTCTCTTCATGTCATATCCCCCGATCTTGAGTGTGACGACTAGAGCATCATTGTGGGGTTGGATAGTTCCGACCTTATCCTCATCCGAGAAGCCCAGCATGGGCGAGGTCATTCTCTTAGCCTTCTTAGACTCCCGGTCGCCAATCTTAGCAGGAAATCGGGCCACTGACATTATCCTGGTCGGATGAGAATCGGTTCTCCCTAGAGCGGCGAGAATGACATTTATCGTGCCAATGGGCGGTCTCAAGGTGCTTTGCCTTGCCTCAACGTTCGTCTGTTCTTGTCGGCTACTAGAATGATGCAGGAGATGACTTAGCTTTCCTTCTCGGACCAGCTGGTCCAAGTGGTTTTTCAGGTTTCTGTAGTTATCGGTGGTGTGCCCCGGTTCTTGGTGGTACTCACAGTACAGGTTCTGGTTGCGTTTTGTGGGATCGCCTGCCATCCTATTTGGCCATTTGAAAAATGGTTTGTTCCTGATTTTCTCCAAAACCTGACGTAATGGATCGCGGAACACAGCGTGGACTGCTTGCGCACCGGCAGGTCCAGGTTGCTCCGTGTAATCTCTTCTCAGCCGGTTGTTGTTGCTGAATCGGTCCGACCTGAAGTCCCTCCTCTCCTGAGGGACGACCTTCACCTTACCCTTACCCACCTGTTGGTCTTCTTCAACTCTCTTATACTTATAGATTCGGTCCATGAACTGGCGCAGACCAGTGACCGGTTTCCCCGTCAGGGATTTCCTTAAATCGTGCTCGGTTGGCAGACCTCTCTTGAAGGTGCTGATGGCAACGTCATCATAATTGCCCTTTATCTCATTATACATCTCCCAGTACCTATCTGAGTAGGCCTTTAGGGTCTCCCCCTCTCGCATGGATAAGGACAGGAGGGAATCCAAAGGTCGAGGGACCCTACTACTCGTGATGAAGCGGGAGTCGAAAGCCTGCATTAACTGCTTAAAGGAATTTATGGAGTTCGGCTTGAGGCCATCAAACCATCTCATCGCCATGGGTCCCAAACTAGATGGAAACACCTTACACATCAAAGCCTCGTCTTTGGAATGGATGGCCATTCTCTGGTTGAACTGACTTATGTGCTCTACGGGGTCCGTCCGGCCGTTATATATGGTGAAAGTGGGTTGGTGGAACCGCCGAGGAAGTTCAACCCTTTCTATTTTGCAGGTGAAGGGTGACTGGGAGATTCGGTCCAAGGCTTTGCTCATAGTGTCGTTCACTAGGCCCTGGTAGGACGGACTTTTGTGACTGTGTTTGTGAGGTTGCTCTTCCTCATAGGAGAAGGTTTCACTTAGTGGGGTTCTCGACCTCCGCCTGTATTCGTTGTCCTCCTCATCGTTGGTGTTCGGGCTGGAGAAGGGACGCCTTCGCTGTGCTCGACACAACTTCCTCTTCAGGTCGTCGATTTCTTGCTGTAGAACCCTGTTATCGTCCCGCTTTTGGGACACATGACCTTTTACCTTTGAACAGCTTCTGCTCGTATGGGAGGTATGTACACTACCCTCTCGTCGCTTATCTTGGTCTCTTTCCCGTTCGAGGTTAAGGAAGTTGTCTTGGCGTTGGGAGTCTGCAAGCTCCGTTCGGTGCAGGCCTGATCCAACCATACTTAACCGTTGCACTTGCTGAGGCACAAGTTCTTCCCACAGACGACGCCAATTGTAAGGTCACAATTTGGAGCCCAAGCCTAATAGGTATGGGGTCTTGGTCCAATGAACCTAGAAACAATGAATTTGTAGAGAGTGGACTATAGAAGTAGGTCTTAGCGAAGTGGACAGTGGTTAATATTGGGCTAAATGACAATAGGACACAAACGAAGCCCGCTAATATCCATATATTCTCAGTCCGAGGAGATGAGATGAGCATATGATGGTCAACACTCGAAGAATGCTGATGTTTTGGCTGTTTCTCTGTTCTACCTCTTTTCTTCCGTCCCCTTCCTCATGTGGACACCCTTTCTTATATAGTCTTCTTCGGGCCATCGTGGCCTTACATTTATCGATCACCTGGACCCCCACTTGAGTGCTTGTCCCATCGGACACCCTTTTCCTGCCTTCTGTGAGTGGCGGTAGCCAAGGCAGCACTGTTCACAGGTCCTCTCCACATTAATGCGGCCAGAAAAGTAGCTGCAACGCATTTAATGTGGCAGTTACAGCCTCTCCTTGGACATCTCACATTTCCTTCTTTGCTATGGGCCTGTGGGACTTGTCCTTGTTACTAGGGTCTGTTGGGGTGGGTCTTTTAGTAGGCAGAGTGCATGCTTGAGCCATACTCGTCACGTCCGAGGAGACATTCCTCCTCGGACCGCCCTTTGAATGTCTTCAGGCCCACGAGAATTGGGCTGGGAGCCCTTTTGGCACCCACATCTTCTCCTCGGACATGGTTGATCTTCCCGTATGGGGCCCAAGGCCCATTGTATGATTTTGGGCCTTTTCCCCTACAAACACATTTCATCCTTTATGTTTGAGATAGTTCACAGTTCCTCCTTAAACTTTAAAATCAAGCAATTCTCCCCTTAGTGTTTTGGAAAAGAGCAAATATGTCATATTGTTATTCTTTCAGTTAAACCCTAATGAAAGCTTATAATTCTTAAAATATTACATTGTGTAATGTCTAAAATACTCCCACTAAATTTTAATATTCCAAAAAAATTTTTCACATATTTTGAGTTTTAGATGGTAGTAATGATTAGAAAGTTGAAATGATGATATAAGGTATTTTATTTATTACCTAAAAAACATTGATTTTCTAGGTTTAAATCTTCAAAACTTATAATTCATCTAATGGAAAATTCGAGACACATGCCTTTTGTTATTTATTTTTTTTTCTTTTCTTGCCTAAAATGGGTATTCATTAAAAACCAAGCTAGCTAAACATTGTACCTAGACTCATGTAGAATGATAAAGAAGAAAGTATGAATGAAAAAATTTTCATTATGTATGGTTGAAGGTATTTGATGAAATGGTTTAATTGTAGCATATGACATCTTTCTTTATGAAACTTTAAATATTATGACAATATCTTAGCAAAACTCAGTTGCTTATTGTTGGAAGATAATAATATTCATTATCATTCTTAGAAGTTTTTAGTGAGTGGATATTGCCATTAGCAAATAAGTACTAAGAAACTGTTATAATAAAATAGATATTCATATGTTAAATAGCTACCCTAACATTGTGTGTGACATACATTTTTTTATGTATATAGTTTCATACTTCTTCAAATATAAATTTTATCTTAATTTTTTCACTCAAGAGAACGTGCCACCCTAACTATATAAAAAGAGCCAATAAGCTCAAGGAACAGTATTTTGGTTTATTGAGTCGCCTTTATCCTTTATCCTTTTCCTTTATTCCTTTTTTTTTTCAAGTTTTGAACCATTGCTACAGTGCCAATTTGGTTTGTTCAATTGGCACTGTAGCTACAGTGCTTTGGTTTCGTCAACCTTTACACTGTTGCTGCTTTCTTTTCCTTCTTCTTTTTTTTCCACTGCTTTCTTTTCTTTTTTCTCTACTTTTTTTTCGGGGTAATATCGTCTTGTCCACTCTTTTATTTTATTTATTTTATTTTTTTATATATAAAGCTGTTAGTTAACACAATAAATTGTCACAATATTTTTACAATTGTTGATATGTTAATTCCTTATAGGTTAAAATAAAATATCATACTAGAATCATCCACAACTAAAACTAAAGGTATTATGAAAAAAAAAGTGCTACATCCACAACATTTTTCACAACACTTTCACAACATCGTTCATTATGTTTTTTTTTTCCCACAAACCACTGTACGCCGGTTCTGGTTGTGTTGTTTTTGTCTTTTCTTTTAAATATTTATATGTGTATGTACAATTACACTTTTTTTAAAGGATAAAAAAGTGATATTAGTAGTAGGTTCAATTTAAAACCAATAACAACTTGTCATTTACAAAAAGGCTTTCAGTGAACTATTGAAGCTATCGAGAGAGCACAAAATGCTGACGGTGACGAAGGTTACTGACTTTCGGTGGACACGGAGCCAACGAGTTCAGTCGAACAGCGTAACGAGTCTAAGGTTACAGAAGCGTTCACCCACTTTGATAGGTATAGCATTGCAAGCAAATAGAGCAGAGAGCTTACCGTTTGTTTCTATTAGAGTCGCGAGCTTGTTGTAGTTGGTCTTTAAAGGGAGAACCTTATTGCTTACTTACTATATCCCCGCATTCTTTCACGGCTCGGCTCGTTCTTCGAGCCTTGCTTTTTCCTTCCCCCTCTCCCCGTTCTAACGTCCAAAACAAGGCCGTATGGAGTATAGCCAAGTGTTAAGGCATCCGTTTTTGGTATCGACATGCAAAGGTTCGAATCCTTTTACTCCAGATTATTAACACCCGATCGGATCTGTCAAGAATGAGCTGATGACTACAGGGGAAGCGGCTGACTGCAGTCCCTGGGCCCACCAGCTTGTAGCAAGCCAAAAGTTTGACTTGACCTACTTTGCTAATAGAAGAGATAAAAGGGAAAGACAAACGGCAGAAAGCAATCCCTTCCAGGCCAGAGGTCTTCTTTCTTCTGTCGCCTTACTAGCTCAAATCCTGTACTCTATTTATACTATACCTGAAATCACTATCGAAAAAGGGCTCTCTTTTTAGGCTCGGGAGTGAATTCCACTTTAGACAAGTCTAGTAAAGCAGCTCATCTGGTAAGACAGTCATCCATCCAACCTCTATCAATCGGTCTTTCCTCTTTCAATCGCTTGAATCGGTCCAATCGGGAATCTTGAATCTCTAACGATTGCATCTGTCTGACTGATGGGAGAGATTGGCTCTATGGCCGCTTTTCCTTAAACTTCAGCCCTCTTTAAGCTCTCTTCTAGGGAATTTTCTTGGTCTAGTAACAAGTCTCGATAAGCTGTCACAATCAGGCAATTCGTTAAAAAAGATATCTTATCGATCTGTTTTTCAATACTTCCTATCTTCCTGCTTGGGAATCCGTATCGGTTGCAATTGCTCATTTGTTCTGTTCTATCGCAACTCTCGCATCTGGAACACGGGAAAATTATCCCATATTAACCTTTTTGTAAATATCTCTTCTATTGCTTGTTAGCATTGGCTATTGGTCAATTTCGATTCCTTTCTTTATAAATATTTTGTCTCCTTCATTGATGACTATTCTAGAGTGACTTGAATCTATCTTATGAAATCTAAGAATGAAATTCCTTTTATTTTCCGGTTATTTCATAAGATGATGAAAAACTCATTGTGATATAAATTTTAAGATTTTGAGATCTGACTGACAATGAGGAGAATAGTTCTCCAAGAACTTTCAAGCTTATCTGCGGAAACAAGGGATTGACTCTCAAACTACCTACCCATATACCCCCCCAAAAAATGGAGTAGCTGAGTAAAAAAATCAGCATCTTCGGAGGTTACCCGTGCTCTTCTCACCAAGATGAAGGTAGCTAATACTGGTAAGAAGCTGTCTTAACTGCATGTTATTTTATTTTTCGTATGTCCGTTCTAAGTGGTAAATCTCCTATTCAAGTGTTGAAACCTGACTCACCCCTGTCTTTCCTATTTCTCTTCGTGTTTTTGGTTATGTTTGCTTTGTTCATGACTTGAGTCCTCTCAGAAACAAACTTGATTATAAGTCTTTCAAATGTGTCTATGTTGGGTATTCTAGGTCTCAGAAGGGCTACAAGTTTTATCACCCCAAAACAAATAAAAGATTTGTGTCTATGGATGTCATCACTTTCTTTGAAAATCTTTCTTATTTCTTTTCTCTGATAATTGTAGTACTCTTTCGGATCCCTACTCTCCTCAGGGGGGGTATTGAGGTCTGGGGGAGAGTAGTGTTCTTCCTGTCGTCAGTTAAAATATTCCCATGTCTAAAGTGGAAAATTATATGGATTTGAAAGAGGGGGAGTCTCAAAGTAGTGAGCAACTTGGTCAGCAAACCACGGAATTTAAGACGTATGTGAAGAAGACTGGCTTTCTAGGGTAAGGAAAAAACTTTTCGGCACGGAGGAGTACGTTGAAATCTTCGCTAAGACAATGGAAGGTGGCGTATGTACAGCTGAAGAGAGTGAGGGAAAAAAACCTCTCTACTTGACGTGGAAATTCTTGCTCTCGTTCTTGCCAGACGGCTCGTAGGCAAAGATGAATCAAGTCCATCCTCTCTGTCCCGATTATCACGTGAGCTGAGGGGGGAACTTGGCAGAAGATCATGCTGCAAGAAAGGCCTACTTATCCACGGGTTCATTTGCTTAAGACGGCTGTGCAGGGCAATCGGATGTAGTAAATACCGCCTCTATTGTGAAAATGTTTTAATATTTTGTTGTATTCTTAGATTTCTATTTTAGTGTATATAGTCAAATTGGGTGAGCCAAAATTCACTGTACGTTTATTGTCTTTTTGTTTGTTTTTTTTTAATGCATAATTTTAAAACCAGTAGTAATTTCTTACCTAAGATTTGTTGTGAAAATGTTGTGGATGTAAAAATTAAATAATAAAATATCAAACTGGGACCTACCACAGCTGGAAATAAAAAATATTATGAAAATGTTATAACGTTTTGTTATATTCCTAAAATTCTTTTTTGTGTGACATTTTGTTGTGTTCCTAGGCTTCTTTTTTTGTTTAGTCAAATTTAGTAAGCCAAAATTCATTGCTTTAGGCACAATTTTCTTCAGTTGGTTTTTTTATTTTATTTTTAAATGCACGGTTAAAAGTGATTAGCCCAATTTAAAATCAATAGCAATTTACCACCTAAGATTTATTATGAAAATATTATGGACGTAACATTACTCTAAAATAAAATAATAAAATATTATGCATCATAGTTAGAAATAAAGGTATTGTAAAAATATCGTGACTTTTTATTGTGTTTCTAGACTTCTTTTTTGGTTTATTCAATTTGTTGAACTAAAATTCATTGTTTAATACATAATTTTTTTAGGTTGATTTTTTTTAACACATTGTTTCAAGTTTTTTTTTTTTTTTTTTTTTTTTTTTTTTTTTTTTTTTTAAATAAAAACACACACACATATTGTTTTACATACACATAACACACACACAAGTTGATGAAGTAACACTTTCCTCCTTTATGTTCGGGGTAGTTGCATTCCCCCCCAAACTAAAATTGAATAATTTCATCATTTATATTTTGTAAATGAGCATATACCCCTATTGTTTCTCTCTTAGTTAAACCCTAACAAAATCTTATAATTCCTAAAATATTCCACTGTGCAATGTCTAATATACTCCTACTAAATTTTAATGTCCCAAAAAATTTCTTTGTATATTTTGAATTTTATGTGGTAGATTGGTAGTCATGCTTGGAAAGTTAGAATGATGATATATGGTGTTCTATTTGTTACCTAGAGAACACTAATTTATTAGGTTTAAATCTTCTAGACTTATAATTTTATCTAATAGAAACTTTGATGACATATGTCTTTTGTTATTTTGTTCTTTTTTTAATTTATTTTCCTGCTTAAAAGGGTATTCATTAAAAATAAGTAAGCTAAATATCATAGTTAGACTCATAAAATAAGATAATAAAGAATGAAATATGAATAACAAAATCTTCATTGTAGATGATTGCAAGTATTTAATTTAATGAAGATCTTCAAAAAAATTGTAGCATATATTATATCATTCATAGATGACATTCATTATCATTCTTTGTAGCATTTTTTGGTGAGTAAATATTACATTTAGTAAATAAGTTCTAAGAAATTGTCATAGTAAATAGATATTCAAATAGCTATTTTAAATTTAAGTACATGACTTCATACTTCTTCAATAAAAAAAATCTATATTAATTTTCTCACTAAAGGGCCAGCACGTGCCTTGCACGTGCAACCCACACTAGTATATATGTAATGTGTGGATAAGGAGAAGTTGTACTTGTACCGAGTATATGTTACCTCTCAAGTAGGTTAGAAATAGAAAAAAAAAAAAAAAAAAAAGATTCAATTACGTACTTATTTTCTCATCCAGTGTCTTAGGTGGCAGTTGGGAAGGCAACATGTCAGACTCTCTAGTCTCTAAACTCTCAATAGCACTTCAAGCTAGGTATATATCATGCATCTAGTTCATATATATTTACTAACATGTGTGAGATCTACTTCCATATTAAAGGGAGGAAATATACGTACACCCGATACATGATGTATTTTCTCCATTTTCTATAAGTATAAGTCTTTTAGACTGTACATTTACTCACTGGCAGAGCCAGAGGGGACATGTCCCCCTTGACTTTTTGAAATTCCCATTAGATTTGTCAAAAAAAAAAAAAAAAACAAAAAATCAATTATGACTTACTTCTCGACCCCCTAAAATTTTAGATTTTGACCTCCCAAAATAAAAAATTTAGAACTTTTTGTTATTAGCAAATAGATAAAGTTTACTAGTTTAGTCCTTAAACATTTTGTAAAGTTGTAATTTACAACTAAATGTTTTGTTGGCTTTTATTACATGCCAAATTTGATTGTAATTTTATTCAATCTTTTATACCCTATATTTATTGTGGGATTTAATTGTAAGAGTTGTGTGTGAGAGAGAGAGATTGTGAAGACTCAAGCAAATTGAAGATTGAAGAGTTTTCACGAGTAGCTCGCGACTAAGCATCCCGCGAAGTGATGCATGTGACTTGCACATGCTGGAATGTGAAGAGACAGGACAGGATGGAGACAGCTGTGTTTCGCGAGTAGTTCGCGGGTAAGGCTTTCTCGCGAGACACCCGCAAAACATTCTGTTTTGCCAGATTGTCCTATCTAATACACACTTTTTGTACCCACATTATATGTACCCACAGATGTTGAGGAGTGCTTTAGAGAGAAAACCCTAGCCACAAACCTTGAGAGTTAGAGATTGTTATACCCACAATCCTCTACACAATTGCTTGTGGATTTTCCTCAATTCCTACCTCTCCATTTCCATACCATTGAGAGGTTGATAGCCCAAACACTTACCACACCCTTTCAGAGTGTCAAGTGAGGTTTTGGTGCTGCTGGGAAGCATTGGAAGAAGTCGGGCTTTGGCGGATGCAATCGGGCGTATTGCGGGATCCGGAGAGCTAGACAAAACACGGTTCTAAGAAGCCTTGTTAGAGTAGGAGCTTGGAGGGCTTAGGTACATCGAGTAGATTAGGCTTGGAGGGTCTCTTGCTAACCCATGTATCCCAACTGATTGTCTAGTGGATCGATTACCGCTTAAAGGGCAGCGGAGAGGTTTTTCGCCGAGTTCTTCGGTTTCCTCTTCGATAACACATCGGCGTTTTATCTTCTGTTTGCATTCTTCTTCCCTACTCTTTTACCTTTCATTTTACTACTGTGCTTTAATGATTATGGGTTAGAGTAGCTTGTTTGTTTATCTGCTCGCATTTATTCTATTCCGCACTTAGTATTAAGTTAGAATAAAATCAATCAAGTCGTAACTTTTATTTGGGGGTCTAAATAAAAGTTACGACTGTGATACCATGAGCTCTTTTAGTAGTTTTACTGTAGTCTTGTAACTTTAAAGTTTAAACTGACTGACTCTAAACTTTGGCTAAAACACATGTATGGCTGTATGTGTTTATTTATAACTTTATTTATTATTCTTTTTTTTTTTTTTTGAGAAAAATTATTCTTTAGTTTTTAGAATCAACTTATTCACTATTCATATACTAACATCTAATATATAATATGTATTATTCTTTAGTTTATATATATTTGAAATTAATTATGTAACTAGTTTATAAATTTCAAATATTTAGCTTTAAAAGTGTGAGTTTTTAAAGTTAATATATGGAACTAAGTATTTGTTTTGATGATTTTTTTTTTTCAAGAATTTTGTTATAATTGGTTGCTCCCGGATAAATTTCCTAGCTCTGCCACTGCATTTAGTACTTGTTTGGATAGTGCTGAAACTGCGTCTACGTCTATGTCTGTGTTTGCGTTTTTTTTTTTTTTGAGAAGCGTGTTTCTGTGGCTTTTATGGTTTTCCAGTGGGTCCCGTGCATTGTTCATGGGACCCACAAACCTCTTTTTCAGCAAAACTTTTATTAAAAATGAGTCTCACGGCACTATTCACACATTTAAAAATTATTTTGTTACAGTGTTTTCAGTTTTCAATTTTCAATTTTCAGTTTTCAGCAAAATAAGCGGTATCCAAGCACACCCTTACTATGCATAAATTTTTTTACAAAGCCATTACAAGGTTGACATTTTATGTAAGAGTGAAGCTTATGGTTAATATAAGTTTTATTATATAAGTTTTATAAATTTATATGTTGAATTTCACGTATAAAACTTAAAAAAATACATTAAAAAAATGTATTTATCATGTTATCGATGCATAACATCCATCAAATATATTCATTATCACTGCTATCTCTCTTCGTAGCCGCCAATAGTCCACTATAAATCCTTCACTTCTTCATTGTTAGGTTTGAATTTCACTCTCACTTCTTCAACCTGATCTGTTGCTGCCATCTTATCTGCCAACTTATTTGCTAACAGCCCACTGCAATTCTGTTGCTGCAATTTGGGAGAGTTCAAACTTTGTGCTCTGAAGAAAATTCATCCATTTATGGTTCAAACTTATCCTATTGGCTGTATCTTTTCATTTATTTTCTATCACAAACCTATACGTCACACAATTATAGGGAGAGAGAGCCAATATATATATATATATATATATATATATATATATATAGAATCATTCCTATACAAGTGAGACATATTTTTACAAATCTAACCAAAGAAATAAAAGAGTTATATTGACGAAGAGAAGTAATGAGGCAAATTCCAAATTCCAATGAGTCATTGAGAGAGAGCTTTGAATTTTACTGATGAAGATGAGTTCAAGAAGTAAGAAGTAGTCGTTCTATGAGAGATGAAAATTTGGAGATTTCCAACGCATGAAGAAGAGAGAGAGAAAAACAATTGTGTTTTGTTATATCAATGGACTATGTGTGGGTCCCACCATTTTCACAATATTACAAATGTGCCATTTAGAACTGTTATTTAAATGTTGAATACACTTCTTTAATGGTTCTCTAAATACATGTTTTAAGGCACCTATACTGAGTACTGTTATCTAAATGCCCATGAAATAGTATCCTTACCAAACAACTCACTCCAAAGTGGGACCCACAGTTTTGAGCATTTAGATCATAGAAAACACCCTTCAAAAGCCCTTACCAAACGGGCCTTGAGAATCATTGTTGGCTCCATGAGCTTTTGCTCTAAAGTTTTAGCTATATGGGTATAACGTTATTGACTTTGTTTTGAGCCGAAGGGAGAGTTTTATAGCAGCATTTAGGTGTCCTTAATGACTGGTTTTTAGGCTAAAAGGTGAGGCTATGGACCTTCAAGGTGCTAAATTGATCTTTGGTTTCTGATTTGCTTTAATTAGGTAAACGAGTTAACTTGCTTTATGCATAATCTAGGAAAGATTTGACTAAGCCCCCATTGGCTCCTCCTTTTTAGCTGTTTTAAACTCTTAATTGGGAGGCTCACTTAAAGTGAGGGCTAGCAGCTGTAGTTGGCCAATGAGAGCCAACTATGTTTTAGAGACAAAAATGGGTTAAGGCAAAAGCTTTGGGCCACAAACAGCGAGAGTATAAGAGCTCTTTTGGGGTGGAAATTTTGGATACAAGACCTCCTTCATGAGTTTGAGGTGCTACTAGCGTCCTTTGCCTACTTGATAGCACACTTGGGTTGGGTTTATGCAAAAGGTCTGAAAGGAACCAACCCATTCCCTCCAAATCACACTCCTTCAATTTCCCCAATATATTCACATAAGCTTGAGTCATGCTTAAAAGAAAAAATATATAATACAATACATGAATCGGGCTTGTAAAAAAATGTGTCATGAAAATAGGTATCAACAACTAGTAAACTTTGACTTTCACCTTTGAATTTATGTATTATTATTATTATTTCATCTCTCTCTCTCATAAATAAGTAAGTAACAAGTTTTATTGAGAAACAAAAATAACCTTAATTTCGTTTCTCTAATCTCTTATTTGTATTAAAAGAAAACAAAAAGAATATGCTCTTCGTTTTTTTTTTTTCTCGTTATATTTTTATGTGAAAAAAATATGAGTCATATTAGATTAATTCAACCTATCAAAGACTGGACAAAGATCATAAATATTTTAGCCCAATTTTTACCCAATTGAGTTGAATTTGCTTGATTTGACCTATTTGTCATGGTTACATGTGGAATTTTTTTAGTTTCGAATCAAATACTAGCCCATATGGGTATGAATCAAGTGCACTCAAGGAAATCAACCCATAACATACAGACAGCCCCCCCCCCCCCCCCCCTTCCAATTTTTTTTTTATGAAATAAAAATTAGTTAAATTACAAATTGCACCCTTAAACTTAATTTGTTCAAAATTTAATTAAGTCTTGTAGGGACGCAATTTGAGTCCTTAACCCAAATGATAAATGAACTTAGGCCCAAAAAACCCAATACAATGAATTTGTAGAAAGTGAGTCGGAAAACTGGGTTTTAATGAATCAGTCAACAAATAAAATAGATTCAGACGACTATAAAATGTAGATAGACTAGTTTATTCTTAAAGGAAACTGTCCTCGGCACAATCCGAGGAAATCAGTTCTTATATATTAATTCTTAAGTTTGATTACAAGTTCAGCTTTTGATTGCTACAGTATTTCTCTCTCTATTTCTCAATCCCTTTCTCTTAGAGCCTCCCTTCTAATTTATACTACATCTCCCCTTTCATCTCTACCCTCCACATAGACAACAGATTGCTTGTGTTAATTCTTGTCCCATCAGCACCCTTCTGAAGTCTTTGGGGGTAGTTGTAAGGCTAAAAAGCACTGTTCAGACATCACTTCCTCATTAATGTGGCCAGAAAGTTAGCTATAGAGCATTCAATACGGTGGTAGTAGCTTTCTCTTAGATATTTCTTAGCTTTCATTTGTCCTGTACGTTCACAGTGCATACCCTTATCAATAAAACTTCCTAGTACGTCATCTTGGATGATAGGACACACATTTTGATCTTTGCTTCGTTTAGCCGAGGGGATATTCCTCCTCGAACCACCTTCCCCAGCCTTTACAGTCATAACGTGCTCATGAAACTTACAATCTTACATCTTCCTTACTACTGATCTACCATCGGACCACTAAGCCTCCTCGGACAAGCCTAAGGCCCAATATATATTTGGGCCCCTTGTCCCTACAAGTCTTATAACTTCTAGTTTACTCGTACTCTATTCGTTTTTCAATATAGTCCTTGCATCTACTTCAATTAGAGAGATTTCAGTTGTGTCCCAAAACGATGTAATTTTAGTTTTTTTTATTTTTATTTTTTATTTTTTTTTTATAATAAATAATTTACAAAACACCATCATTTTTAGGATACCTATTTGCACAATGTGATGGAATTAGACAAATAACTACATTGAATAAAAGTAAAACTCATAGAACTGAAATGAATAAACCTAAAGTTCCAAGACTTTATTGAATTTCGAGTAAAGTTAGAAAATCAATTTATAATTGAGTAATACTATATCTATAATATTTTTACAATAAAAAAAACTTAGACGACAATCTGTTATTAATTATCATCTAGGCTTATCACTAACGTTACTTTTTGTTATTTGTCATCTAAGATTTGTTGTGAAATTATTTTATCCTTGTTTTATTTTTTATTTTTTGATAAAATGTCCTTACCTTTATTATTTATTAATTTAGCCTAAAAAATACTGTTTAGAAAGGAGGGCGTTTTTGAAATTTCGGCCTCCCCTAAAATAAAATGCCCGGATGCCTCTTCTCGGGCCAATTGCGTTTTGCTTCGATAGTCCGACTTCTCCCTCACTCTCTCTCTCTCCGCCGCTCATCGGTGACACGGGTAAGTCAGTTTCTCTTTCTCTCACTCCTTCAATCATTTCTTTTCATGTTCTGCTTTTCAATTCTTGATAAGTAGGTGGGGCCGGAGTTTCATGTTTTTTCTGTGGATTTCCATTTAATCTTGGTTTGAAATTGTTTCTGTTCGGTTCCCTACGAAAAACTAACTAAAAGTTTGTGTCTTTTACTCTTCCCACTCAAAATACTAATGACCCACTTTGTGTTTTAGAGAAAATCTTACTTATTTCACTTTGTCAAAGCTGAAAGTGCGACAAAGTTTCCAACTTTCGTTGCAAACGACTCAATTATCTTGATTGTAAACAACTCTGATTGTGCGTTATGTATCTTGAAAATGCTACTGTTATCGGTAGGACTGAGTTTGGGCTTCAATGGCTCAATTTGATTGTGACTATGCTGTATTATGTTTATGTGGATGCTGAGAGCCTTGATTAATTTGTTTTGAATTGAGATGATGTTAGTCTATCTCTTTATATAATAATGAGTTAGATGAAGTTATTTTCTCTTTTGATTCCTTTTATCTAAAGCTGTCAACCCGAAATGATATACCCATATTGACTAGTATTGAAGTATTAATATTTAGTTAACCTTACCAAACTAAAACAGCTTCCAGTATGGTATTGACAAGAATGAATTATCGTATTGGCCGCTAAACCAGTGCAAAACTTTCCCATGAAACATATCGGATAAAATACTGGCCTGTATGGCTGTATGCCAGCATTTCTGGGGTCATTCACATGTTTCGGTAGTGATATTTTGGACAGTACACAAAACAAAAAGGGAAAAATAGGGGTTATAAAATATGCATGCTATTAGGCCTAATGTGTTGTGCTAATGCATCGGGGCTAATATATTGGGTTTATAAAATATGTGGATTTAAATTTCTCCAAAAAGGCACTGCTCGCAGCTCAAAAGGTTCAGAAACTCCCCTCAGTTCACTGATTGATTTCCACCCCTCCCCCTCTCCCTCCCTCTCCCTAAACATATTTTCTTCAATATTTTCACTCTGCCTCATAAGTACTTCAATGGCAATCACTAGTTTCTCTCATAAAATATTTTTGGTTCTGCTCTGGTTGTGTTACATTTCATGTGTCTGTATCTTGTTGTGTGTTTGGTGATGATAGCTTTAACGAGGAAGTGTGAAATTTCACACGTGTATATTGAAGTTTCTTGCAGCTCCCAATGAATTCTTATTACTTATCAAAAGCAAGTTTCTGTGCTACCAATTTGTGTGATTTTTTTTTTTTTTTTTTTTTTCTCTATTCTCTATTTGCTTGATGGGAAAATAGAGGAAAACAAATTGGAGACTGAAATTTGACTCAAGTGCAGTGGATTGAGCTTTGGTTATTTGATCCTAAAATTGAACATTCACATTGAATTTTTGAATTCCTTCTAAGCCTTTTTAAGCTACCAAGCAGGCTTCTATAGTTTCTGCTTTGTTTTATGTATCACAACCATTCTAGATGTGATGTAAACTGTAACTACTCTGCTATTTCTTTGTTTCTTAAGTGCTTCCAAGTCCAGCATTTGTTTTCTGGTTGAGAATTGTGGAGATTGAATTTTTCTCTGTCTTATCCCTGGTTTTGTTGGTTTTTCTAGAGCTTCCATTAGTTAGGTTATGTTTGGTAACTATTTTTATCCTTAATTTTCTTTTTTTTAAACAGTTTTACGTTTTCTAAGCCAAAAAACTTGTTTGGTAACTGGAAACAAACAAAAGACGAAAACTGTTTTGAAATTCCAAATTATAAAGGAAATTGAAAACAGCTCTTTAGCTATCTTTCATTTCTTGGTTTTAAATGCCAGAGAAAACACAGAAAAAACAATGCATACAAACCACTTTAATGAACCCGCACTCTAGTTCAAACCTACATAATAACAAAACACAGTTTTCTTTTTCACTTCTATCTCACTCTCTCTCTCTCGCACCCAAATGAACTCTCACTCTCTTTCTCTCTCTTGCACCCAAATGAACCCCTTTTTCTCTCCTTCCTCAGCACTTCACACAGAGAGAAAATTGAAGAGAGATCAACGAGTCTGAGATGAGGTGTTGGAGCGTCAAAATTTGATTTGTTCAAGGTGGGAGATTCTTCAGATATTTGTTCAAATGGTGGGGACGGCAGCGATTCTTACTTTAAGATCTTATTCAAAACAAGAAACAACAGTTTTAACCTTTTCCAACAATGAGACAGTACAGGCTGTAATAATGACAAAAGCAAGTAAGGGGAGAGAGAGGTGGACAATGGGAAATGGCTGGGGTAGTAATTATGCAGGACCAAGCACCACCTGTCCAAAACACTGCTCAAGGAGTCATGATCTATTCTATTCTTTATTCAAGCACTTACAAAAAGAAACAATTTTTTTTCCTAACAATAATTACCAAATAAGTTTTCTATTTCTTGTCTTTGAATTTGTTTAGGACTTTTCAAAGCACAAGAAAGCAGCTTTTTGTTGTTATTCTTAAAAGCAAGTTTTTGAAAATAGAAAACAGCACTTTCCAAACACAGCCTTAGGTTTTGATGGAGCATTTTAGCCTCCTTTGAAAATTGTTATATTTAAAATGTTTGTCTTTTTAAAAGTGACATTTACTTCTCAAAGAAATGTATAGTTGGTTGCAAGAATGGAACATTCGCTAGACCAAAATTTAATACCTTAATCCTCGGAATTTAATATCTTTTTTAGGAAGACTCTTCAACCTATTATCTATTTATTGCTTGAAACATGAATGAGAGGAATGCGCATGTTTAATCTTTATGAAGTGGATTTAGTGATGGGTCTATAAGGTCAAACTGTTGTTACTTGTTAGATGCATAATACCTGGTTTCTGTGATTAGTAACTTATAAAATTCTTTGATGCACCCCATTGGTCATTTATTTCTAGCATTGCATAATAATAAATGGGTAGTTGAAGTCAATTTATTGCTTGGAAACCACTAAGAAAAGAAATGATTGAAGCTGGGAATGGGCAAAGTGTTTATAATTGTTTCAAACATAAGCAAAATGAAGATCCGAATCCGATGTTTTTTTCTTTAGTGCAAATAGACCAAGATAATATAATGGCAAATCTCTTTTGGAGGGATGGTAGATCAAAATGCTCCACAACACCTTGCTGGACTCTACAGTAATCATGATTTATTTGAAAGATTCAACATATGCTTTTTTGCTTTTGTTTTGTTCCATAAAATTGTGTCATTATTTTGTTCTTATTTTTATCTATGCAGGACTCTACCATATCAAACTTAGAGAGAATACAGCCATGGAAGGATGCTTCAAGATTTTGAAGTATACTGAATAGTTTTGGATGGTTTTATTGGACAGTTTTTTTGTAGAAGCTTTTTAGACAGTTGTACTTTTTGGGTAATTGTTGTTTTGCAACCCATTTGCTGATGTGGTCATTTTGTACATGTGTCGATCAACTGTTGGTGTATATAACCAAATAAGGAAGCTGATGTGGTAAGCCTGCTGCAAGAGATACTTTCTCCTACCCAAGTACCAATACTAATATTATTTCGCAGTGGAAACTGGAAAACGCTAAGCTCAGATTCGATGGCGTGTAACCCCTCAAACTGCCAATCAAATTGCTATGGAAACGAAGAAAAAGCGGAGGTAGTAGTAGGAGAAGAATGTGTCTCAGCCAATCAGAATCAGAATCTGTGTATAAAATGCAAGACCAAGGAGCCCATTGGTGGCGATGAGGGGCGGATGTTCTGCATCGAATGCTTTCGAAGCAACTTATATGGAAAGTTCAGGCTGGCTGTCACCTCCCATGCCATGATTACTCCTACTGATAACGTCCTTGTTGCCTTCTCTGGCGGCCCTTCCTCCAGGTCTCCCTCACTCTTTTCAGAACTCTAAATTGATGGTTCATTTGGATGCTATTATTTCAAGAGAATGATTTGGATTTTTGTTTTTGGTTTCAATAACTTCTGATAAAGTTGAAAAAAGGGCAAATCTTCTCTATTGATAAAATTCATTGGGTATATTTAAGCTTTATTAATATGTGGATTACAAATGATTAGGTGTATTGGTGTTATTTCAGATCCATAACATACATGTTAAGTGTATTTGTTGGAGCATAATCTAATTCATACCAAGCACCAAACATTCAAATCCCTTGATTTAAAAAAAAAAAAAAATTTAAATCTTCAAATCCAAATGCAACCTTATGTAAATATGTTTTTATTTTATTTCAGGGTGGCTTTACAGTTTGTACATGAGTTGCAACACAAGTCCCTGAAGAACTTTGACGCAAGTAGAGATAGGTCGTTACCAGTGTTTGGTGTTGGAGTTGCTTTTATTGATGTAACAACCATTTCTCCACTTCCTTCTCACGATATCGACAGAGCAATTCAAGACATCAGATTGATCGTGTCCAATCTAGCCCCGCCAATAAAACAGTTGCATGTGGTTCCCATTGAAAACATCTATTCTGGTGATGGGACAAACAGATTGAAGAATTTGCTAGATGCTGTTAGTGATACCACTGGAAAAGAAGATCTTTTGCTACATTTACGGATGTCGTCCTTGCAAAAGGTTCATTCTAGATACTAATAAAAAAAAAAGTTCATTATAGACATTTCAATTTCAATACAAAGCATTTCTCAAAAAATAAAAAAATAAAAAATAATCAATATAAAGCATATAAGAAAGGTAAGAAAAATTGACTCATCGCATAATTTTTTGTTTGTTTTGCAGGTTGCCTCTGAAAGTGGATACAACAAGATTGTACTAGGATTGTGCACATCGAGGATTGCTTGCCATGTGATTTCGGCCACAGTAAAGGTTTTCTTTTATATACTCTTCAATGTGTCATAATCCCATATGGAGGCCAATTGATCACCTGTTTAACTTGGGGAACGTGCATTCTTTTCACACAGTGGGTATATCACTACTGCAATTTAGCGTCATGTCCATTTGTGGGATGCAATTTTATGTTTCTCTCAGACATGGATTCCTAATATCCCATTGAAATTATTTCCAGAATTTCGTATTGTCTAAAGTTGCTGTGGTGACTGACACCCTGTCAATCATCTTCAATTAAACATTTAGCAAAGAAAAACTCACCTTAAGAAGTGATGTACCTACAATACCTACTTTCCTAGAAAACAATATAATGCATCGTTTGACAACTTTTCAACTTGCTTATCAATCTGTCTGACCTTTATCAGGAATGCTGCATCATTATATTTTAATTCCATCCATTTTCTCATAAGCTGCTTTCTTTTCGCATCAAATATGGCATGAAAAAAAAAGGCAGAATTTTTAGTAAGCACCAATTAAAATTTCAGCTCATTGAAAAATACTGGTCAATGTTGGTTGGCACCTTGTGCTGTTATAAATTTATAGTTACTTTTTACCCCCCTTAACAGGGCCAAGGATATTCTTTGCCGGCAGATATACAATATGTTGATTCAAGGTGGGAGATACCAATAGTGCTTCCGCTCCGTGACTGTCTTGTGCAAGAGCTGAACATGCTTTGCCACCTTGATGGGTTTGTAATTCATGCTTTTGTCCATTCATCTTATAATATTTTGTTCTATTACATGTAAAGAGCCTTGTAGATCAAGTAGCACCTCCCAGTGTTTACAGCAAAGACATCAGGGTTCAAATCCCCCCACCTGCAACTCTTGAATTATCAAAAAAAAAAAAAAACTATTGTTTACATGACTATTAATAAAACTCTGTTATAACTGAGTCATATTTATTACTTTTTCACCTATTTTTTTGTATACATTTTATTTAATACACACGCCCACATACATCAAATAGGACTATGAATAAACCTGGTCTTTTACTAATTGATGATTATTCTCATCTCATCTTGACAGGACAGTTTAAAGACAGTGGAATTGCTTAAAGGTCCTTGCTCTGGCATCAATGGCTTGGTATCGTCATTTGTAAGGATATTGCAGGTAGACACATGGGATTGCATGTCTTCTATTTCTTTTATGGTGGTCTCAAATATTTTTTAGAATGTCTTTAGGGGAAACTCATAGGAAGATTAACTTATTTTTACTGGTTGAAAAATATGATTCTTGCGGTGTTCATCACAGCTGAGAGGATTTATGGCTCTGGAAAGGCTACCCCACTGTAAAGTCCAATATTGCCTTTGGACCAATAAAAAGAGTATATGATTTGTTCCAATCATCTGTAGATGTGATTGTAAAAGTAGTTATTGAAATGTTGGTTTTAGAGATCAGAATAGATTAACTTACTGAAGCTACTTTTATATAAATTTTACACCTTAAAAGAGAATGCCTTTTTGAGCTTGTTAGAAATATTCACTCCAGCTTTGTACATTTTTTTTTTTTTTTTTTCCAAATCGAACCTTGATCAGCAAATTTTCTATGAATCTTTTTTGTACAGGAAGAAAATCCATCCCGAGAGTGCACAATTGTCAGAACAGCTGGAAAACTTACTCCATTTCATTTCAACAGGATTCCGGAGAGCAATGACTCTGTCATCCCTTTGGCAACCCGAAGGCGTCAAAAGAGATATAATCTAAAGCCTAATGAGTCAATATCCTCAGAGTCATTCTGTCCTATCTGCAATAGCCCACTTAACAAATCTGACATGCTAAGATTGAGCAATCTTGGGAGTTGCCAAACAAGTTCTGATAGTTTCAGTGCTGCCTGCTGTTCAAGTTGCCGCTTTCAGATACTTCCAAAGGATCCCTCATCAATGGATCGCTTCTATTCACTTTTACCCCAGCCATTGGTTGCCCGAGCAAAGCATAGTAGCTATGATAATCTTAGTTTGCTTAGGTGAGAGTTTTCATTTACTATCAGCACTAACTCTTAGATTTATTTGGGGATTACACGTGGTTGGAACTTCTATAAACACATTGATCTCACATTGGGCATAATAGTATAGCCGATATATATGTGTGTAAATAGATAGATAGATACATACATAGATGTCAATTGGCAAATAAAAGAATAATGTTGGATGCTAAATGACTTGGAGCAGATTTTGTACCTGCTAAAACAAAGGGAAGAAGAAAATATGTTGGAGCTCATTGTATCATCCTTTTTGATAGCAAACTTGAAGACGTGGAAGGGAAGTTCCAAATTTGGTTTTGTCATAATCATTAGATAATAATTTATGGAGATGGCATTTTTGAATGGAGGCAATCTAATTGTTGATCTGCTACATAATGGGGATCACTTGTCTGCACTTGGTTCTGGGATCACATGCTAGATATTTGCCACATGTTGTCTTCTGCACTAGAAGTATTTTGGTACTTCACAGCAATATGGGAAATTGTCTGGGATTACTTGTCTGCACTTTGTTATTAGTGGGTCTGGTCCGATTCTGAGTGCAAAATAGTAGCATGAGTGCCCTAAATTTATGGGTGCAATGTAACTTTAAATTTTCTACACACAAAGTGTCAAGCATTCTTTACCAGTTTTAACCTATTTTATGTGTTTGTTGTTTTCAGGGAGCAGATACAAGATTGCTTGCTTTCAGACAGTGAAGATGAAAGTTGATTTGACTTGCCCTTTCCTATGGTCCTCAATTTTTGAAGCATATAATTCATTTTTGGTGTTTGTTCCTATTACAAATCGCTCAGTTAGACAGTTACACAAAGATAACTTCAACATGCGGTAACAAATGAACAAGAATCTAAAGTATTTACTCACATCAGTTCAATTGCCTGCCTTATGAATGACATCATAGCTTTCCTGCCGTCTAATAAGATGGTTATCACAGTTTTCAAGTACTGAAAAACTTAAGATTCAAATCTTTTGTACTTTGAAGTGGAAGATATTACTAGTTGGTTACAGTGTTTATCATTTTACCTATTAATCCATTTGAATCCCCCTCCGTTGGTTGAAAACTTTTCTTTTTCTTCTTTTTCTTTTTCTTTTTTCCCTTTGCTTCATAAATTTTGTTTGCCTTGGTTCCTAAGAATTTTGTCTTTGTCCAACTTGTTTCTTTCAGTTATCCATAGTAATAAAATGGAGGATAGGTGTCTGATAATCTGATTGATATATTGGAATATATAATGCATGGAATTGCTTTTACAGCAAGCGAAATATTGTTGTTTACATAGAATAAAAAGATGAGTGCCTATGGATTAAAAAGATTAGCGCTTAGGAAACTGTCAAATGAGATCAAATAATTATCGCATGTGGAGTTCAAAGGCTCAATCTCTCCATTTGTCCAGACTCCAGTGACTCCAGACCTTTCAGATTCCAACCATTGTGGGCGGCACACCTACAATTCCCAGAGATGATTGGTCTAAGGGTTCATACTTGCAAAGGGTAATTCAATAGTTCATTGTGGCAGCTCAAGTATTTCAAGTTAACCTAATTGGTTATCTGAAGAGGAAGGAGCAATATTGTGCGGTCCTGTTTCTGATCACAAATTCAAACCGACCTTTTCAATCATCGAGCCAAATCCAATTTGAGATATGCACAGGCTCACAATGTACACCTGCTCTATAAATATTTCACTCAGATTCTTTGACGATTCTACTTTTATGTAATGGTTGCGTTGAAATGCTTCCAGGGGCACTGTGAGCTTTCCTTCTCGCTTCTTTCTTCCTTGTTGCTTCAGTCATGGTGTGCCTGTGAGCAACGGCCTAAGATTCATACATGTTCCTATTGGCATGGTCGTTGGATGAAATTAAAATTAATTTGAGATGTTTGAATAGAGGTTTTCTGTTGGATTACTTTTGTGAACATGAGATTTACTTGGCATTAAGAGTGGTGTATTAGATCTACAGGACTGATTGTTCTTTAAATGAGAATGTTGAGATTAAATATGGAATGATTAGACTTGAAATGATTGAGCTAGGATGTTGACAGTATTTTCGATTTAGTCTAATGGAGGGAATTTTTATTTTTATTTTTTTTAAGAATTTAGAATTTAGAATTTAGAATTTGTGGTATGTTTGGGAAGATATTATGTTTTTGAAACTCTTGTTAAAATCATGCATAGACATATTTTGTCATTTGCTACTATTAAAGTTTACCAAGGTGGTTGACAGTATAAGAGCATCCCAGCAGTTTGTGTAAATTTTTGTACTGTTTGGACAATGAACAACAATATTTATCTTTTACTTAACTACTTTTTTAAATACACATTCTAACATATTTTCTATCCTTTTTCCATCTCATTTAAATATTATTTCTTCATTAATTTTTTATTCATTTTCAACAATTATATTTTTCAACAAGAAATGTTATGAGTCCACAATATTTTTTGCAATAATTTCACAAGAATCATGATGAAATCTTATATGGAAAGTTGTTACTAGTTTTAATTTGAACCAACCACTCAAATTATTCTTTTACTCACCAATATTAGCTAATAACAATATGTTACTTAAAATTTATTGTGAAAATATTGTGATAACATTTCTCAATTGTCATTTCTTATTCTTTATATTATTTTTTTCATCCATATGTTTTCTTTTTCTTTTTCTTTTTCTCTTGTTTTTTCTCCACCACACACGTATACCCACTCCTATCTCCATCATTTCCTTTTTTTTTTTCTACTTCTTTTTCTTTTTCTACTAGATTCCAGAACCTCTCTCTCTTTTTCTTTCTCCAATTCTCTCTTTTTCTACTTTTCTTTTTCTTTGTCTACTTGGTTCCAAAACATTCTCTAGCTCTCTCTGTGATAAGAAACGGAAAAAGAGGTAGAGAGAGAAAGAACAAGTGAGAGATCTTGCTTGCTCCACCATTGATCGAAGGATACAAGCCGGCAGAGAATCGACGTTCACTGTGCCAAGCCGCGCCTTCTGCTCCGCCGCTGCTTGTCTTCCTCCTTAACATAGCCCCAAATGGGTCAGATGGCTTGTGTCTTTTTTTTTCTTTTCTTTTTTGCTTTTACTGTTATGATTAAATTAATTTTAAGATTGTGTTTTTGAGTTTGTATTTTGATTATGCTTGAGTTTAGAGATGTTTGAGAGAGAGGATTGTTGTGTTTGTAGCCGTTGTGAATTTTTGTAGCAATAATGAGAGGAGAGAGAAAGAATTGTTTTTTATTGAGTTGTATGATTTTTTAAGTAAAAAAATTCATTTGGAGTTGCTACAATGTTCTGTAGATCAGAGCATCTCCAATAGGCTCTCTAAAGCCTTATTTGGAGAGCAAACACAAAAAAATCAACCTCCAACGATCTCTTTATCTCTTTTTTTTTTTTTTTTTTTTTTTTTAAAGATTTGCTACAACAGCTCTCTTGACATGGAGAGCACTATAGCAACTCCAAAGCCTTTTTCTCTATTAAAAAAATACCAGTTGGATTAAAATATTATTTTTTTCTCTCTCTTTCCTTTCTCTTTTTTCTTTGTTTCATCACTCTCTCTCACTTCTCATCAGAGAATAAAGAAGCTCTGTCTCACAGCCTTGAAAAAAAGAAAGACCAAAGGAAATTAATTTCCGCTTGATCCACTACCAAAGAAAAGCCAAAGGAAATTGAGATCAAAATAAAAAATCAAAGGATTTTTTATCCCAGGAAGAAATTTGAAGCAAAGATCTCAACCATGGATAAGTTTTAGGAACAAAAACAAATAATTTATTCCTAGATCTACACAAATCATACCATAAAAGGGAGCTAATTTTTGCTTGATCTACTGCCGATCGTCCAATTAATTTCCGCTTGATCCATTATTGATGTTGTGCTTTTCTTTCCTGCATATGTGTTGCTATCTCCTCTGGTGGTCTTTGTTGTTCTTTTCTTTTGTTTGTGTGGTGAAGAAAATAAAGGGTAAATAAATGGCTATAAATCTTTAAGATCTTTTAATAAATGGGTAAATAAAAAAATATTAAAGAACAATTAAAGAAAGAATAAAAAGAAAAATGAAGAAATAATATTTAAATAGTATAGAGAAATGAATAAAGAGTTTGTTAGAAAATGAATTTGAAAAAGTAAGTAGACAAAAGGTAAAAGTAATTGTTCACTTTACAAATAATACAAAAATTTAGAGAAACTGCTGGAGATGCTCTCAAGAAAACTATTGTAGCAACTTCAAAAAAAAAAAAAAAAAAAAACTTTTGCTTTTAAAAAAGCTGTTGGAGTGAGTTTTTGGTGTGTTTGTTCTCCAAAATTGGTTTTAGAGAACCTATTAAAGATGTTCTAAGGCCTCCATATAAAGCTCAAGACCTCCCCTTACTTAGGTGATGTGAGATTTAATCAAGATTTGCTTCTCCCTTACTTTAGCCCCAATTAAGAGATCTTTTGTACTTTTGGGTCTCTACAATCCAGTTCTTCAAAATACTACACATTCTCATGTGGGACCTACCCACCACCTTGTGGCATATGGGTCTACTTTGATAACATTTTGCCATGCAACCCCCCCCCCCCCCCCCCCCCCCCCAAAAAAAACTTATCATTGACATGTTATTCTCTTTTAAGTTCCCCCTCAAGATTTTAAATTGCTTCATACTAATTAGAATCTCGAGCTCTTTAATATAAGGTATAGGACCTCCTACGTAGCCAATGTAGGAGTCTGTGTGGTTTTGGTTCTCTCTCAAGTCTCACCTCACCTCAACTCACTTAAGGGGTTTTTGGGTTTCCCGGCATTGAAGGTTTTTAAGAAGGTAACCTAGTGATTTTTGGCTTTTTTATCATTTTAAAGGTAATGGGGATATCATAGAATTGAATTAGGGATGAGTCATAAAGTTTGCTAGGCTTAAGGGCTAAGGCTTTAGTAAAACTGGGTTTTTGGTTGAGCCTCACAAGGGGGCTGGAAAATGGCACTGAGTTTACTTTAAATCCATGTAAGGGCTATTGGGCTAGACGAGATTTGCGTCTCAATCTTAGTTTGGAAGTTTTAGTTGTCAATTGGTTGCTGAGTTGAACTGGGTGAAGACGCATTAGAATTATTTTAATCTAGTTGGACTGAAGCAAATGACCCCAATTCATATCTTCATTCACTGACCCAATAAAAATTGATATGTATCAATGACAACTCAATGCCAAGTCCGATTTTAATCAATGTATAGTTTTAGCAAGACTCACAAGAATCTTGTTTTTTGTCAACTAGTCATTAGATAAATTTAATGTAACTCACGGATAAAATGAGTTGATTATTGGAAATTGAACTTAATTCTGGTACCAACAAATAAAATAAAATTATTGGATTCATCAAAACATACATATAAAACCAAGTTGCACCTGCTGCTTTACCAAAAAAATATTTCACTCAGATTCTTTTGACAATTCTTCTTTTACGTAATGGTTGCATTGATATGCTTCCCAGAGCACTGTGAGCTTTCCTTCTCGCTTCTTTCTTCCTTGCTGCTTCAGTCATGGTGTGCCTGAGAGCAATGGCCTTTTATTTATCATCATTATTATAATTTTTTATCAGAAACCAGTGAATTCATTTCATTTCAAGTTCTTAAAACTGGTTTACATCTGAAACAACCTCAGAATTTATCATAGGTGGAGTTTCCTCCATCCATGTGACAAGATCATTGATACATTGAGCGTATTTTGCTAGTCCATGTGCTGCTTTATTTCCAACTCTTCGTGTATGTCAAAATGCAACCTGGCGTATTTGCTGCAGATGCTATAAGGTACCTGCAATGATGTTTGCAATAGCAGGTGAGGCCTCAGATTCCCCTTGGAGAGCCGAGCAAACCTCTGAGCTATCACCTTCAAAAATTACATCTTGTAAGCCGATATCTGTAGCAAAAATAGCTGCAGTCTAGCAATGGCCTTTTATATTGCATAATCATATCACCCAACATTAGCATTCAATTGATTGTTCATTTTAAGAATATTCTCTTGTCACCACTTCAAACCATATTTCAACCAAGATAATATAAATTATTAGTTTGCAATGCATCTTCACACAAAATTAACTAGTGAGCTTAGGGGTGTGCATGGGTGGGGTTGGAGGGTATAAATTATTATAATTCATATAATATGTTTAAATTATATTCAAAATTCCCAAGTTCATCCAAATTAATTCTCAAAATACCAAAATCAATCAAACTAAAAAAATTAAATAAGGATAATAGAATAAATTTATATACATGGTGGGTCAAGCTCGATTAGATGGGTAAAAAAAACTATCAACCTGAACCTAATCTGACCAAAGGCTCAAAATAAAATTCCAACCCAACCCACTAACCACGAAAACCAGCTTAAGGTGTCAGGTTAGGTTGGTTTAATTGGGTTTAGCGGGTTTGATACACACCCCTACTACAAAAGGTACAAAGAAAAACAAGTGGAAACTTAAAAGGAGATAGAGCTAGAAAGCATTTTAAAATGCTTGCTTTGATCCAAACGTCCATAATAAGTTTTCAAATAACAAGCCGGGGCACTCTCTAATATGTCATGAGTGCCTTTCTAGGCCAAACATGTAGATGCGCCCTTATGTTTTTGGTGGGAGCAACATGTGAACGCTTCATATTGGCAACCAAGCCAAAGTGTAGATAAATTAGAAAAGTGGGTAACTCCAAACAATTGAGTAGCATCTTTATGCATTCATGAAAACTCATCTCAATTAATGTTTCTAGTATTACTGTATTAGGAGGGAGAATTAATCTAATTACCATCTCTACCCTTCAAAAAAACACTAAAGGCCTATCTTAAAGCTAAAGTATTTTCTTTCATAACTCAAAATACGACCTCAGCCTCAGGGAGGTGAGGTGTTTTAAGAGCACGCACATACTCCACTGCCTTTTCTTGGGGGCGAAGGCATGGGTTGTAGTTTTGAAACACTTTATAATCAAATTAAAAAAAAAAAATATATATATATATATATATATATCAATTGAGAGAGAGAGAGAGAGAGAGAGAGAGAGAGAGAGAGAGAGAGAGAGAGAGAGAGAGAGAGAGAGAGAGAGAGAGAGAGAGAGAGAGAGAATCTGTTAGTTGTGATATGAATACCTTTGGTTCGTTCTCAAGTGAATTCATCTGTGGAGCATGAAATTGCTTTGACCTTCATAGCGGCGAATTTACTGCGACAATCCCTAGTAATTATTTCTGCCAGAGTGAGTGACGGAGAAAGAGTATGTGCAATAAAAATTGCTAGTGTAAAATTTTTTACCAAAAAAAAAAAAAAAATCCACATTAAATTATCTATTTTATACTACATTTTATTAAGGTATTATTTCTTTATCAATTTTTTACTACTCTCTCAAATTACATCTATCTCTATATGAGTAAAGAATTAAAGTATTAAAAGATAAATTTGCATAAGAATAGTATCTGTGCATATTTGCACAGTTACCATAACTACAAATGTATTTTGCATAATAATACATAAATTGATCATGTGGATGATTTTTGTAGTTTTTTTTTTTTTTTAAAAATTTTAGAAATAGATCATTTTTGTAATTTTTTTTTTTTTGAGAAGGATGATTTTTGTAATTGGTTGTGCAAAATTTGCCCTTATGTCATTTTATACAAACTAGTATGAATGCTCTTAATGGTCACCTTAAAAAAGATTTCTAGAGCAGCCACTAACATTTTACAACCAAAATTAATCCGTTTATACAAATTGAAATACTCATACAATTCTTCATTACTCATATGTTGTGCATCGTACAACCAAAATTAATTCCTCCAATATTTGATTGTTACTCCATCTAATTGAAGCTTCTCACCTTACTCATCTATGAAGTAATGATTTCCACAATATTAGAGGGGAGGTAGCGATGAAGTGAGATAAAATTTGAGGAAATCAAAGGATTTGATAAAGAGATAAAGAAGAAGATGTTAAAAAACCTAATTTTAGGAAAAAAAATTATGAAAAGAAAAGTGTTCAACGTACAAATAATGACTTCAATAGTGTCAAAGGAAACATACCTCTTTGAAAAGCAAGATGGTGATGAAGTGAGAAAAAAAAAACTGTGAAGATAAGGAACTGTGGAAAGAGACTTGATAAAGAGATAAAGAAGAAGAAATTTTTTTTTAAAAAAACTTGAAATTAGTAAAAAATTATAAAAAGTAATTACTCATTCTAATTAATGTAACTATTGAATTATAAGAAAAGGTGCTTATGGTTATGGAACTATATAGATTATTAAAAAGACTTTTTCTTTTGATGGAAGATTAAAAGATTAGTCTTATGGAACTATCAAATGAAATCAAAGAATTATGCATTAGTTGAAACGACGGTGCAAATGATACTAATAAAAAAAAAAAAAAAAAAAAAATTTCATAAACTTGCGATTGACAACATTAATTTTTAGGGTTTTCTTAAGATTTGAGAAAGTGGGTTACGTTATCGCTTATCTCTAGAGTTTAGACAGATCCCCCATGCAAGGGCTATCAAATTTTCTGATAAACAGAGTCATCATGACATTTTCAAAGGCTAAATATTCTATTTAAATCAAGTCCCATTTTTTCATTTTGCATTTTTTTTATATAGATTTATTTAATAGAATAACACACAACAACTACGCATATTGATGAATAAAAGAGAAAATATTTTCTTACACTCATTTTACATTTGTTAATGTATATGTTTTAAAAGGCAAAAAATGTAATATTTACATCTAAAACATGAAAACGGATGTGAGAGTATAAAAGCTCATGAATAATTTTTTCTTTTAATAATTGGACTATGAATAAATCTAGTCTCGTGCTTATTGATGTTTCTCATTTCAACTTGATGGACATGAGTCACAGGACTACGAAATGTTATAGGTCAAAGAAATGAGCGCCCTAAGAAGAAAGAGAGAAAAATATGGTATATACCAATTTGAAATTACGTTGATTTGATTGCCATTAATAGAGATCTATAATTAACTTCCAAAACGATAATAACTAATTAATTTCCTTCCATTCTTGCTAATATTTCAGTTTCTTTGTCTTATATAAGGTAAATATTAATTTTCTTCAACTAATTTCAGGGAAAATCCCCGTGTACCTATTGCAATATTATTTATGCAGATTCACCATATGCCTAGCCGGAGCCGGATCTCTTAAAACTCTTCCCAAAACCAATATATATATATATATATATATATATATAATTTCCATTTTACTATACAATTCACAAAAAAAATTAGGAAATTTTATTCCTATTAATTTTAACTAACTAAATTTTATTCACGTAATTTATTTTTCCCATTTATATATAAGCTATAATCAAGGTCTTTTTTTTTTGTTGTTGAGAAAGTACTATAATAAGGTCATCACCTAATGCTTAGACTTTACAATTATATATTTTCTTACCGCCATTGTGCCATATACTGACAATTCTTCGTCCGCAAGAACAAACTGATCATTTTCTCAACAAAAAAAAGAAAAAGAAAAAAAGAACAAACTGATCAACACTTCCAAAAAAAAAAAAAAACTCAATAGTAGTTAGTTGCGTCTGTGAAGTGTTTGCTGCAACATGTTGTGGCAAAGTGAGCTTGATGCATCTTCCAGACAGTATTCAACCAAAATGAAGCTTAATCTTCCAATATTTATTTTCTTCATCTTGGTTACCTCCTCTAAGGTTTCAAGGGCTGTAGATTGCAAAAATGAAAATATAATTAGGTCCACCATTACTGTGGGCAAGTCTGGTCCTGCAGGAGTATTTCAGACAATACAAGCCGCCATTGATTCGATTCCTTCCAACAATGATCAATGGATTAAAGTTCATATTTCTCCAGGCATATATAAGTAGGATTATTTTGTTATATATTATTTAACTACTCTTCATCATATCTGTACCATTTACTTCTTTTTCTTTTTTAAATCAAAGAGAGATTACAATGTTTTTTTTTTTTTATTAAATTGAAATTTGGTTTCATATATTAATGTGCAGTGAGAAGGTGACTATTCCTCCGGAAAAACCATGTATTTTTTTGGAAGGAAGTGGACGCCATGTCACAATTATTACACACGATGACCATGATCAAACAGATACAAGTGCAACATTCACATCGTCCCCAGACAATGTTGTTGCTAGTGGCATTACCTTCCAGGTATCGATCAAGGCACAAATTTGATATATATAATATATGAATGAAACAACATATATATAAGCAGCAATTAATTAAGTTGATGTCTGTTTGTGTTGGCAGAACTCGTACAATCGGGCTTTAGCTCTGAATTCCTACTATAGCAGCATGGCAATAGGGGACCCAATAGCAAGGGCAGTGGCAGCCAGAATATATGGTGATAAATCAGCATTTTTTGAGTGTGGTTTTGTGGGATTTCAAGATACACTATGGGATGTACGAGGACGACATTTCTTCAAACACACCTACATTGAAGGAGGCGTAGATTTTATTTGGGGCAGTGGCCAATCAATATATATGGTACATGATAATGACTAGTTTATTTTTTATTCAACTTCACACAAACACTCAAAATACTGCAATTCAATTAGTTTAGCAAATATATTTCTTTGGTTGCAAATGGCTAGGTCAAGGTTTCAGCATATGCTCATGGAAAATATTCATGTTAATATTAAGGAAAAAAAAATCTTAACATCCAATTACACCTCTTAATTTGGGTGAATGGATATTTTCATCCTTAACTTTAAGGTGTCTTTCTTTTTTCTTCTTTTTTCTGTTATTCTAATCGTTAAATTTTTATGTTCTTGTAAGTTAGCTCAACTAATAAATTTTTTTATTTTTTTAATAAAAGATGTAGGATCTAACTAGTCTACACTAGAATTCTATCATATCTATCTATTATTAACAAGTAAAAAATAAATAAATAAAACTTTCATATTCTTGTCAAATTTATTGATCATTTTGCCCATTGTAATCTATAAAATTCATCCAAACTTTAAGGATATAATTTGGAATTTGACCCCAAAAAACACATTAACAAATCCATTTTTGAAAAAGTTTTATTGTGAATTGAAAAAGTTGTCAAAACTTTTTCAATTCCCGATAAACCTTTTCCAAAATTGGTTTACTAAGGGCACACATTAGTAAACTCCTATTAATATAACTTTTAAAGTGGGATTCTGATTGAGATAGCTTTAATATGGTTCAATTCAGTAGCATATTTTCTTGAATCTATCATTCAAAAAATTTTACCGTTAGGGCAGAAAAAATTATCCATTTTTTAAAAAAAATTAAAAATTTTGATATGAGTTAAAATTATGTTCACCAATATAATATAATATTTGTTATTTGTTGTGTATGCAGGATTGTATGATAAATGTTACAGTAGGGTCAATGCTCCCTCAAGGCTGTATGGGTTACATAACGGCACAACGTCGTGAATCCGCAAATGAAGCAAATGGGTTTGTGTTTAGAAGGGGTAGTGTATATGGGAGTGGCCAAGCTTTGCTAGGAAGAGCTTATGGTCCCTACTCTAGAGTCATATTTCATCAAACAACCTTCAACAATGTGGTAGCCCCTCAGGGTTGGGGTGCTTGGGATTACCCAGGACAAGAGTAAGATTATTTTACTATTCTAAATACCAATTTATCTTTCTATATTTATTTATTATTATGATATTATAAAGTATAAACAAAACGAAAAAGAAAAGAAAAGACACAAGTTCTTTACTATATATATACTCTATGGTTGATACTTGATATACATACAATAAAAATGAATTGATAATTTGATATGCCTTGATTTGAAACCTAGCTATAATCGAGGTTAATTATTTGTATAATAAAAATGGAAAGTTTGCTAAATAAGAGATACGCTATATATGGTAAGTGATAGATATTTATCTCAATATTATATTGTGAGCAAAAGTAGGGTTTGCAGATAGCCTATTTAGCAATTACTTTGTTTGTATCAATATTATTTAGTCTTTTTTGTTTGTGTGTGCAAAAATAATAGGGACAAGTTTACGTATGCTGAGGTTGATTGTCGAGGACCAGGATCTGACACTTCGAGACGAGTAAATTGGATGAAGAAGTTTAGTCCCTCTGATCTAAATCCTTATTCAGTTTCAAAGTTCATAAATCAAGACGGGTGGCTTAACAAAATACCATCAAGATAATTATTACCGATCCCTTGTTCTTTTTTTTTTCTTTTTTTCTTTTTTTCTTTTTTTGTAATTTGCTTATTCTTCTTGACACAAATAAGAAATAATCTTTGCTTTGAGTCATGATCTAATTTTATTGGTTATACTCTTTTGCACTAAGATTTGAACGATATTGACTGGAATTTTCCTTTATAATATTATTACACTGATTGTAGGGGTCATTTGGCTAAATATTGTCACAATAACAATAATGGAGTAACTTTTTGTTGAGGGTTGTTTTTTTTTTTAATGGAATTGAGAAGAAAGAAGCATTGTGGTATATTGGGTGCTGAAATTGGCTCATTTTTGCTACATGAATTGGAAATTGCATGTTATGTGGTCTGCATTTTCGGTACTTTGGGAGGCCAAAATATGGTACCAATTTCGGTCTGATATATGAAGTCTGAACTCTAAAGTGACCATTTTCGGTCATTGCATAGCCAAATAAGTCTGTTGGGACGTAACCGTGATCATATCATACCCATTGAAATATTTTGTAACGTCTAGAAATCTGGTGCACTTAATTAACCCTTTGAAACGTATCGTTTAAATGTATGTCAGGTTGTTTCGGCCTATGTTTCGGCCTATATTTTATGCTACAATCAATACAAAATCATGTGTTTGGGGTGAATGTTTAAACTATGAGAGAATAATTTCTTTTGAATTAAAGTGATATATAATAATAATAATAATAATAATAATAATAACTAGTTGCTAACCCGTGCGATGCACGGGATTGTTTTAAATCAAATATTAACATGTTCAGGTTTAAACATTTCTCTAATTTCAATTATTAAAAGCTATATTGGCTCTAATATAAGATGAAACATGTAATTATGATGAAACTATCAAAATATTACACATAAAATCATTAAAAATGAGATAAATACAAATATTATGAAGTAATATATTATAATAATCATAATGTGCTCTTACATTTGGTTTAATAAGTATTACAAAAGAACCAATAAATAGAATAAATATACAATTGTGCTTACATCTTCAAGCTTTATACAATGCTTTTCAAGAATCTATTTCCTTTCTTTCTTAGGCTCTTCTCTTTTCTCAACTTCTTCAAGCTACTTAATTTTTCGCCAAATTAGTATCAAGTATAACACCAAATTATACCAATTCATCAAAGATTTACAATGTAACACCAAACACTCTTAATGTCAATAAATTTCATAATAACCCCACCCCAACTATTGAATTATTAAAAAAGTTCAATATGTCTATAATCTTCATGAAAATAAGTATTCCATTGGCTTTCATCAAGAAATTCAGAAATAAATAACAAAATAGATTATTCACATACAAAAGAACTTCAATATATCCAAGTTATAAATAAAATACCAGTACAAATTGTGCTAAGGTGAAAAATGGTATCATCTTTTGCCATATATAAATACAACATGACCTGAGACCTTAAAAGCTTATGTGAAACATGTTTAAATTGTACTATATGGTTTTATTCAAACATTAAGAATACAAAAGCCACAAATCTAGATATTTATGGCATTTGTTTCAAAAGTTTATGCCAAACCAAAACTAAAGGCATGCCTGAGTGCAGTTCACAAAGGCTCTGTGGCTTGGCAATGTTGTCAAAATTTGTGCAATCTTCCATACAAAAAAACAATACCAAAAAAAAAAAAAAAGTCAAAATTTGTGTGGTCTTCCAAACTAAAAAACAACCCTAAATAAATAAGGATGCAGATATTATGTAAAAAGATGGGTATTTAATAATGAAAATTAAAATGGTGTGAATTAAAAGGGAAAAAACCTTGGGGGTGCCTACCATATTTGCCATTTATTTTTAAAAAGTCACAAATTATGGCCAATAACAAATAAAAGTAGAAAACTTCTAAAAAATTAGTTCAAGCATTGTACAATGTAGGGATGTGTGATTAAATAATGCATATATATATTTGTATGTTTCAAGAAGTTGCAAGGGTACCAAAAAAAGTAAAAAATAGTGATGCCAATATCACATTGCACAACTTATTATTGTTAGAACTACCAATATAGAAAAATAGAACTCTGTTGCTCATAGTTTGGCTAGACACACTATTAGTATTCCAAACTTTTTAGTGGATGGAGGACGTTCCACCACAACTTTTTTCTGTATTTCAGGCTGATTTAGTTGATCTTTTTTAATAATATTATTTAGCTTCTTTCTCAAAAAAAGAAAAACAGAACTGTGACACAACTTTGATAAGTATAGTTTACAGCTTTTGTCATGTTAGAGAATGAATAGAGCATCAAGCATAATTGTAATCGACCGATCAACAATTTTATCAACACAAATTAAGTTTGACTCCATGACATCTAAATTGTAATCAAATAGCACTAAGAAAAGAATTGCTTTAAGTCTCAAAACACTGACTAAATTTGAGAAAATATTATATAATAAAGAATTGAATACCAAACATTACCTTGTGCAACATTAGCGATAGAAGCAAATTGAAAGTGGTGATGGATTTGGCTGAGATTAAAGAGAGAGGATAGGGTTTGAGTTTGAGCCCTGAGAAAATAAAAGAGAAACAAATCAAAGAGAGATTATAGGCACTGGTTAGCTACATCCTCTGATACTGAGGTGAAATTTCAAACATGATACAATACCTCTTTTAGGCATTTTGTCATATAGATGCGTGCCTGAGCATATTGGGTTCGATAATTCAAATAAATTACTAACTATAAGAGATATTATGAGGTAAAAAAACAATTTAACATAAGGGAATCAAAATTTAACATACCTCCACTTTTTGAAATTCCAATAGAAGGTTTATCACTTCCAAAGCTAGTCTCTATTGCAACAATGCAAGAATTAGTGCTGGAATATGTAATGAACAAACTCATAGGATTTTCTTGTATTTAGCTTTGGACATGTAAATATGTAACGAACAATACTATGAAACCAAATAATGTTGTACCTGGAAGGAGTAAATATCTAAACCTTTTTCCTCTCTGTTTTGCACAATTATTGCTGCTCCTCCTCCTCTAAAGAAGTGGTCTTGATATGCACATTTACTGATAACCTGCAATCATCAAATCACAGCTGATAGCCAAGCCAATAATTTAAACAAATTACAAAGTTTATTATTACAAACATGATACAATATCTCTTTTAGGCATTTTATCGAATAGCTTCCCCTACCCAAACATAAAGTGTTCACATAATTCATATAAAATACAAACTATCTGACCTAAAATTTCAAAGTGCCATAAGTTTAATTGTTAAAAGAGGGAAAAAAAATAAATTGAACATACCTCCATGTTTATAAATTCCAATTGAACGTTTAGCAGTTCAAAAGCTAGTCTCCACTGCAACAATGCAAGAATTAGCTTGAGTTAGTGTTTGAATTATTAAAATCGTATTGTTTAAATACAAACACAAAGGATCCATTTAACAAACAAAAAATCAATTGAAAGATCTAAACTTATATGTATGTATATTATTACTCATACCCAAAGAGACAACAAAAACAAGGGTAGGTATATAAGAGAGAGAATCAGATCAAACATGTATTTCTATTTTTGCTTACTTTGAGATTGAATTCCAAGACTGAAACTTAAAATCCAGAATTCCAACAACAAAAACACACAAAAACCTCTTTATCTAACAGATCAGAAAATAGAAAATCAAAATTTTTGTATATAAAATCAGAATTTTTGTTTTTTTTATAAAGCAAGGTTTTGATCGCTTACCATTGCCGGGAAGAGATTGTCACAGATGGGAGTGGCGACCAAGGAGAAGGATTTGAGTCTAGGGTTTTCAGTTTTGGGTTTCCTGCGTATTCTCTTGCACACTCCAATCGTGTTTCCAAGCTGAGTTTGTGTTTGTGTCTAATGCTTTTTTTTTTTTTTTTTAAAGATAAGCATCCGGTCAGATGGGAATGGAGACAAAGAAGAAGGATTTGGGTCTAGGGTTTTCAGTTTTGGGGTTTCATATTCTCTTGTAGACTCCAATCGTGTTTTCCAGCTGAGTTTGTAATTGTGTCTAACGCCTCTTTTTTTTTTTTTTTTTTTTGCTATTAATATTCCAACATAGCAAAATAGAACTCCAATCGTGTTTTCAACCCTAGATTTTTTAATTTTATTTTTTAAATTTATCCAAAAAAATTATTTTTTAAATATTATGCTGACATGGAAAATTGTGGGAGTGCAAAAGCTTCGGTTATATATATATATAGAGAGATAGATAATTGTGGGGGTTAAAAACTGCCCTTGGACTAAGTATACAGAAACTATCTCAAAGATGGTGTTTGAATAACAGTCACAATTTATTTATCTAAAAAGGTAGAGAAAAAACTTCAAAACGAGAAACTCAAGTAATTGATTTAACGAGCACATCTTGTATTTCAATTGAAACTAGCACATTACAATAGGAAAAACTCTCTTTCCCATGGTGTTGCACTATAATAGATTAGAAGTTCTCTCTATTTCTCTCTCTCTTTCCTTTTTTCCGATCCCCACTATTTGCCAGTTCCCCCCCTTATATAGGCGTGTTTTTTGCCCTTATCCTTCTAGCTGTCTTGTCTCCAGCCAGATTCTTAGGGATATTTTTCCTCCCCTTCTTGTCCTAGAACATGACTTTTGGGGGTGTTTCCACTGTTCAGATTGTCTCATATGCATTCAATGCGGCATAGTTTAGGTGGAGATCCCCTCATTAATGGGGAGGTAAAGATCTCTGCCATTTTTATCTGTCTGGAGGGTTTCTAGTGGTTCAAAGTGTTAGTTGTAAGCACACTGTGGATTATCCGTGTACGTTTCCTTGGATAAGACTTTGCTCCATGTAGTTTATTGCCAACTTTGCGGGAACGATCTGTGAGGATTCCTTTCACCTCATTGATATTCAGGCCAACCTTATTCCACTTTACAGGGTCTTCTAAGCTATTGGGCCTTACCTTAAGCAGTTGGGTTTGGCTCATTCCACTCCACGAGGTCCATTAGGTGAGAACTCTTCCACTCCCCACAATAATAATAATAATAATAATGGTGAAGTTGGATTATAAAGTTATTTTGAATTTTTAGATATATAATATAGATAACTCTGAAGTCTGAAGTGGTACATTAACTCTTTCTCCAAAAAAAAAGAAAAAAAAAGTGGTACATTAACACCAAAATATTATATTTGGTTGCTTGAGCAATCTCCACTATAGTATTTATGAATTTTAGCATTCTTATACTTCAGGAAAATTTCATTTTATCATTCTAAACTATACTTCTAATTACAATTTGCACTCTAAATGTTTCTGTGGTCCCCAAACATTTAGAGCTGTGGGCAAAATTGTACAAAATTGGCACCAAAGACCACCCAAATAAAGTCTCAGAATGAGTTTTAGGAGTTCAAATACAGTTTCATTGGCTTATTTTGATTTTACAAAATTGCTTTACCAATATTGCACTAAACACAAGACCTTTCTAGGCCTAAGACCCGATTCTTACAAACTCCAAATAAATATAATTCTAAAATTACCAAACTTCTCACTAAACATCATTTTATACTACAGGCAGGCCCCTGAGATCGGGCTACCCCGTCCAAGGCCATCTGGCGTCCTGTCCGGGAGTGTAATATAGCCATAAAGGCCACCATTTTATGTTTCTCAAAAAAACAAATAGGTCCCTAAATACTGTTTTTGAATTTCCAAGCTTTCATCTTGAACGCACCAATTTTTCGATATCTTAGAGATCCATTTTGAGAATTGTTGGCCAGCTTTAAAATGACTATAAAAACGTTGTTTTTATATCACAATGAGAAACATTCGAAAGTTACCTGCTACGGTCTAAAACTATGGACTTTTGGTTTCAACAATCTCATGGAAGGCTTAAATCCTAATTTCACAGACACATTACAGCAACACAACTCCAAAAAAAAAAAAAAAACTCTAGGTTTTTTTTCTTGTTTTCTCAACACCAATCCAAGCAATCTAAACAGAAATTTGGTATTTTTATTTTGAGCCCACTAAACTTTTTAACTAATCCAAACACTTCAGAATCAAACCATTCTAAATGTTTGCACTTGTCATGGAGAAAAAAATACAATTATAGCTTTGTAATTGTCAATGTCAGGGAAGACAATTCAGCAAGAAGAAAAGTACAATTTTGACGGTGAGAAATCAAAACTTTAGATCCCAAATTACAGATTATATCAATTTTATGCTAATTATAATTCCAAGCTCAATTGTTAACATGATTAGACAATCGATATGTGCCTGGATAAACAAACCCAAGCAACAAATCTCACAAACACATGCACATAAATATGAAGATGTGTTTATTAAGAGAAAATCGACAATTAGAAAACTTTTCGAGACCTGTACCACCAACCAATCTACTAGTAAGAGTAGTTGTGATACATTACACTTAAAAAACCCTCCAAGTTAAGTAATGTAAATGTATTCAAGCTCCACGCTCTTACTAGCAACCAATTGCACCAATAATTTCTCCTTACTAGTTTTCGGTTCTACCAATTGTGCCAATCTCAAATCCAAGTCTCCTTGGACACTTCAAAGCCTCTTGAAGATTTTGGGATTGATCCAATGATTCCTAACACCAATCTACAACGATGATCACTCAAGGTATCTAAATGTTTAAGGCTTGGGTCTCCTCTCTAAGGATTTGGCAATTTGAGACGATGAAGGTAGAGACTACAAAGAATCTATGAATTCTTAGGGTATTTTTTATGGATATAGTGAGATATATATAAGATGGGTAAATAGATGGGTAAAGCAGGAAAGTGAATAACTGAATTCTCTCGGGTTTTGGTGAACTCGCTCAACCAAGATGAGAGGCAAGGAGCAGGCAAGATTGCTACAAACTAAATTTCAAAAATTGTAATTCGCCTAACATGTCACCTGACAAGCCTAATCTCCCTTTACCAAGATTCTTCAAGCAGCTGCTCCAATTCCAGCACTTGGACCTTTCAACCAAATACAATGTAGCCCACAAATGTACAATATACATTGGAAATAATAACAAGAAAATCCATTGAAATTTGGCATGGAATATGGCAACACTAATATTCTAATCAAGTTGTGGAAATTTGAGTATAGACTCGCACTTAATTTGGATATTGAAGATTACAAATGTTAGATGAGTTTCTAAGATCACAAATTGTACCACGTGTCTGATGTGCCTGTTAGTACTTGTTTATTACTTTTATCACTTCTCCCCCAATCACAAACAAACATATAAAGTCGCAAAAGTTGTTTCCACAAATTTTATAATGTTTTGATACAGATAAGACTGCGAGAGATCAGCATTTTCTCGGTAGTCTCTGACGCAAAAATTCAGGACGTGGGCTATGCTAGAAAAAACAGGCTCTTGTAATTTTCCTGGGCTGTAAATGCAATGTATGTTATGTCTTTCTATTTTACTTGACCCAGTTAAGGCATACTTTTCGAAAGTTTAATGGAGTTTACTTAAACTTACGTTTTTTTTACCTGAATCACTTGGAAGTTGGAATCATGATTAGGATACAACTTTTGTGCCCCAGCGTTGGCTACATCCCTGATCTGGCTTATCACAAGACACACCACAACATTTCCAAATGCTACAGGCACGGTGATTCTCTTTTTCAACAATGAAAACTTGCCTTGTCAATTTAAAACCTAAATTTAACAAACCACCTTGAAATGATCTTTCAGAGTTTTTGTTGCCTACAGGAAAATAACTTAGATTATTAAAATGTCTCCTAGAACTGTGCATTTCCACACAATAAATAAATAAACAACAACAACAACAAAAATCAAGATCAACTGACACAAAATGGCACACCAAGGGATTTGACTTTCATATATATACTCACAAAAATAAAAATAAAAATGCATAACTCAATGAGGTCCAGCGGATAAGAGATTCAACAATATCAAGGAATTTTCAAAAAGAATTCCTCCAGCTGATTTTCGTTTATCACTGCACCGAGCCTCTGTGTAAAAACCGCATTGAGAAAGTCTCCAGCATTTGTCATGACATCTGCAGCATGGATCTCATTGTACTCATTCAAGTTGTGCACAGTTCCATCTGCACAAGCAGAAACAGGAAGACAGAAAAAGGCCTTAAAACCATGGAATTCATATTTTATAATCAGATGGATAAGGAATTTTTACCTTTAGCTAAATAAATAAGCATGAATGTAACACCACCAACAGTATATAGAAATAATAACCGAGAAAGAGGGGGAGAGAGATGAAATAATATTTACTAAACGGTTGGCTTATTAAGGAAAACAATTAATATCTCTATCAAAATAGTGATTAATTACACTTCATGTTTCTCCCAAATCATCATATAGCTTTGAGGATACAACTCCAAGTCAATGACAGAGCTCATCCATTTCCACCTCTGAATTTGGAAGCAATCTGTTCAGATACTTCTACTACAGCACATTTCTCTGATGTCAATTCTAATCACTGACGTTCAAGTTTTGACATCTCTCTTTATATACATATACATAAATACCACACATCTACAAAGCACAACATATTCTTTGAGCTTTATTTTTTGCCAAAGACATAGCTTGACAATGTATAAAATGTTTCTTTCTCTATTCTTACATTAAATCTTTTAGCATAAATTAAAGAGAAATTTGCTACCATGAAAATCAATCTGCACTTTAAGCAACTGAATCCATAAAAACAAGATGGGTTGGGCATATTTGTATCAGCTCTATCTAAATTTGAAAAGGAAATTGAAGATAAATTAAAAACTAACAGCCACAAATTTTCATACATTTCCAAGCATTTTACCTTCAGCAACTATGGGTTCATATTTAGGAGGTTCAGCAGTCCAGTTCCCAGCAGAATCTTTCATGTGTCTTCTATCAGAAGCAAAGTAACGAAGAAATATCGGAGCATGCACAATGCGGTAAAACCTGACACCAAAAGAAGCAATTTCTTTCAATGAAACCGTATAATTTCATACTAGGACTAGGGTTTTGATATTGTACTTCATTGATCAACATACAAATATGGTTTGACAAAACAATATAATATCAGGATGCTCCGAAGGTGCAGTATAGCACACATTTTGGGTAATATAATTATTAAAAACCAGTAGTATCTGATACTTTTCAACGACAATGCATTGACAAACACATCAAGAATGTGCGGGAAGGGGGGAGAAGAAAAAGAGCTAGTAATGCAGCAAACTATACATACATCACCTTTGATACTCAGAAAAGAGCTGAAATGATGGTTGGAAAGTTTCTGACACATAGGAAGTTAAAGGAGAAGGATATGGAAGACTTGAATCTAAATCCCACACTAAGAGAGGAGTGTCGCCTTCTTTTTTTCTCTGTAAATCATTTGCAAGAAGAAATAAATTGATAGACCCATCGGCAGAAGTTCAAATGTGAATTTTAAATGTTGTATGTAGACAAATGCTAAAAAAATAAACATGGATGAGCAAAATGAAACCCATTCGTCTACACTAGTTATCCAAAAAGAGAAAACATGAATTACTAGATTGCATCTATTTATATTGCAGTGAAGAGGATTCAGCGCTCACCTGAACACAAATGGCATGATAATCCCAGAGAACAACCCCATCTGCTCTTTTGCTGGCCTTTTGATTCCACAATGGGGTCTAAAAAATGTATTTAAAAATATTTTAAAAGATCCATTTTTTTATAAAATTCCATGTACTTGTGCTTAAGGACTTGTCTCAACTCACCTTAAAAAAATATATATTATATACAATTCTACCATATATTCATAGGAACAAAATTGGGTATATTCATATCAAGATACATGCCTGTTTCTTCTCATTGGAAATGAAAACAACAAAAAGATCAGATCCGTCAGCAGCTGCTGTTCCACTTGCACTTAATTTCTTGCAAAGAAAGTATACATTCTCCTCGCTACATCATCATAGAAATAATAATAAAAATAAAGCTCTTAAGAAAGTGTTTGAGCTTATAATTTGAGAAGAGTAGAACATCTTCCTGCTACAGATTAATGCAATGTATGTTTTAGATGATGATGATAAAGTGACACCATAGTTGTAAAGATTTATCCTTATTATTAGTCAATATTTACTAGTGCATCACAGCCAATATAATTACATATGTTGTAAGGAAGTGTATTTTTCTTTTGTTTGGTTGCAAAAAACGGATGATGATTCATGAACCCATGACCTCACCCTCCACCTAGAGCTTATAAGGGAGAGGAGGTGCCAATTGAGCTATAACCCATTGGCAAAAATTGTGAATTTAATCAGACTTGTAGTAGATATATACGCAAAATTGCTATGTTATTAGTTAATTTTGAGTAATAGAGATAGTTAAGATGTTGATCAATTTGGGTGGCAGGTGGGCCAAATTTGAGGTGATCAGTAAGCATATGATATTAGCCTGATAGGATAGCCGATACTGAAACTTCCTCGTTAGGAAAAGACACTCCTCTCCTAATGATGAGGTCCTAGGAATAGGAACCCAGAAGAGTTTTGTTCAAGAAATTTCACAAACACTTTGAGAGCCTAATAAGCCTAGTTACCTGCATCATGGTTTTTCCCATTCCCATTACAATCAGAATTTTCACCATAATGTTTTCAATTTCGTTACTCATAACACATATTGACATATATAAAAAGTAAAAACACACTGCATGATCTAGAAAACAAAAAAAAAAAATGGAAAACACAAAGAAAACATAAATAAAACCCATTATTTTACCAGTAATAAGGAGTATGAAAGGAGTCGGAAAGGGCCGAACTGGTTTGGTCGGAGCCGGACTCTGAGGTCGCCATTGTTGTTTGTTAACTCTTCTCTCTCTCTCTCTCTCTCTCTCTCTCTCTAAACAAAGCTTTTTGAGTTTTCACACAATCACGCTCCAATCAAACACAAAATGTCTCTATTTTATGGACAGTGGTGGCAACTCGGTTTTCGCCTTTATCTTACGTGTCATAATGGAAAGTTGATGTGCTATACAATCCCCGCAATTTGTCCTAATTGGCCCAATTAAAATTTTGGCAAATCAATGAAAAAAAAAATCCAACTCACCTCCACGTCAGCATAATAGTGAGTAATGCAAGAATTACAATTTTTACTACAATTTTTACCACAACTTACTCATATGGCAAGCCATGAGTGATAAAGTTGTAAACCCACTACTTTTACTTCACTACTCACGACTTACCACGTTAATAAGTTATAACAAAAGTTATGGTTCTAGCATTATTCACATAATAGCATATGAACTTATTTTAAATAAGTTTCTCAAAAAAAAAAAAAAAAAAAAAAAAAACTTCTTCTAAAGAAAGTTAGATATGGAAGTTTTCTTCTTAAAATTCAAAACCATATTATTTTTTTTTCTCATAAGGCATAATTTAAGAAATGTGATTGACTTATTATTGGTTTTTTTTTTTTTTTTTGAGTAAAGGCTTATTATTGGTTAGATTTAAGCAATATTTTAAAAGAAAACTTTGTCAAATTTTAAATAGTATTGAGTGGGTTCCAGTTAGCTCAACAAGTAAAATCTCTTGTCACAACTGACTCAATAAAAGTTGGATTCTTTCTTTGATACGTAAGATGAATATTAAGCTTTTCTTCTTAAAAATCCAAAATTGTATTCCTTTTTAATTTTTTTTTATGCATACATTACCTTACTACTTTTTTCCTTTTTAAGGTCCTTTATAATGGTTACCGATGCCAATATCCTTTTAGCTGAATTGGTAACACCCCATGCACAAAGTACTTCGGGTTCTAAGGAGAAAGGGTTCAAACTGCAAAATTAGTAACATATTGTAATTATCTCAATAACTCTGACATGGTGTCAACCTTATGCTCTTTGATAATTAAGTTCGATACTAAACTTTTATTCTTGAAATCCAAAGCAATTTTTCTTTTTTGAAAAGATGTTTTTGTGCGTGCAATACTCCATGATTTTTCTCCTTTTTAAGGTCATTTTTGACGGTTACTAATAGGGAACCGTTTCCTTGAATTTTGTTATTGTAATAAATGATAGGTAGCAACTTATTACTGCCAAAGCGTAATTCAAGAAATGTGATTACTTCATTATTGGTTAGATTTTTGCAAGATTCTAAAACAAAACTTTTGTTACAGATTTTTTTTTTTTTTTTTTTATATATATATATACAAGATAGAAATTTTATTTTAGCCTAATCTAAGTGTATATATATGTGAAAACTCCCCTTCTGGAGACTTGAATCTCAGCCTTTACCCCCCACACGCCACAAGCACTTATATTTATGGAGTGACCATCGCACCAAGGGTGTGCGGTGGTTTTTGTTACAGATTGAATAGCTCTGACATGGTGTCAACATCATGCTCTATGATACTTAGGTTAGATACTAAACTTTTCTTCTTAAAATCAAAAGTCATTTTTCTTTTTTGAAAAGATTTTTTGTGCATACGTTACTCCATTATTTTTCTCCTTTTTAAGGTCATTTCTAATGGTTACTAATAGGGAACCGTTTCCTTGAATTTTGTTATTGTAATAAATGGCAGGTAGCAACTTATAACCGCCAAAGCGTAATTCAAGAAATGTTATTAGTTCATTAATGGGTAGATTTTTTTCAAGATTTTCAAACAAAACTTTTGCTATAGATTGAATAGCTCAACATGGTGTTAACCTCATGCTCTTTGATACTTATGTTTTTTTTTTTTTTTTTTTTTTTTTGGAATACTAAGTATTTTAACACACACAAGAAAATGGAAGAAGGTTTTAAAGATACTAAATTTTTCTCCTTAAAATCCAAAGCCATTTTTCGTTTTTTAAAAGACTGTTTTATGCATACGTTACTCCATTATTTTTCCCATTTTTAAGGTCATTTTTGACAATTACTAATAGGGAACCGTTTTCTTGAATTTTGTTATTGTAATAAATGGCAGGTGGCAACTTATAGGAAAAATTGCACTTTACCACCCTAAACTATACCCTATGTTACACTTTGCACCCTAAACTTTTTGAATGCACGTTTTGCACCTTAAACTATGACTTTTGTTACACTTTGTGCCCCGATATTAAGTTTAGTGTTAACTTGGATAGAAAAGTATGACACTATGTGAAAATACCTAATTGACCCTCTTCTCAATCCATTAAAAACAAATGAAAACCTACACTTTACTACCCTAAACTATATTTCTTATTACACTTTACACCCTAAACTTTGAATTTCCATTTAAGTTAACACCAAACTTAACGTCGGTATACAAAGTGTAACAAGGATCATAGTTTAGGGTGCAAAACGTGCACTTGAAAAGTTTATGGTGTAAAGTGTAATATGTGGTATAATTTAGAGTGATAAAGTGTAATTTTCCCAACTTATAAATATCGGGGTATAATCCAAGAAATGCGATTAGCACATTATTAACTAGGTTTTCTTTTTTGCAAGATTCTTTAACAAAACTTTGCCACAGACCTAATAGCATTGATGTGGTGTGACTGGTGTCAATTTTGGCCTCTTTCATACTAAAGTTAGATACTGAACTACCCTTTTGCATCCTTAGCGTAATGGTCACTCTACAAGTATAAGTTCTTGTAGGGTAAGGGTCGGTCAACGGTGTTCAAGTCTTTATGAGAGATTCACACTCTACTTATTTTATGTATACATTACCCCACTATTTTTCTCCTTTTTAAGATCATTTTCGACGGTTACCAATAAGGAACCATTTCCTTGAATTTTGTTATCATAATAAAGGCAAGGTAGCAACTTATAACCGTTGTCCGTTTGTGGTGTGATTTATGAAATGTGATTAGCCCATTGTTGGCTGAATTTTTGCAAGATTGTGAAACAAAACTTTGTTATTGACTGAATAGCATTGATGTGGTGTCAACCTTGGGCTCTTCATCACTTTAGTTAGATATTGATCTTAATCATTCGATGTGCACTTGGTTTATGCAAGATGTTTAATAATTTTGAAATTAATTGGACTACACATGTTACATTTTGACAAAAGAATATACTCCCTCTGTCCCACTTTTTTTGTCCTGTTTGAAAAGTCAAACTTTTTAAGGGAACATCATTTATTGTCTTGTCTACCTTTTAAAAATGTATAAGTTTTCAAAACTACCCTTAAAAAATTTTATCAAAAAATTGAATTAATAAATTAATAGGGGTATAATAGGAACATTAGTAAATTAATGACTTTTATTTTTAGAAACAGGACAATATTTTGAAACATCTTAAAATGGAATAGAGGACAAAAAAAAGTGGGACGGAGGGAGTATTAATAAAAGGTGAAAATACCATTTTGGTCCCTACATTTTGGGCCCACAGTTAATTTGGTCCCTACATTTTGGTAACAATCAATTTGGTCCCTGTTATTTTGAACTAACAGTCAATTTGGTCCCTACCATTAACTCACTAATGGAAAATGACTACGTGGCAAACGGTGTGAATTATTGGCACACTTGGAGCCTACGTGGCAACTAAAATAATAATAAAACTTTTTTATTAACTTCAAACAATTCCACGTCAATAATTAATTTATCAATTTTAAAGAAATTGTTTTTTTTTTTAATAATTCAAATCTGAAATACGCTAATCTTAAACTGAACCCAGAAAATCAAACTCAAATCAATTTTCACAGATCTCAGTTCTTCAATCCTCACCTACACACACCATCGTGTGGTTGAACCATATATCTACAATTTTTCTTTCCCACAATAGTACCGATCTCTCTTTCCCATCTCCTTGTAGCTATCCACAGTCCAAAATCAACCATCTATAATCCACTACCAAATAAACCCCAAATCCAAAAATATTCAATCAAGTAATCAATCCAAAGGCATGGAGAGAGAGGAACTAGCATATGCCCATTGTCCACTAATCTTCTTCTACACAATTACACAAAGCCAAAACCTCAACGTTTTTTTTTTTTTTTTTTAGATAACAGCCCTTAAGGCAGAACTATATTAAAGAACTAAGGAGAGTACATAGCATCATAAACAACTAGAGGAGCTATATCTTCAGGAATGGTGTCAAACCAGACCTGTAGCTCACTGCCAGACTTAGAGCATCTAGCTAGATGATGGACAACTTGATTGCCTGATCTTTTAACATGATTGAAAACACTAACATGAAGGTCCCTAACTAACACAAGAATATCCTCAATGACATGACCATACTCGGGGTTGCTGATATCTTCCATAGAAATGGCTTTTATGAGGACCTCGGCATCACCTTCAAAGATACAGTCCAATGCAGAAACTTCTTTAGCGAACACCAAAGCCCTTCGACAAGCTAAGGCTTCAACCGTAGCTATAGAAAAAGGGATTGGGACACGTTGAGACATAGCAGCTCTGACTGAACCTGAAGAGTTTCGGATCACAATGCCAATGCCTGCAGAATACATATACTTGAACAGAGCTGCATCAAAATTTATTTTGACAAGAGGCCGAATAGGTGGAGACCAACGCACAACACTATTTCTAGGCATAATAGATCGGACTTGAGGAACTTGGGCTTCTAGGAAGTCTGTGAGTAGGTCCTTAGCTTTGTCCCTAATCCGAAACAGCCCCACCCCCTGTTCTTTAAGTCTAGCAGAATTTCTATCACGCCAAATTAACCAGAACATCATTACTAACCAGTCCAGATTGATCTGGTCTCTCATGGCAAACAACAGACCCAACAAGGCATCAAAACTATGAACTTTATACCGAAACAACTTCATCAACATGGCATCATCCTTCCATATAACCAACAGAGAGCTACAGTACCAAAGTGCGTGCATTGTGTCCTCATTATCGCTAAGACAACCAGAGCAGGTAAAAAAAGAAATCATCTTACACCTCCACAGATTACACAAGGTAGGTAAAGCATTATGCGATGCCCGTCAAAGAAAATGCTTAACTCGATGAGGGACTTGTAACTTCCAAATACCAGTCCACAAGACATGGTTTTGGTCCTACGATGAGCAGCTGGGATGCAGATTCCTAGCCACTCTAACTACTAATCTATAGGCACTACGAGTTATGTAACTACCATTTGTGGATGGGAGCCATATCAACTTATCTGGGATAACACGGCCACTTAGAGGAATGTCCAAAATCAGATGAGCCTCATGAGGAAGAAAATCATGCTTTATTAAATCTACATTCCATGAGTGGGTATCGGTATCAATGAGGGAGCTCACCATTGATGTCAGAGGGAGAACCGCAGGTGGAGATAATTTTTGCAGCAGGCAGAGAGGGAATCCACTTATCTTCTCGAATCTGGACTGAACGACCATCACCTATTCTCCAAACCGCGCCCACATCTATAACATGACGAGACTGAAGAATGCTTTTCCAAGCATATGAGCCTTTATTAAAGGAGGCACATTCCATAATGGAACAATTCAGGAAGAACTTAGCTTTGAACACTTTATAAAATAGAGAGTTCTCACAAGTTTGAAGTCGCCAGACCTGCTTCGCTAAGAGAGAATCATTGAAAATGGATAAGTCACGAAAACCCAAACCACCTTCATTCTTGGGATGGCACATCTTCTCCCAACTCACCCAATGGATTTTCCGCTGCTCACCTCTATAGTCCCACCAGAATTTTCTAACTAGAGACTCGATTTCTTTAATCAAACCTTTTGGGAGCTTAAAGCAAGACATGGCGTAAGTGGGGATTGCTTGAATCACTACCTTAATGAGAATCTCTCGACTAGCATAGGAGAGGAGCTTCTCCTTCTAGCCTTTTAGTTTTTTCCATATTTTCTCTTTTATAAGGCTAAATGATCTTTTCTTGTCCCTTCCTACCAGAGATGGGAGGCCCAAGTAATGCTCATATCGCTGTGACACTGGAACACCTAAAAAGACAGAGATGGCATTCCGAAGAGTGTGGGGGATGTTTGAGTTGAAAAAAATACTAGTTTTCCATCTATTTATGCTCTGACCTAATGCTTGTTCATAAAGAAACAGCAAGGATTGGATTTGAACACACTCAGCTATAGTTGCTCTACAAAATACCAAACTATCATCCGCAAATAGGAGATGAGACACCCAAGGGCCAGCAGCACATAAAGAGATGCCCTTAATATTTTCATTCTCTTTAGCCTTCTTTAATAGGGCGTGTAGTCCTTCGGTGACCAATAAAAACAAATAAGGCGAGAGGGGATCACCTTGTCGAAGCCCACGAGATGGAGTGATGAGACCGTGGGGTTGCCCATTGAGCAGGATTGAGTACGTAACAGATCTGATACAAGCCGAAACCAGGTCCACCCATTTTTTACAGAAACCCATTTTAACCATGATCTTCTCCAAGAACACCCACTCCACCCGATCATACGCCTTACTCATATCAAGCTTCAACACCATATATCCCAGCTTTCCAGTTCTTTTTTATTTCAAATAATGCAAGTTCTCATGAGAAATCAAAATATTATCAGTAATAATTCTTTCAGACAAGAAAGCACCCTGAGTCTCGGAGATCAGATGGGGAAGCAGAGGTTTTAACCGATTAGCCAACACCTTAGCAATAATCTTATACAAGACATTGCTCAAACTAATAGGTCTAAAATCAGAAACCTTTCGCGGACTATGGATCTTTGGAATAAGAGTTAGGAAAGTATGGTTAAGCTTATCAGGAATGATACCTGAATTTAAGACTGATAAAACAGCTTCTGAAACCTCACCACCCACTTTACTCCAAAATTGTTTGTAGAACAAAGGGGGAATACCATCAGGTCCAGGAGATGTATTAAAGTCCATCTGATGAAGGGCTACATATATTTCACTAACTTCAAAAGGCTCCACCAAGGTAGAATTCATGGCTTCAGTAACCCTTGAGTCCACACCAGATAGGACGGAATCAAAATGAGTGGGGTTTGCCGATGAGAACAAATTTGAATAGAACTTGAGCAAAATGTCCCCAACCTGAGACTCATCCTCTTTCCAGGCACCAACAGCATTCTCTATGCCAGAAATGTAATTTCTTTTATTCCTCTCAGAAGCTCTACAGTGAAAATATTTAGTATTTTGATCTCCATATCGTAGCCAATCTGATTTAGCTTGTTGACTCCACATACGTTCCTCCAAAACCATAAGATTCTGAAGCTCCTCATTCAAAGATGCTAGCCTCTCATTTCCACCCCCTGCCATGGAGCTAGCCTCAGCTTTCTCCAATTTTTGTCTTACTTTGGCTAATTTCCAACGAACGTTCCCAAAAACCTTTTTGTTCCACGTAGTCAGCTGCTCTTGGTAGTGACCGACCTTCATCAAAACACTACTCATAGGGTCTATGTGCGAGCCCATGTCCCATGCGGACTGAACCACTTCCCTACATCTTTCATCCGTTACCCACATTGCCTCAAATCTGAATGGTTTCAGAGGTCTATAAAAACGACTATTAACATCATCAGCACATAACCAAATGGGTTTATGATCAGAGGAAGAACCTGATAGGTGATGCAATCTAGCTGCTGGAAATTTCTGCATCCATTCAGAGGAAGCCAATGCACGGTCAAGCCTCACCCACACCACCGGCCCATCAAAGCGACGATTACTCCATGTATAAGGTAGCCTTGAGTAACCCAAATCCTTCAGAGCATAAAAGACCAAACACTCCCTGAAACTTCTCATCTGATTTTCCGGTCTGACCGGACCACCCCATTTTTCACCCACTCATGTGATCTCGTTGAAGTCTCCAATACACACCCAAGGCAAAGCAAGTTGAGAGCTCAGATGACGAAGTAGTGTCCAAGAATCTTCCCGGTTAGCAACTTCAAGAGCTTTGTAAAACCCCGTGAAGCACCAAGCGTCATCAATTCTTGAATTCACCACCGCATCAATGTGGTGAGGAGAGAACGTCCTAATATGGAGGTCGACATCGTTAATCCAAAGCAAAGCCAAACCCCCACTCAGATTTCTTCGAGGAACTATAAACAGATTATCGTAGCCCAAACAACACCGCAGATGCTCTAAATAGCTTTTCTTCTTCTTAGTCTCCATCAAGAACAGAATTTTGGGACCTTTTGCTTTCACCAAACCTAAAATCTCGCAAACTTGCTGGGGGTTCCCAAGCCCACAGCAGTTCCAGCTTAAACAATTCATGGCGAATGGCGGGGCTGAGGGATAGCCACCACCGATGAGACATTAGAGGAAGAAGGTACATCTAAGCTCACTCCTCTTTTTTTCTGAGCAGGTGTATCTGAGTTGTCTTCGGGGAAGTGCTCTCTTTTTTTAGCACTAGTCGAAGGACTCAATTGAGAGGAAACTGGGGACTTAAGTAGTTTAGAAATTCTTTTGGGCTTAAGTTTAGTAGGCAACCCATTTTTATTAGTCAAATCCTGAAGAGGGGGCCTAGTAATGGGGCGGCTAACTTCAGAATTGGGTAGGGTGGGCTCAAAAACTTGTAGCCCAACTGGCATAGGAAAATCCACTACTGCTTCACCTTTATACCATATAGACCCAAGCCCATTTAAAGGTGAAGCTGATGCCCTCGAATCAACAGGAATCTCGCAAGGGTCATGATCAAACTTTGAAATGTCACGATCAATTTCTTGAAGTTTTGCAAGGAAAGGGTCACCCTTAGCATATGTACTTGTGATTTTAGGAAGAAGTACCGGACTTAGTACCTTGGAAAAGAGTTCTGCATCGCCCAAAGCTGAATCGCCTCCATTTATGCTAACGTAGCTTTCACTGGGATGGTGAATGACAGTTGATATTGAAGGAGAAATAGCTTTTTCCTGAGAGTGTTTTGTCAACTCAACATCAGGCTGCGATCTCGAGGCAAACAGGCACACATCAGCATTACTAGCATTTACCTCGCAAACCGAGGTTACCATATCAACTTGATCACCAGAGGGAGGAGATTTAGAGCTTTCCGGTGGAGGTGGCGTCTCCGTTTGAGCATGTGAACTCGCCTTGGGCTTTTCTCTGCTAGTGTGATGAGCTCTTCGACCTTCAAAGAAACCCGAAACATGCAGAACAGTGTACCTTGGCTTGACAGTCTAAGAAGCACGCATGAACGGTTCGAATTGCTTGTCCTGCGGCTTAAGAGAGCCCTTGCTATCAATCCACAAAGGACAATCTCTTTCGTCGTGGTCAAGTCGCCCACACCAGTAACATATAATGGGTAATCTTTCGTATTTGAAAGATACCCAGACTTGACCACCTTCTTCCATATTAACTACTCTCCCACGGCATAAAGGTTTGGTCACATCCACTCTGACCCTAACCCGCACAAAACAGCCTCCTTCCTCCGTTGGGTGCGTCACCGAGCTGCAAACCTCTCCAACTGAACTACATATGTCCTCTGCCACCTCTTTAGTCATATATCTTATTGGAATATCATAAACTTGCACCCAAAAAGACGTTTTATCAAAACTAATGTCCTGTATAAAGGTATTTTTTTCATACTTTTGGACCACCACCAAGTGCTTGTCGAAAGTCCAAGGCTCACTGAGAAGAACCCGATTTACATCTTCCTGGTTTTCAAAGACAATCAGCAGGATATGATTGCCCATGTTTTTTATTGTGAAACCATTTATCGCACGCCATAAGGGTTTTAAGGTCCTACCAACAGCATCAACATTCAAAGCTCTTCGAGTCAAGAACTTTGCAGCAATGATATGTTCAGTAGATTCTCGGTTTTTACCCAACGTTATTTTGTCTCCCTCTCTGTCTAACAACGAAAACTTAGTCCATTGTTTTGACAGATCTTCCATGGGTATAAGGACAAGATAAAAGAAGAAAAGAAGAGAAAAATTATTAGAAAATAGAGAAAAAGATAAACTGTTTCCCGAATCCCCTGAAGAGGATAAACCCACTAGCCCTGCAGATAACAGCGTTATCTCAGGGGAGAAAAACAATCCTTCAAAAGAAGGAAAACAACCTATTTCACAGCCCTTAGGAAGACTTGGGAGGGAGAAAAGTCTACGCAGAGGAAGGAAAACTCGACCAAATTTGAGAGTGAGTGTTCCAAAATCTCAACATTGAAATCTAAACTTATCCATTACTCTTTCTTTAAGTTGTTGGACGAGTGGAAGAAAAGGGCCATCAAGGCCTTGGTGCTTTCCGTTAAGGAAATGACTGAGTTGTTTGGAGTAGTAGGTTGAGTGATTTTTCCATGGCGGGTTTAGCAAAAGCTAAGTTCTTGTTTGGAGTAGTCTTTGTAGACTTTGAGAAAAATTAGCTCTCGAGAATTTCTTAGAATGTTATCGTTGTAATGTGTGTAAATTTCAATAAGCATTTTTGATTATTTATATAATAAAGTTTCAACTGGGTTGGTCAGCCTAGATTCCTAAAGTGAAGAACTAAGATTTGTGAAAATTGATTAGGGTTTGATTTTTTGGGTTCAATTTAAGATTTGCGTGTTTTAGATCTAAATTTAATATTTTTTTTATAATTTCTTTAAAATCAATAAATTAATTACTGATGTGAAATTGTTTGAAGGTAATAAAAAAGTTTTATTATTATTTTAGTTACCACATAGGCTCCAAGTGTGCCAATAATGCACAGTGTTTACCACATAGGCATTTTCCATTAATGAGTTAACGGTAGGGACCAAATTGACTGTGACCTCAAAATATAGGAACCAAAATGGTGTTTTCGCCTTAATAAAAATGTTTGAATTATCACAAAAGTAATATTAAGAATAATACAAATTTTACTACATAAAACTTAGAAACTAATATGTCAAATTTTAAATTCAACACAAAAATATTTAAATTATGTTATTGATGTGGTATCAATCAAATTCATTGTTACAACAATTTATAAAAATTTTGTGGCAACATTGATAATAGCTTTAATATTTCCCATATCGTCTAGAAAATTTATTTGTTGAAATTGCAAGTTGATGGACTAAATTAGATCTCATGTCAAAGTTCAAGTGTGATATTTATAAAAATCCTTAAATAGATGTGAAATTGTCATTGCAGCCGTCATATCATGGATTAAAAAATGTTGGTTCACAATAATTGCATTATCGATTTAGATTATGGTCCTTAGATTTTTTTTTTTTTTGGTTTATCTTACTAGATGGCACTGTTATTTGTTGAAATTGTAAGTTGATGGACTAAATTAGATCTCATGTCAAAGTTCAAGTGTGATATTTATAAAAATCCTTAAATAGATGTGAAATTGTCGCTGCAGCCATCATATCATGGATTAAAAAAAGTTGGTTCACAATAATTGCATAATCGATTTAGATTATGGTCATTTGATACCCCACTATTTCCCCCCTTTGAAGGTCATTTCCAACCAATTAATGAGGAATTGTTTCCTTGAATTTTGTTATTGTATTATATGAGCAAATAGTAACTTAAAACTATCTGGGTGTAATTCAAAAAATGCGAATAGCTTAGTATTATTTGGACTATTGCAAGACTTTAAAACAAAACTTTGTCACAAGCTAAATAGTATTGTTGTGGCTATGGGCTCGGACTCAAACTTAAGTTAGATATTGACCAATGTAATTATAATCTAAATCAAAACGACATGTTGGCTTGATAGTATAGACTTTTGATGGAAAATATAAGTGAAAAACGACATGTGGTATTCAGATCTAAAGCCCAAGAAAAAGCACCGTTTTGGTAAGCAAGCACCCAAAACGCACGCACAAAGAATTAAGGATGACATCAGACGCAGAAACAGAGAACCCACCCGTTCAAACCACCGCCGAACAACCACAACCGCGGCGGCCCATCTGCTCAAAGTGCAGTAGACCCAACAGAGTCTGTCTCTGCGAAACACTCCCTGCTCAGCCCATCCCAACAAAGACCCATATAGTAATCATCCAACACCCCCACGAGGCTCACCACAAGCTCTCTACTGTACCAGTCCTCACCAAATGTCTTCTCAACTCAACCACCGTCGTCACCCGCCGCCTCCGCCGAGGCCTCTCTCCTCTCCTCGACCAATCCCCACCCGCCGTCTATCTCTTCCCTCCAACCCCTTCCTCACCCGCTGTTACTCTGTCCCCATCCCAACCCCAAAACGACGACGACGATGAGAATGCCGTTTTGATCGTGTTCGATGCGACGTGGAAGCACGCGAGGGAGATGGTGAGGGCGAGTGAGGAGTACTTATCGAGGTTCGCGAGTAGGGTTTGTTTAGAAGGGTACGACGAGAGCGTAGGTGGTCGGAGTATTTATGATTCGGATTCGGAGTTGATTCTGAGGAAGGAGCCGTGTGGTGGGTGCGTGAGTACCATGGAGGCAGTGGCTAGGGCTCTCAGGGTTATTGAGCCTAATGGGCTCTACATCGAGGCCCAATTGTTGCGGGTTTTGAGGGACATGGTTAGATTGCAGGCTCGGTACTTGACCAAGCCCATCAAGCCTAGGCCTAAGTTGGAAAAGAAGAAGAAGGCTATACAGATTGAAGAGAAGGAGAGTGAGAGTGAGGAACTGTTGGATTTCAAGAGCTGACAAAAGTTCTGTTGTTTTGATTGTATTGTTTGACTAAAACGAAAAGAGAAATGTGTGTTGGTTTTAATTTTGATTATCCAAAAAACTAATCTTTGTCTTCGTGTTTTTCTTGTTTAGTTTAATTTAGTTTCAATTAATATATGGGAGTAATGTTGTGTTTTTTTTTACTAGATTGCTTAAAAATGAAATCTTAGGAAGGGGCCAATCACCAAAAATGGAGTTACCGGCATTCACTTAACCACTTTACTTATAAGCTCTTTACTCAACACCACCTTTCACTACTTAAAGCCAAAGTCTTCAATTGTAAGACCTCATTTTGTAAAACTTATTAGATGCAAGGGCGTAGCCAGCAGCATTGATATAATAAACGTAATTCATAATTCTATTCAATATTTGATATTTGATATATAATTATATTCTTATAAACACTAATAAACATACAAAAACTCACTATAAACATATACAAAAACATCAAAAAAGAATATTTCACATCAAATTTATTGCGGATGACGATTTTTCATGGGATAAAATTATCCATCATCATCTCTAAGGTGAAATTCCTAACAATTTTCCTTTTTATATAAACTATCATATCATTTTTTTTGATAATCCGCATAGAAAAGTATTATTGAAAACAAGAGGGAGATTACACAAAAGGTAGCTAGGTTTGCTTCTTTACAACAACAGCAACAAAAACCGCTGGAGCTGAACCCAATACAAAACAACAAGAAAATCTATTACAGAGAGACCAAGATGCTAAAACATGAGCAGCACTATTGGACTCTCTAGGGGTCCACTTAAACTTTAGCCTGCAACTTGAGTATTTTTGCCTCAAAGTATCCTGAGTTAGATTGAAATTCTCCATGGGATTACAGATTACTGAACTGGGATTAATGAGAGCATCTACACATACCTTGGCATCACTCTCAATTAATTGCTTCCGCTTTCGCTTGGACAGGGATAGTGGTTTCCACTTGTTTTGAGAGAGCAAAAACTAATGTCCCTCTCTTATCCCTAGCAACAATCGCAACATAGGACCAACTATCATATTATCGGCTAAAAGCTCATCCTCTAGTCTATTGCCAAGTTTTGTTTTTATGAGTTTCATAACTGAAAAGACGAGTCAATCTATCAATCAAATAATAGATTTTAGACTCTTGAAATTGCTAATCCCCACATAGCTTAGATATTGTACCCATATTCTAAAAATCTAGATATTTTCTCACATCAAGCTCATAACGTTGCAATTGAAGCTTCAAATGGAAGTTTTGATGATGAATATTAAACAACGAAATCTTAATAAATAAAGCATATTCATAAATAATGGTAAACTTTTTTCTTTTTTTTTTGGGACAAAACTCACTGTTAAAGGCTAAAAAAAAAAAAAAAAAACAAACTTGAAAGAAATACCCATATAAGAAAAAAAATGATGATGATTGTTGAGAGAGAGAGAAGAAAACTCATTGTATTAGTTTAGCAAAGAGAAGACATGAACGCGGGACAAAAAAATGGATTCATGGACGCATTTAGCATCATGAACATGGGATATCAGTTTAAAATGGGTCACGGGTTGTGTTGACATGGGAATTAAGAAGAAAAAAAAAGGGGCAATGTGGACTGTGGTCTGTGCTGGCTAAAGTAATTGTAACACTAAGAACATCTCCAATAGCTTAGATAAAAGCAAAATAATCTCTATAATAGAGAATAAAACCAAAAAAAGGGTCCTCAATGGATTCTCTAAATCACAATTTATTTTTTGTTCATGAACAGTAGCTCATCAAGTTTGATAGACTATTGTACATTAGCAATTAGATTTTTTTGATTAAAAAATTAGGGGATTCTAGCCTTTTTCCCCGATTGGGCAAAATATGTAGCAATATGCTCTTGTTTCCAAACTATATAGAGCTATGTCCCTGTTTTGATACTCGATTACCTTAAAATCGAGTTACTTATGGTACTCAATTATTACAAAGCCGAGTTTTAGGTAGTTTCTTGCCACGCTGGATCGCCTCCTTGGCTTTTTCATATTAAAATATTCTTGCGTTACTGTTTATAACTCGGCAAAGGGGAAACCGAGTTATGTGCAAAATAAAAAGGAATTTTGAATGTAATGTCTCTAAAACAGTTTGTCTCCTTTCCTCAACAGTTTCTCTCCCTTCCTTAGTCCTAGCCACCCTTAGTCCATTCAGTAGACCTTTCCCAAGTTCAACACATCTTCATGTTCTCTTATTTCTACCGGTACCCAAACCAAACCATTTAGTAGACCCTTTCCGAAGCTCAATCCAAACCCACACCCAAACCCACACCTTTTCACTCTCACCATAGCCGAATCTCAACCCAATCCATCTTCAGAGTTAAAGGATTAGAAACGTATTAAGGTAATTTCTAAATGCCAAGTTCAAATTATTTTTTTTTTCCCTTTGCATTTAATCTGAGTTATGTGTTGCTTATGCATGTACTTTGATTTGAGTGTGGCTTGTTTTTCTCTATTAGATTTTTCTCTATTCATTATTATTGTTACTGTTTTAGCTTTGTTGGGTTTGGTTTTGAATTGGGTTTTGATGCACATCTAGGGCACAAATTCATGTAAAATACAGTTGGCATGACAACAATGTTCATTGTTAGTGAAAATTGCTTTTTAATTCATATAGTTTGAAAGTGTATCAAATCAAACTCTATAATTTCAACAAATTATGTCATAAGTTATGTCATGATTTTGAATTAGGGAAAATTGCATTTTAATTCAATGTTGAATGATCTTTGAATGGGAATTGATATATAATTTAATAAATGGAAAAGAATGGAATATGAATTGATGTTCTTATTTTGTGTGAATGATGTAGAACGAGCTTTGATACTAAAATTTGATGCAGATGGAAAATTGCAATAAAGAAACAAAGACGAAAAATGATAAAAAATTAAAAACCTAGGAGTCAGTGATGGGAATGTAATTGGCAGTTTCCTTTAAAGAGTTTTTTAATTTGGGATGTTTCAGATGATGAAGAGTTCTATTGGGACCTTCCTTAGTCTAACGTTGAATTGACTCTTATTTGATTGAAGTTTCCTTTAAAGACTTTTTAATTTGGGATGTTTCAGATGATGAAGAGTTTTCTTGGGACCTTCCTTGGTCAATCTAAAGTTGAATTGACTCTTATTTAATTGTTTGTTTTTGTTTTTCCCAATTGAATTGCTTTTAATTAAGTTCTCCCAAAATAAAGACAATTTGGTAAATTCCAGGTCTTTTGGAATGGGCTGACCTTGGCTGCACCAAAGGCCTTGTCGCCTCACACGTTAGGGCCTCGGGCGATATAAGACCTTGGCACCTTAAGGTTGCCTTTCACATTTAACTACCTTGACCCTATTTCTAGTTGACTTAGGAAAGGCATCTATTGATTTACAAAAATGTGCTTGATTCGAAGAAAATAAATGAATTACTAATAACCTAATTTACGACCAAGACTTGACCAATAAAAATATAATTGACTTCTAATATTAACAAAATATTTAATTTGTAGGTTTCATAAATTTTATGTACATAATCGACTTTGTAGTTCTTGAATTCTGTCTAGGGTAAAAGAAAATTTGATTTCTTTTTGAAAGGCTTGTGGCTTTTATAGAAAAATGCTAGATAATCTTTTTTTTCTTCTTCTTGCAAAAATTTAAGAATTCTTTTTCCATTTCTGTCTCGTTTGTATCCATAATCTCAAAATTGTTAACTCTTGGACTATGGGGTTCATAAAAACAAATTAAAAATATAAAATTAAAAAAAAAAAACCCAAAAGAAAAGAAAGCAAAGCTCTTGGATTGTTATGGTCACCAATTCAATGTTCATTTGACACATAACTATGCACACACCAACATTTGATGGTAAAGGTCTCACAATTGTTTAATCCATTTAATTAAACTCAATATTAATTTGATTATTATTAGTTGCCTCCAAAGCTGTGCTCGTGAGTGAGATGTCCATTGCACTAGAGTCTCTAATGGCACCTTTACCTACTTCAATGTCTGTCTCGCCCTTTTTTGTTGAAAACTCACCTCACTAGCCACTAATGAACCCTTTTCACTTCTTGCTTTATGAAATAAAATTTCTTTTAGAATGTGATGTCAAGTACAAAAAAAAAAATTTAAAGATTAGGGGAACAAGTAAAAGGAAAGAACTTTACACTTTGTTTAAAGAAGGGACATTCTACTACTGATCCGTGGCAGGGCTTGTTTAGGGGTAATTTGGTTAATGTCATTCAAGGCATAGAGGTAATGATCCTAATTGGGTACCTTTTAATTTTAGAGCTATGTTTTAGTGTTTTACAATGATGTTTTTTTTTTGTGGTGCTTAATTGATTCTTTGGTTTGCATTTTGCTGTGTTCATTTGTTGGTTTACTTTAGGGGTGTGCATGGGTTGGGTTGGGTCGGGTTGAGGGGATTTTTTGACCCAACCCACCACGTTGGGTCGGGTTGAGGGGATTTTTTGACCCAACCCACCACGGTGGGTCAAAAAAAATCAACCCAACCCAACCCAACCCACATGGGTCGGGTTGGGTCGGGTTCAACCCATGGGTTAGACAAATTTTTTTTTTAATTATTATTAAATTAAGTAAAAAAAAATAAATATTAATATATTAAAAAAACCTAAAGATTAGTATCAATGTAACTCCTTAAAGGCTCAACACTAATAACTAAACAACAATAGTAATTTATTAAGATTTGTGTGAACTAATTGGTTTTTATATAGGATAATAAGAATTGGTTATTTAAAAAAATTTATTAATTATATAATATTATATATATATATATATATATATATATATGTATTAAATTAGTATTAGTAGGAGGAATTGAGGAAATGTTGCTCTACAACTGGTTTTTTTTTTTTTTTTTAAATTATTAAATATATATACCTACAATTGATTTTTTTTTTAAAAAATTATTAAATATAAAATATATTTTAAATATATATTAAATATGGGTGGGTTGGGTCGGGTTTGGTGGGTTTGTAATTTTATGACCCAAACCCAACCCAACCCGCTATAAATTTTTTTTTTTGTAACCCAACCCAACCCACCAAGCCTTAAAAACCGACCCAACCCGGTGGGTCGGGTTGGGTTGGATCAGGTTTGGCGGGTCGGTGGGTTTTCTGCACACCCCTAGTTTACTTTGTTTGATTTAGACATTGATTCTCACGTTGGTTGGCTGGTTAGGTTGCTTATACATTCTGCAACTATGTGTCCTTTTTTGTTTATGCCTTGCAGCCATGAACATTAGGATCAAGTTAGGCATATATGCTCAAGCTAGCTGTTTTATATTTTAGTATTTTACTTTAACTCTTCTTTGATATGATTAAATGGATTGAAAATCAGTGTATATATAGATGCATGATGTATAATTCAATTGAGCAATTATATGTTTTCAATTTTCTGTCAAATCTCTCTCTCACTTTGTTTCTCTTTCACTCTCTCTCTCTATTTGTTTCTGTGAGCTTGTTCTAGAACATTCAATTACTTGCTTGTGTTTATTTGCAAAAGCCAAGCTTTTCTTCACTATTAAACATAGACCTACATGTCTAACATGATTGCATGCATGTCAGATATGTAGCAATTGCAAAATGTGGATCCTGGACCCACGATTGGTACACAGTTGATGCAACAATCAAGTTATCGATCCACGATGCTGTGGGAGACGCCTGCCAGTCAAGTACGTAGCTGTACTGAACTTCGGACATGTCAAAATCGTTTTTTTTTTTTTTATTTCTATAAGGTTCTTTGATTATTTGTAAATAGATGTTGGACATGGTAGCATTTCTCTTTTGGTTTAGGCAGAATTTTATTTAATCCAAAGAGAAAATGGTATGAAGTAGAAATAATCGTGAATTTAAAAACACTCTTTCATTAACAGCATCAAGAAAATGGTATGGAGCAAAAATATTCAAAGTCAGTAGATCTCATTTAAAAGCTATAGTAATCAATTAAAATGAATTCGCTGCCATTATTTTTCCAAATGTGCACACACAATTAGGCGTGGCTACACATAAGACAATTGACTTTGATTCCTAATTCCCTACTCCATTTGACATAGTGAGGCACTTTGTTCATTCATTTCAAAACATAATGCCCATCACCTTAGTGCTAATTTTAAACAATGTCATTGATCTTGAATTGATACTATCTGAGTGAATAACAAGTTAAATATTTTGTTAATATTAGAAGTCAATATTAGAAGGGTCTACTGAACGAACTGAGGGTGGCTAGGACTGAGGAAGGGAGAGAAACTGTTGAGGAAGGGAGGCAAATTGTTTTAGAGACGTTACATTCAAAATTCCTTTTTATTTTGCACATAACTCGGTTTCCCAATTGCCGAGTTATAAACAGTAATGTGGAAATATTTTAATGCGAAAAAGCCAAGGTGGCTATCCAACGTGGCAAGAACCTACCTAGAACTCGGCTTTGTAATAAACAAGTACCGTAAGTAACTCGATTTTAAGGTAATCGAGTATCGAAACAGAGGCACGCCCTTATATAGTTTGGAAACAAGGGCATATTGCCAAATATTTTGCTCAATAGGGGCAAAAGACTAGAATCCCCTAAAAAATTATATCAACTACTATTATATCAATTCTTTCTCTTTCTTCTGGATTTCTTTTTTCTCTCATACTCTCTCTCCGTTGCTTCTCACAAGACAAGCGAAAGGAGGCTCTGCCTTCACATTTTTTCTTGGATTCTTCTTGTTATCTTCTTAAATTCCAGCACCGTGAGATTATTGAAGTCAACCAACAAAATTAAATAATTGAAAGGAAAAAAAAAAAATTCTCTCCTCTTGTTCTCTTTTTGTTGCAAAATTTGAAAATGTTATGAAATTTAAAAAATATAACAATTGGAAAATTTTTAAAATATAGCAGTTAGGAATGAATAAAGGAAGAATAAAGAAATATTAAAAAAAGAATGAAGAAATAATATTTAAATAAGATAGAGAATAGATAAAGAATCTGTTGGAAAGTGTATTTGAAAAAGTAGGTAGCTAAAAGGTAAAAATCACTGTCCATTCTCTAAATTGTACAAAAATTTGGAGAATCTGCTAGAGATGCTCTGAAGGTGAAAAAAAAATTTGGACAAATGGGCTGTCAATGGAAAATGTTAAGACCACTAAAAATGGCACAACTTTGTGCCACAACTCGCCACGTGGCGAGTTGTGATTGGTGAAGATGTGTCCCCACATGGCCCACAGACACATCTTCACCAATTACAACTTACCTCGTGGCGAGTTGTAGCACAAAGTTGTGACATATTTGGTGGTCCTAACACAACTCGCCGTCAATGGTGCATTTTGATAGAGTGAGTTAGTCCATGGGATTGACTACAAATCTTTTGGAGAATTTGAAGGACTAACTTTTTTTTTTAGGACTTTAGATCATTACCTATTGCACTAAGTAGATCTTATGGTTAATTGGGGGGCCAGTTACATTTTTTTTGGAGGGACCTATAGCTTTTTTGCAGTATAGCCGTAGAAGAAGAAAAATATTTTGGATGCAATACCTAATATTTCTCAATTAAATTTAGATACATAACTAATTCACCACCAACAATATTATTTAAAGGGTTTCTTTGGCGATTAGGGTTGCTCACCAAAATAACCTAGTCGCTTGTAGAATTCTTAGGTCGAGTAGATGATCCAGAGCAAGGTTTTCAGACTCGGACTGTTCATTGAACCGTAAAAGGAAAAGGTTCAAGATTTTGAGGTCGAACCGAGGTTAAACTGGGGTCGAACCATGATGACGTCATAATTAATTTAATAATTAATTAAAACCTAAATATAGATATTAAATTTATAAAACTAGCAAAATTGACTAATATATCTATATATGTGAGGGAAATTTAATGATTTTCAAGCATATATTTAATAATTAAATAAGAAAGTTAATAAAATAAAATAATAACCATGAAAACATTAAAATTTATGATTAATTTTTGAAGTAAAGTTGAATATCTTTGAAGGATTTTAATTATAATTTTTTTTATTCCTTGTAAGAGATGGATAATTTAATTAAATAGAATAAAATTGTGTTAAGTTGTTTTTATTAAAAAAAAAAAAAAATTGCTAAGGGGTTGGACCGCGCGGTTCTTGCCACTAGTTCGTGCAGTCCAACCCCGATTTTAAGGGTTCACGGAATTAACAAAAAATCCGGTTCTTTATGCTTAAAAAATCGGTTTTCATCCCGGTTTTCAGTTTTCACAGTCCGACCTCCCAATCCGGTCCGGTTTTGAAAACCTTGATCCAGAGGAGGACATATGTGATGGGAATAATCTTAGGGCTAGAGTCGTCATTGACATTACAAAACCTCTTCGCAGAGTACAAAAGAGGGCAATGATCTTTATGGAGGAATTGGGTTTGCGCCAAGCCATTTTTGAAGGAGATTCAGAGCTAATTGTAAAGGCATTAACAGGTGTCTACCCAATCCGGTCTAGCATTGGGCACATTGTAAAAAAATGTAAGGCTTTAATGGGCTTTTTTCAAACCTATTCTTTCTCTCAAGTTAGGGGCAAAGCAATGGAGTAGCTTATGCTTTAGCTAGCATAGCAAAAAAGTCTTCTCCCTTATATGTATGGATGGAATCCGTTCGGTAGTTTTCTCATTTCAATAAGGTGGATCAATATTTCTTTTATAAAAAAAATAAAAAATAAAAAATAAAAAGTCACGAATTTTGGCATTTGCAAATCTTAGCTGCTAAGCAAAGCAAATAATATTAAAATAAAATAATAAAGCGAAGCAAAGAAAACCTCTATGAAAAGCAAAGTAACTCTGAAAAGTGAAAAGCAACCGACTCTCCGATTTGTTGATAAAGTCATTAAACAAGGTCACGAATTTTGGCATTTGCAAAACTTAGCTGCTAAGCAAAGCAAAGAATATTAAAATAAAATAATAAAGCGAAGCAAAGAAGACGTCTATGTAAAGCAAAGTAACTTTGAAAAGTGAAAAGCAACCGATTCTCCAACACCACAGCATCAAAGGATTCCCTAGAGGGACAAAAAAACAAAAAACAAAGCATCAAACACTTCAAACTTCAAACTTCAAACGTTTGAAACAACTACAAAATCCCATTGCCAACCATACTCCTCATTCAAATACGAAACTCGGTCCACACTCTAATTGGCCACCATAACTCCATAAGTCGCCGTGGCTGCAACCATGCAAAGCCAATTGCCACTCAAACCTCTTCCCTCTCTCTTATTTGTTCATCATTATTATTTTTATTTTTTATAATTCATGTTTTATACATGATTGATGCTAGTTATTATTAAGTAATTTGATTTGATTTTAAGTAATTCTGTTTACATTTATTTATGAAGGTTGAAATCAGTGACACAATCTGGGTAAGCGAAGCTACAATAATGCATTTGATAAATCAGGTGGCTATTGCTCTATATCTATTCTTTCAATTTTATTTTATTTGGTACAGCTGGAGAAAGTATAACTATAAACTATGTCCAACTTAGTCTTGTGAATCAGCTGGAGAAAATTTTATTTTGTTATAATTTCAAATTGTGCATGGTATTTATCTTTTTTGTAATTCTTTTTCAATTATAAATTTCTAATTATAAAAATCTGGATCTGGATATTTAAAAACCTATAAAAAGAAAAAGTAGGACACAAAAATTAATTGAATGCGTACATAAATTTGTTATCATCAATAAATAAAACATAAATTTTATGTTTATCATGCTAATTAACTTTGTGATTGCATTATAAAATCTTATATTTGCATGCTATTATTAAAATTATATATTTTTTATTTTAGTGAATAATTGATCATTGTTAAAATCTTAGATGCAATTAAAATATGGCTATACATTAGGAATTGGCAGCCATATACACATTCACTTAGCAAACGGATTATGATTTATTATATATAATATTGCCATTCACTCACTTTATTTAGAAATAATCCAATCCAATTCAAAAGTAATGGATTGAATTTTTATAATTGAAATTTAAGCCCGAAATCCCTACAAGTTCAAAGAACAACTCTAAATAACTTCTTACCTAGCTCAGTAAACCGAGCCAGATCCTGCTTAAAACCAAGCCCAGCATCTTTACCTAAATTAAACCCAACCAAAGCCCAGCTCCCCTAAAATCCAAATTATGCCTAAAACAGTTCAAAAATAAGACATTTGCTCTCTTTCTCCTTTTTTTTTTTTTTTTTTTTTTTTTAAATTATTATTGTTATTATTTTTTTTAAAACTTATTCACAGGGGAAGGAGAAAAGGTAATTTGAAAACTTACAAGACATTTGCCAAATCAGGCACTAATCTTTGAGATTTATTCCTTAAGGCGCAACTCTTGTAAGATAATTTTATTTGAGTGGTGATAATTATACATTGTGTATATAGAATACACAACTGAAATTGTGTTTTCAGTTTTGACAGAATGTATATACGGCAATGTATAACAAATTATGTGCAACAATAATTAGCGAGATCATAGGGAATGTTATTATACATTATAATAGACACTGCTCAAATAACTATTTTTTATGGACAACTATTTTAAAAATATAAAATAGTTATTCATTATTATAAGTCAATTAACATCTAACCCAAGCAAGAAATTTTGCCCCTCTCTATCTATTTCTAATCTATAGAAAAATTTTATGTTTGAATATTTTTACTTAAATTTATGTCTGTCATGGTGATTAATTTTATTATTGCATGACTAATATTAGGATTATAATATATATATATATATATATATTTTATTTGAGAATCAATTCAGTTATAAGATTCTTAGGGGAAAATGGGCATTTGCCCCTAATTAATAAACTATGCAGCAAAATATTTATGTTTTGAAACTATTTAGTAAAATGCCCCTATTTTTGAAACTCGATTTTAACAAAATTGAGTTATGTGTAAAACTCGATATCTTCAAAATCGAGTTATACATATATTTTTAAATGGAACTCAAAGATTCACTTAAATTTTCAAAAAAATTTAGGTGGCAAAAAATCCATAGAACTCGGCATTGCTAATGTCGAGTTCCACCTATAACTCAATTTTGTTAAAATCAAGTTTAAAAAACATGGGTATTTTGCTAAATAGTTTTAAAACAGGGACATGTTACTGCTTAATTTGTAAATTAAGAACAAATGCCCATTATATTTGCTTGTGATTAATAAAATAGTCTTTTTTTACTCTTAATATTGAATAATAATTTATAATTTATTTATTACAACTTATAGAAATTTGAGAGAAGGTTAAAAAAATGGTAATACATTATTTTTATTATTATTAATCTTAATGTATAATCATATCAATCATTCACCTCATTTAGAGCTATTAACATCTTCAAGGAAAAAAAAAAAAGAAAAAAGATGAAATTCTAAAATATGAGCTATTACCACCACACACTCTTGGTACGATGGTCACTCTACAAGTATAAATACTTGTAGGGTGTGGGTTCAAGTTTCCAGGAGGGAGTTTCACACACATATACACTTAAATTAGGCTAAAGTAGAATTCTATCCTGATTATGGCTTAAGTTTAAGCTTAAGCCTAACGCATCGGCCTTGGGCCGCAGAGGTGGATGGAAATTTCATTTCTTAGCGTCGCTTAAGCTTAACGCACCGGCCTTAGGCCGGGGAGATGGGTGGAAATTTCTTTCACTCTTGTACTATTTTATTAATTTTAATATAACAATTCTACCTCTTTCGGTCAAAAAAATGGCAGCTTAAGTTTAACGCACCGGCCTTGGGCTGGGGAGATGGGTGGAAATTTCATTTCTTATTCAAAGAAATTTCTTTCTTTCTTTTTCTTTTTTATTTTTTATTTTTTTTGGTAATCTAAAGAAATTCTTTCACTACTTAAGGGCGGCGAAGGGTTTGTGTAGAACTAACCCTTTCTCTCTTTCTATAACCTGTGTATTTTCTCAAGAATCCTATCTCTATAGAAGCGCATTCTGATCAACTCTTGCCTATCACTATGTGTACACCCAAAGCAAGTTCTGTTAATAGTAATACCCTAACCCAGGTGAGCTGGGGTCGGAGGTTCTGCTTGTTTATTGGTTTGGTAAGCTTTCTGTGTGCTTTAGGGATATTTACTGAAAGCCAATTCTATGCTTACACAATTGGAATACATGGCACTTATGCTCACATCATCTACTATTTTGTCGGGGTGACCCTCTCCTCCGCCATACAAGTTTTACTCATACACCCTGGCTGCTGCAAAGCTTTTCTTGAAGTGTATAAACGGTGTTTCATTCTCAAATCGTGTGGGGGCTATTTTGTTATGTTTACAATCTGTTTTCTCAGTTCTGGAACAGGGCTTCAATATTTAGGCCTTTCTTCTGATGGAACAGCACCAAACCCAGCAGTGGCTGTGGCTGTGGCCCCATATAGATCACATGCTTTTTCTGAAATTGCAGGGTTACTAGCCTCTGCACTTCTTACAGTCAATGCCCTCTCTATAATCCTCTTGCTTAGGCCTGCCGAACACAACACAATCTTTGAAGTTGCCGCAGCATTGACTTTGGAATCAGCCATGGCGTTGCTGTACAAGCACCCCTATGTTACAGTTGCTGCAGCAGTATTTATCATGGCAATGACTCTCTTGAAAAATTTCCTCTGCTGTCATCACCATCACCAGAAGTAAACTATGCATGAGAAGTGTATTTTTATAAATTTTTTGGTAATTGTGTATACCCCTTTTTTTTTAGGGGGTTGTGTAACGGATTATGATTTTTTGGTAATTGTGTATACCCCTTTTTTTTTTGAGGGGGTTGTGTAACGGATTATGATTTATCATATATAATATTGCCATAACGTTGCAATTGAAGCTTCAAATGGAAGTTTTGATGATGAATATTAAACAATGAAATCTTAATAAATAAAGGTTTTTTTTTTGGTGGACAAAACTCACTTTTATAGGCTAAAAAATATATATATATGAAAGAAATACCCATATAAGAAAAAAAATGATGGTGATTGTTGAGAGAGAGAAAGAAGAAAACTCTTTGTATCAATTTAGTAAAGAGAAGACATGAACGCGGGAGAAAATAATGGATTCATGGACACATTTATCATCATGAACATGGGATATCAGTTTAAAATGGGTCACGGGTTGTGTTGACATGGGAGTTGAGAAGGAAAAAAAAGGGGCAATGTGGACTATGGCCTGTGCTGGCTGTAGTAACTGTAACACTAAAGGTGAAAAAAAAAATGGACAAATGGGCCGTCAATGATGCATTTGGATAGACTGAATTTTTTTTTTTTTTTTTTTTTTGAGAAATGGATAGAGTGAGTTTTTTTTTTTTTTTTTTGGTAAAAAGGAATATATTACTAGAACTAAACAGCCAAAGTAGGCTCAGTACAAAGTCTATTTAAGTATAAGCCATCAGAATCAGCTTTTAGCAACTCAATAATGTCCACAAGTGGACTACGAAAAACACAAAAATCCTCTGTTTGGTTGGAGCCTAGTCTTGCTAAGGCATCAGCGCATCTATTCCCTTCACGGAAGCAGTGTTTAATTCGGGTTTAAGGGAGCTGAGTTATAAGATACCTGCAGTCATCCACCAGAGCCGAAGTGACATTGTTAGCATTCTTGGAGTTATTCAGCAAATCAACTATAGCTTTGGCGTCGATCTCGATCTCAACAGCAGGTAAATGAAGATTAAAACATTGCAGTAAACCGTCTCTAAGACCCCATAATTCAACTGCAAAACTCGTTGTGACTCCAATCTTCCTAGCATACCCACAGACCCAATCTCCTTCTCCATTTCTGATGAGGCCACCACTACCAGCTGGGCCTGGGTTACCCGTAGAGGAACCATCTGAATTGAGTCTAAACCACCCCGCCTCTGGTCTTTCCCATCTGATTCTCTTCACCACTTGGTTAATAATTGCTTTAGGAACCTTTACACAGTTTTCATACTTCATGGCTTCTCTAAAAATTTCATGACCCAAATTATGTTGTATAGGCTTGTTGTGAAATACAACTTGGTTCCTGTGCTTCCAAATGCGCCAAATTGCAAAAAGGAATGAAGTTCTCCATGGGGGGTGGTTTTTATGCTTCTTCCGTTCAGTCCTTCCATTAGTAGTGACCCACTGTTGCAGATTCCCACAGAAAAAAGAGGTGTTGACCTCCTCTGCTTCCAATTGAGCCCAGAAATTTTTAACTATTCTACAATCCCTTAGTGCATGAAATATAGATTCAGTTTGAGAGAGGCATAGAGGGCATGAAGGATCCACCTGAACCCCCCTCTTTGTGAGGCACTCCTTTACGCCAATACTATTATGCAAGCACATCCACACAAAAGTTTGAATACGGGGGAGTATGTTGGTTTTCCAAACCCATTGGCCAGTAAAAGTAGAATCCCCTTTCTCACTTCCAATGGAAATTTTATAGGCACTTTTAAGCTCAAACCCTCCATGAGAGGACATTCCCCATGCTAATCTGTCCTGACCTCGGGTTACAAGGGAAACGGGGGTAGCTTTTAGCTTAGTGCTAACACTATCTGGCATAGAAATGGAGATTTTTGACCAATCCCATCCATTTACTGTAACCACCTCCTTGACCTTAAGCTTCTCCTCTTCTAAAGACAAAGGTCCTTATACCAGACTTCTAAGAGGCCCATCACTACACCAATTGCCAAACCAGAAGCTCAGCTCACTATTCCTGCCCACAATCCATCTTGTCCCTTTTCGAAAGATATCTTCACCTTTTTTCATTGCTGACCATACTCTGGAACAAGGCAGCTTTGCAGGATTTCTGGCATCCAGTCTTTGCCCATTGCAATATTTGCTTCTTAAGACCTTGCTCCATAGACACTCCTTCTCAAAATGAAAACGCCAATTAAGCTTAGCAAGGAGAGAAAGGTTTCTGCCCTTTGCAGTGTGTAGGCCGAGCCCACCTTCACTTTTAGGCCGTGTGACCTTTTGCCAACCCACCCAGTGCATCTTTTTTACCGATTCAAAGGAACCCCACAGAAAATTCCTATTCACTCTATCAATGTTATCCAGGAGCTTAGCCAGGAGAGCATTACATTGCATAATATACGCTGGAATGGTCAAAGAAGATGCCTGGACAAGAATTGTTCTACCAGCAAAAGACAATAGATTGGCCTTCCAACCTGCTAGCTTCTGCTTGACTCTTTCAAGGACAAAGTTGAAATCTTGGCTGCTGGATCCTCGATGCCTAATAGGAAAATCCAGATATTTGCCAAGGTTAGGAGTTGAAGAAAACCCCAAAATGTCACAAAGAGCCTCCCGAGTGTCTCTATCCACATTAGGAGAGAAAAATACTCTAGATTTAGCTTCGCTAACTGATTGGCCTAATCTGATACAGAACTCATCCAAAGCCTCCTTAATAGCTGAACAGTTGCTGCCATCCGCCCTTGTGAAAAGTACAAGGTCATCCGCAAAGAATAGGTGGGAAAAAGCAATTCCGCTTCTAAAAGCTTTGACAGGAATCCAAACCTTATCTCTACACTTCTCCTCAATTAAATGGCCCAAACTTCCATGCATAGAATAAATAGATAGGGAGATAATGGGTCCCCTTGCCGGATTCCTCGAGATGGCCAGAACGGATCAAGATTGCCCCCATTAAATAACACAGAAGTGGTGGTGGAAGACACACAATTCATAATGAGATCAACCAAGTCCCTATGGAGACTTGCTTTCAATAGAGTTTCCTGGATAAAGCTCCATTCAAGCTTATCGTAGGCCTTTTCGAGATCAACTTTAATTACCATGTAGCCCACTCTTCCTTTCTTTTTACTAATAGTGTGGATGACCTCTTGCACTATGATTGCATTGTCTATCCCTTTTCTTCCTGGCACAAAAGTTGACTAAATAGGAGAAACAAGCTTGTCTAGCATTGGTCTAAGTCTTGCGACTATAATTTTTGTGATCATTTTATACACTGTATTACAGAGACTGATAGGGCGATAATTCCCAATGGTTTCAAGGCCATGAATTTTTGGGATAAGTGCCACATTAGTTCTATTGAGGAATTCAGGAATTTTTTTTTGTCTCGAAGCATTTCTTCATCTCCTCCACAACTGAACCTCTAACTATCATCTAGAAACACTGAAAAAACCTGGCGTGGAGACCGTCCGGCCCCGGGGCGTTGAAAGCCTTAATAAACCAGAGCGTCGATTTGATTTCTTCCACAGAAACAAGATCATACAAACTGTCTCGCTCCATATCAGAAAAAGCTACTTGCCAAGGGGAGATAGGACCCAGTTGCAGTTTTGCTTCAAGGTGGCTTGTGGTGTACAACTTGGCAAACCCCTCTCGAATGAATCTCATGATCTGAGTCTCCTCATGAATCCAATCACAAACACTGTTCTTCAAACAAGAGATCCAATTCCTTCTTCTTCTGACAATGGTGGACACATGAAAGAAAGATGTATTTCTATCACCCAGCATCATCCAGTTTACTCTAGATTTCAGGGCCCATAGTTCCTGCTCTTGATTTAGAACCTCGTTTAACTCTCTTTGGAGAACCTTTTCTAATTCCACCAGTGAGTTTGAAGGCCTTTCAGCTAAAGCTTTCTGAACACCATCTAATCTGGCCAAGACACATCTCTTCTTCGCAAAAATATTGCCAAAATGATTTCGGTTCCAAGCAGTAGCATCTCTGGTAAATTTATCCACTGCTTCATCAAGTCGGTTTGATTGACCCCAAGCATCCCTTACTATGTTAGGAAAAGACAGGTAAGCCAAAAGCTTTGAAATTTAAAAGACCTGTTTAGCCTGATGCTAGCCCCCGGCTTAAAATCCAGCAAAATTGGGCAGTGATCCGAATGAACGCGTGTAAGATGAGACACCCTTGCATTAGGATAAAGGGTGCACCACCCAGGGTTCACAAAAAATCTGTCTAGTCTTTCTTGTATAAGGTTTTGAAAACCCCGAAGATTAGACTAGGTGAATCTTGGACCCGAGAAACCCAAGTCCACCATATTACATGCATCCAGGCAATCCTTAAAAAGAAGGGACCGATTAGCATTTACTACCCTACCTCCATATTTCCCATCATCTGCCAAAACTTCGTTAAAATCCCCTGCAATAATCCATGGACTACTATGCAAACTAGCCACATTAACAAGGTTATTCCACAACACACAACGTTCATTGAATCTAGGACTAGCATAGATAGCAGAAAGAATACATTCAGAGTCAGAGGGTCTCACCTTAACCGAGACATGAATTTCTTGCTCAATGGTGGCAAGTGGTGCCACTATGACCCTATTTGAGTTCCACAGCAGCCACAGCCCGCCTGCATACCCTATGGTTTCTGTGTGGATAGCCACGTCAAAAGGAAGCCTATCTATGATTTCCTTAGCTTTGCTCCCACCAACATGAGTTTCCATTACAATAAGCATAGCTGGGTTATGGCTTTGAACTAGCTCCCTAACATGATTCTGAAATTCGGGTTTCAAAGCACCCCTACAGTTCCATGCAATGATATTCATAACTAACCGATGATTGGGTATGGGGCAATCATTGACGGGAGGCAGAAGCAGTGCCTTCTCCATCAAAATCCATCCTATCTTCCTCACAAGCTCGATTGAGTTGCCCAAGAGCCTGCTTACGATTGGCTATTTGGTCATCATTTTCCTTGCCGATAGAGGCATCTCTGGGTCGATTACACACAGCATTGGAGTTGGTGAAATCCGAGGATCGTTCTCCCAAATTAGCTTCCTCTCCCCCTCTGTTTCCAGATCGTTGGATAGAAGAGACCATCCTGGGTTCGTGCTGCCCATCCTTGCACTCCAAAGTGTTAACGAGAAACACCATCTCCATGCTTCCAATAGCTCGTGATTGATCTCCACCGTTGGGATTATTGCACTCTTTCTCTCCAAGCATATTACCCATTTCATTTCTTGACTTGCTGAGGAAACGAAATTCTCCATTATTGATTGTTGGTAGGTGTTCGTTTGTGGGAGACCAAATAGTCTTGGGAATCTTCTTGGCTTTGTTTCCTTCTTTAGAATCGGCGCTTCTAGAGTTTGCTGGGGCTGCCCTAAGTCTTGCCATGACTTTTTTACCCTTGATGGATAATGGGCTTTCATAACCTTTAGTAGCTCCTTCTTTAAACAAGCCCAGATCGTTTGGGCCTTCAACACTTACCCCTTTTTCCTTTAGAACCCAAGAACTCTCTGGATGATTCTCCAGCATTCACTAGCTCACCATTGGCTTTCTTTTCCCCTCAGTAATTTTAAAACTACCCATGCCAGGTGTCATCTTATCCGCTCCTTCAGCGGCAGTACGCTCCTCAGTGCCTTCATGCCTTAAAGCATGCATGGGATTAATGGGTGTAGGACAGTACTGTTTGTCTTTTCTGTTATTGGCCTTTTTGCGACTCACCACCATCCAAGGACCATACGTGTCGTCTTTTGGGTCCACAACATGCGTAGCGCATGGCCTAGGTTCCTCAGCATGGCTATCCTCCCTGGTTGGACTGTTTCGGCCTACCGACGTGGATGGCTTTTCTGGCGCTGGCTTTATAACAGTATAGAAGCACTCCTCCCTCCGATGCCCAATACGTCCACAAAAGAAGCAAAACCTGTTAAGACCTTCATATGTTACTAGTTGTTCAATATTATCAACCAACACCACATTCGCAAGCAGTTTCTCGATATCCACCTGAATGCATAATCTGGCGTATCTGCCCCTCGACTCAATTGTTATATGTGTGTCTATTCTAAGAACATTCCCAATGGCTTGACCGATGATGAGAAGGGCTTCAATATCGTAATATTCGATTGGAAGTTCATTGAGTCGGACCTATACGACTACTGAAGACACCACTACCGTAGCTAGTTTAAAATTTGGCACCCAAGGTGTTATGGACAGGAAGTTATCTCCTATAAACCACGGCCCGTTCCGCAGCACCGCGTCATGGTCCTCCTTAACCAGGAAGCAGATGAGAAAGAAATCCTTTCCAAGATCAATGCAGTCTATTCTTCCTAACGGCTTCCATAAAGCAAGGATTTTTTAGGCAAAACAAGTATTTTTTGGAGAATTTGAAGGACTAGGTAAAGAAAATTTGAGGCAAAACAATCCCATGACTATGCAAGACCCCAAGGGGCGGGGATGGTATAAGAAAATTTTTTCCGTCATGTAGGGCGAGGCAGAGATAGGACAAAACAAAACCATACGGCGGAAGGCCGAAGAGCATATGCTTAGTATAATTTTATATGAATTATAAAGGCTAAAATGCAAAATTGACTCTCTAAGTTTCAGTTTTTGTCATTTCAGTCCTTTAAGTTTCAGTTTTGTCGTTTCAATTTTGTTATTTCAATCTTCTAAATTTCAAATTTTGTCAATTCAGTCTTCCGTTACCCTTCAGTTAAGTGCTGCCGTTAACTAAACCAAAACAAAGTTGTTCTGGTTTTTTTTTTTTTTTTTTTTTTTTACTTCTTAATTTTACTAAAATACTTTAATTTAAAAAAAAAAAAAAAAAAATCTAATAGGAACGACGTCATTCCCCTGCCTCTGAAAACCGAAAACATCACCGATTCATAAGTCCTACTTGCTAGCACCTGTCGCAAGAGACGATGGGGGTTCTTTGTAGTTCACAGCGGTGATATAGTACAACTTTGTAGATCCCAAGATTGCCGAAGCGAAAGCATTGGGGAGACTCTAATTCTGGCTTTGGTGCATAAACTGACAAATAAAGGTGGTAAATAAAGGAGGTTGATCAAAAGAATATGTGGATGCAATCCTTTTAAATGGCCAACAACATGTGCAGGAAAATCTCTGCCATTGTACGAGTCTCGTTAAATTTAGCTAAGTTTCTTAATTTGTGAAGTTTCTCCTGGGTAGTTAATGAAGTGGCTCATGAACTGCATAATCACCGATATTAAACCAAAACTGCATAATCACCGATATTAAACCAAAAACATGGCGTCCTCCGCCTCCGCCATTTGCAGAGCTTCCACGTCCCCCGTAGACTCCGTCCAGAGATCGAAAAGGACAACACCAGAAGAACCCGCCGCATCGTCCTCCCAAGCCCCGATTTTCAACGCCTCTGTATCGAGCAACTTCATCTCTTCCGCTGAATGGTCCATCCCCATGCTCTTCTCTCTCGGTCTAGATCTCGCACTCTCTCTCTCTCTCTCCCCCTTTTTCTCTCCCCCAAAATTTCTTAGCTAGTCGGATTGTTAAGGATAGCCGAATAGGGTATCGGTGATGTTTTTGATTTTCAGAGGCAGGGGAACATCGTCGTTCCCTTTAGATTTTTTTTATTTTTTTAATTAAAGTATTTTAGTAAAATTCAGAAATTAAGGAAGAAAAAAAAAATGTCAATTTGGTTTAATTAATAGCAACACTTAATTAAAGGCTAACGAACGATTGAATTGACAAAATTTGAAACTTAAAAGATTGAAATGACAAAACTGAAACATAAAGAACTGAAATAACAAAAACTGAAACTTAGAGGATCAATTTTACATTTTAGCCAATTATAAATAATGATTATAAAATACCTTTATAACAATAGAAATAATAATACAAAATAAAAATAGTAAATCTAGGTATCCATTTTATGACAAATTTACCCTTTTTTTTTTTTTTTTTTTTTTGTGCCTTTCGTGGGCCTAATATAGCCGGCAATTGCGATGGCTTTTTATCTCTTTCATATTCCCAAAAACAAGATTTTTTAGATATAGATATGATGGGGGCTAAATCTCATCTATTTTGCTTTTAGAAGACCCCATCCAAAACTTAGCTGCTAAGCAAAGCAAAGAATATTAAAATAAAATAATAAAGCGAAGCAAAGAAAACTTCTATGTAAAGCAAAGCAACTCTGAAAAGTGAAAAGCAACCGATTCTCAAACATGTCAAACTTTTAAATAAATGAGGCTTCAGTTGTTTGAAACAACTACAAATTCCCATTGCCAACCATCCTCCTCATTCAAATACGAAAATCGGTCCACACTCCAACTGGTCACCATAACTCCATAAGCCGCCGTGGCTGCAACCATGCAAAGCCAATTGCCACCCAAACCTCTTCCCTCTCTCTTATTTGTTCTTTATTATTTTTTATAATTCATGTTTTATACATGATTGATGGTAGTTATTATTAATTAATTTGATTTGATTTTAAGTAATTCTGTTTACATTTATTTATGAAGGTTGAAATTAGTGACCCAATCTGGGTAAGCGAAGCTACAATAATGCATTTGATAAATCAGGTGGCTATTGCTCTATCTATTCTTTCAATTTTGTTTTATTTGGTACAGCTGGAGAAAGTATAACTATAAACTATGTCCAACTTAGTCTTATGTATCAGCTGGAGAAAATTTTATTTTGTTATAATTTCAAATTGTGCATGGTATTTATCTTTTTTGTAATTCTTTTTCAATTATAAATTTCTAATTATAAAAATCTGGATCTAGATATTTAAAAACCTATAAAAAAAGTAGGACACAAAAATTAATTGAATGTGTAGACAAATTTGTTATCACAATAAATAAAACATAAATTTTATGTTTATCATGCTAATTAACTTTGTGATTGCATTATAAAATCTTATATTTGCATCCTACTATTAAAATTATATATTTTTATTTTAGTGAATAACTGATCATTGATAAAATCTTAGATGCAATTAAAATATGGCTATACATTAGGAATTGGCAGCCATGTAAACATTCACTTAGCAAACGGATTATGACTTATTATATATAATATTGCCATTCACTCACTTTATTTAGAAATAATCCAATCCAATTCAAAAGTAATGGATTGAATTTTTATTATTGAAATTTAAGCCCTAAATAACTTCTAGCCTGTTCTTCCAAAAAAAAAAAAAAAAAACCCTTCTAGCCTAGCTCAGTAAACCGAAACAGATCCTGATTAAAACCAAGTCCAGCATCTTTACCTAAATTAAACCCAACCAAAGCCCAGCTCCCCTAAAATCAAAATTATGCCTAAACAATTGAAAAATAAGACATTTGCTCTCTTTTTCTTTTTTCTTTTTTTAAATCATTATTGTTATTATTTTTTTATAACTTATTCACAGGGGAAGGGGAAAAGCTAATTTGAAAACTTACAAGACATTTGCCAAATCAAGCACTAATGTTTGAGATTTATTCCTTAAGGTGCAACTCGTGTAAGACAATTTTATTTAAGTAGTGATAGTTACATATTATATATACAAAACACACAATTGAAATTGTGTTTTATGTTTTGATAGAATGTACATACAACAATGTATAACAAGCTGTGTAATAAGAATTAGCGAGATTGTAGGGAATGTTACTATACATTGTAATAGACACTACTCAAATAACTAAATTTTATGAATGACTATTTTAAAAATAAAAAATAGTTATTCATTATTATAAGTCTTTTTTTAGTCTTAATATTGAATAGAAATTTATAATTTATTTATTACAACTTATAGAAATTTGAGAGAAAGTTAAAAAAAATGGTAATACATTATTTTTATTATTATTAAGCTTAATGTATATCAATCATTCACCTCATTTAGAGCTTTAACAGCTTCACCGGGTAGAGTCTCTTCTTTGCTCGCAAGCGTAACGCTATGACTTTTTTACTAATGTGCACCGACCATTTGGGTGGAAATTTCATTTCTTAGTCAGAGAAATTTCTTTCACTCCTTAAGGCTTAAGGGCGAAGAGTTTCTTTTTTTTTTTTTTTTTAACAAAATTTCATTTTCACTCCTTAAGGCTTAAGAAGGTCGAAGAGTTTGTATTAAAAAAAAGAAAAAGAAAATTTTCATGCCTTGGGGCTTAAGGGCGAAGAGTTTGTATATATGTATCAGAACTAACCCAAGTTCATAGCCCAAACCTTTCTCTCTTTCTATAGCCTGTGTATTTTTCTCATGAATCCTGTCTCTATGAAAGCGCCTTCTGATCAACTCTTGCCAACAAGAGTTGAGCATAATACGGTGCTGAATATCACTATGGCTACTCCCAACGCACATTCTGCTAATAGTAATACCCAGGTGAGCTGGGGTCGGAGGTTCTGGTTGTTTATTGCTTTGGTAAGCTTTCTGTGTGCTTTAAGCATATTTACCGAAAGCCAATTCTATGCTTACACAATTGGAATTCATGGCACTTATGCTCACATCATCTACTATTTTGTTGGGGTGACCCTCTCTGCAGCCATACAAGTTTCACTCATACACCCTGGCTGCTGCACTGTTTTTCTTGAAAATTATAAACGGTGTTTCATTCTCAAATCCTGTGGGGGCTATTTAGTTATGTTTACAATCTGTTTTCTCAGTTCTGGAACAGGGCTTCCATATTTAGGCCTTTCTTCTAATGGAACAGCACCAAACCCAGCAGTGGCTGTGGCTCTGGCCCCATATAGATCACAAGCCTTTTCTGAAATTGCAGGGTTACTAGCCTCGGCACTTCTTACCGTCAATGCCCTCTCTATAATCATCTTGCTTAGGCCTGCCAAACACAACACAATCTTTGAAGTTGCCGCAACATTGACTATGGAATCAGCCATTGCGTTGCTGTACAAGTACCCCTATGTTACAGTTGCTGCAGCAGTATTTATCATGGCAATGACTCTCTTGAAAAATTTCCTCTGCTGTGATCACCAGGAGTAACCTATGCATGAGAAGTTTTTTTTTTTTTTTTAATAAATTTTTTGGTAATTGTGTATACTCTTTTAAATTTATCTATTTCTTTGAAATTGGGCAAATACTGATGCCTTAGCCAAGAGAGGCTGATCATTATTGTAAGATCTCAACTTATTTATCAAAGAATGTTGGGTTTTTTTATTTTTTTTTTATTTTTTTTTTTTATATTAGCTTCCTGTATCACGTCAGTTTCAACTTTTAGCTTTTAGTTTTTATATACAATTATTAGAAACCTCAATTTTTCCTGCTTTTTCTCACTTTTTTAAAGTATAAGTACTTTCAACAAAAAAATTCCATCAAAAAGCTAGATAAAGGTTGCCAAACAAACACTAAATATGCGCACACCCTTGTTACTCGTAGCAAACAAATCACGCAATAGGCCAATAAACAACCCCTCTAGACTTCTCCCTTGGATAGTACGGGAGATGGTTGATTGCAGGCTCGTTTCTTGACCAAGCCCATCAAGCCTTGGCCTAACTTGCAAAAGAAGGATAAGCAGATTAAAGAGAACCGTGAGAGTGAGAGTGTGGAGCTAACTGTTGGATAGGATTTCAAGAGCTGATGACAAAAGTTGTTTATAGTTATTATAGTTTTTGGGTTAGGAGGTAAACAAAAAGGAATCGTTGTGTTGGTTTAAATTATGATCATCCAAAAACAGACTAATTGTATTTGTGTTTTTAGTTTAGTTTCGGGGGAATCATGTTTGTGTTTATTTGACTAGAGATTGCTTAAGAATGAAATTATAGGAAGGGGCCAATCACCAAAAATGGAGTTACTGACATCCAGTTGATCACCCACTTAAAGCCAGGCCTTAAGTCTTAACCTTCACTGCGTTCTAAAACTTGGGTGAAATTCCACAATTAAATTCAAACACAACCACATTGACAAATGCAACACCAATAGTATTATCTTTACCAATAAGAATTGAAAAGGAATAACAACTACATTGCTAAGTTTTGCCCCTGCCCTGTACTAACAGCCTTTCTTCCTCTAATTATGGCCATTCCTGGTATGGTTTGTCCTTGGCACAATCTTGGGTTATCTGAAACTGTACAATCCGGGCTACAACTGAGGATAACAAAACTAGTTGAGTGGAAAAGGAATACACAACAACTGCTTTCAGTACTTGTTGAGTAACAAGATAATATATATTCATCCAAAATAACAAAGAGTAGCAAGAGAATCAATTGAATAAATCACGAACAATCCACCATCAAAAAGGCTTAGTGGGTATAAAACAATGAATAAATCACAAAAAATGGTGATTAGTATCATTCTTTAATTGAGATTCTATTGGAAATTTTCTTTTAAAACAAAATCCAATATCATCAATACTGCAGCAACCTCTCTTGTACAAAACAAGGAATATCCCCCATCCCCACCCAAATGGGAATGGGTTGGACATTTTGTTCCAACTATGGCATAAACACCAAAATAATCTGGCACCTCATCTGGGAATGAAACCTACAATACCAAGCCATATAAAGTTTGTACGATCCAAAAATCAAGCTGCATCACCCTTCATATCCTCTCCAAGAAGGTCATCATCATAAGAGACTGGGATCCTTAGTCTATCACGAACTGACACTCGTTCAATACCACTAGTATTTGTCTGCTCATTTTGCATCTGAGATATTGGCTGGGAATTATCTGAAAAAGTGGCAGGAGTACCTTCTGCAAATGAATGGGTGGTTCCTAGTGAATTACCTTCCTTCTTTGGCTCCCCTCCTCGTCTATTATTTGGTGGCTTGAATTGCTTCTGCATAATGATTATAAAAAAAAAGTCAGCACTTTATATTCAATTCAAAAATCATTAAGAAAGCTGTTGCGATATTGTAATTTTATATTCAGGAATAATAAAATGCAGCCAATGAAAGAAGGTTATGACATAAAGGAAGGTTATTTGCCTCAAACTCCTGCACTTTTTTCATTATCTCTTTGTAGGCTTTTGGTTCTCGTGCTTTGATGATATTCCATAATATGCCACCACCATTTCGACAGCGGCTGCCATCAGCAGTCATCTGACCTCCACAAGCCTGTATTGCATCCACCTGAAAATCTCACAATCAGTAAAAGATGACTGAACTGCACAGGGGTATGTACTGGGGGAAAGTAAAAGAGAACGACTGTAACAATATTAAGAGTCAGCAGACCCTTTCCTCAAGTATCAAATACCTACAAGCAATCAAGATCGCAAATACATAGAGACTAGTTATAAGATTTAATTACTTCAATAAAGATATGCCCTCTTTCTACATTGTAAAATAGGTAAAATATGTTAATGATAGAAAATTTCAGTCAGCTGTCCCTGCATAGCACTCAATCATGATTGCCCAAAAGCTATTGAGCAAGGCTTGGCAATGTTTCAATATGTAACGTGTAACGTGCATAATGTAAATTCATACTCCTATTCCAACTTATACACACTACTAGCCTTGAAAAACACACAGCAACTTCGGGAAAACCCTAAATCCATTGATTTATAAGGATCTTTTTCTCTAAGTCAATGGTCTATCAAGTCCTCACTTCTTCTAAACAGTTGCTACAATCACATTGTAGAAGATTCAATGGAATGTACATAATGAACAAATGAGAAGGGAAAAGGAAAAAGAAGAAAACAATTAACACACAAATAAATTACCAGCCTAAAGAATAACACAATATGTAATAGTATGCCCACATGATCAGCTAAAAAAAATCTTCCAAATGAACAGTCTATAATAAATTTATGAAACAAATCTGTGGTTTCACTTGAGAAATTTATGAATTTCTGACTAGAAAACACGATTGACACGTGCTTTCAATCAAAAAATGGTGATCTTCCAAATTAACAGTCTAAAATATTTATTTATTAATAGTAATTCAGTCTAAATATTTATTAAAAAAAGTTTGGGTTCACTTGAGAAATTTCTGATTTACAAACTCGGTTGACACGTTTCTCAATCAAAAAACGAATATCAAATATATTTAATCCTATCATGAGAAATTAATTTTTACATGCATACTGACTGATAAAACAAGGGGAAAAAAAAGACATCAACCTACACAAACAGCAAATCACGAAGTGTTTCAGCCAGAGGACATCACAGCTCAGAGCACATGACTGAAATGAGCAAAATGGCTTCTGCAAGAGAAATCTGCAAGGGTAGGGAAACAATATTGAGCATCAGAAACTACGAAAGGCTGTATGGTCTTAAATAGATTGGCTAGCAAGCATTTTCAACCCTAGGCTGGTCCAAATTCAAGCACAACCAAAATTCTCACCTTTCCTCACAAGAAGCAATCATATCATATTCATCGACTCAAAACCGAAGGATTTATTTTCCCCTTAATATTACAATCTAAAGAAGCACCAGAAGAAGAGGCAAATGGCTCAAGAAGTAAAATGAAGTTTAGGGTATCCACAAAGCAGCTCAAGTGCAGAGACCATTTACCCAATAACAATTACAAGGTCCAGCGGTATTCAAGGAGTCAGAAGAGAATGGATATAAAAATTATATAGATAAGTGAAGAAGGTTGCCAGGAATGAGAACCCCATCGAAGGCATATAACCAAGGGAAGGATGGATATAAAAATTATACAGCTGAGGGAAGAAGGTTGAAAGGAACAAGAACCTAGCAAAGGCAAATAATCAAATGGGGACCATACTCAATATTTGAAGAAGACAATGAAACCAGCCGAAAATAATTCCACATTGCCTATACCAAGGCAAATAATAACAAACAATAATATCAGGGTTAAGTTTTAGAATGTAGTGTCTCTTATGTAATTAACCTTGAAGACAAATAATTTAATTAACTCAGAGAAACCATTTTAGAATGAAGCACTAGATTGCATGAAAGGTATATTACCTCTTTGACGAGATCATTTAATGCAGAAACTCCCAAACAACCTACAGCCGTATATACCATGTATGATTTTCTCTCTTTCAAACGCCTACACGTATCTAACACAAACCTGCAAGGGAAAGTTAAGAAATTTCAGGACCAAAGCATGAGCTACTAAAAATCCTTCTAAACTGAATGCACAAAATAATTAAAAAATCTTGATAAATTTGTTACACCATTTGCAAAGTTTATTGCATATAACAGCATCTCTGATTCTCCAACAAGTGAGCCAAATTTTAGCTAAAAATTAACTTATCTATTTTAGCTAGCCACCTTTCCATTGGTAGCCTTTTTCTTGTTTTTTGTTTTTTAGATTGAATCACATTGATCTTTGAGATTGTAGATTTGAGAGTTTAGTGGAAATTGGAAATTGCAAACTTTACTTTGATTTTTTATGATTCATTTCATGACATGTTTGTGTGTGGCGACTGTTGTGGTGGTGGTGTTGCCAGAGGTGGTTGTGGTGGGGTTCCTAGCTCAATTTTCTATTGTTACGTTTTTTGGGATTGATTTTCTCAGGAACTTTGAGCTTGATTTGTTGTTTTGGAGGTGGGTTTCTAAAGTACATTGTTGCTTTTTTTTTAATAGTATTTTGTTTTTTTTTCTTTCTTGAATGGCAATTTCTCAGGCATTGAGCTTGCTTGGAAAATTTTCTATTCTGAAGGTGAATTTTTTTTTTATATCAAGTCTGTGTTTGAATTGTGTTTGGTTGCTGAGAAAATGTAGGATAAGAGGAAGAAAATAATAAAGCTTGAAGCTTTTTGTTTTCTAAATCCTGTGCTGCCACATCATCTTTTTGTTAGGACATTGAAAAGGCGTTGACAGAAGGGGTTTATTTGGTACAGTATCAAAGTTACCATACCATATTGGTGAAAAAAATAAATTAAGGGGGTTCTAATTGCAACATCATAAAATTTAAGGGGGTCTTAGACTCTTAGTGAAATTTACCTTAAAATAATGGATGAAAATGAGCATAGAGAGCTACATTGGCCCTCCACATTTGGAGAGACTGTAGCAATTACAAAATTTTCCTAGTGGATAGCAACTAGCAAGTCTGTTGGAGCAACATATTTGGCTAGCTCTCCAAATTTGGGAGAAAAATAAAAATAAAAGTAGGCTTTGCCTTATCTATGGGAGATTCCCTAAGGAAACCTTAAGTCAGATAACATAAGTAAGAGAGCGGATAACACATTCTTCCATCATATGAAAACAGAAGCAAAGAAGAAAAAATGCATATCTATTGGATTATAAATGAATTCTTTTGCAGTCGAGTCTTGAAAACACTAAACAAATTAGACAAAGGTAGCCAAGATTATTTGGTCATCATGGATCACATGCCAAAGGGAACAACACTGAACAAGTGATGTGATCAAATTGAAACAACTCTGTAATACTTTAATCAATATGAAATGACATAAAAGCTTACTACAATTATGAAATTCTATATTATAAACATATATGTGAATCAAGGAGCCATGTACAAGAAGTAACTAAATATAGACAGAAGTTTCATTAATATAAACAAAGCAAAACCATTTCTTCCAACTTTAGCAGAACATTACCTGTTTATGTCTGTAACTGGCCTTGAGCCACCCTTCTTTCTCCTATTCTTCTTCTTTCTGGCCCGAAGCCCACGATTTTTACTTTGAGATCCTTGAATTTCTAAATTGACATCTCCACCACTGCTCTGTCCCTTTTCATTATGTAAATTGGGCTCCACCAACTCTCCTTCTTCAACATCAAGCATCTCAACATCATCAATGCCTTCTAAGTTATCCTCTTCATAGATGGCATCTAACAAGCTGTCTCCTCCCTCCATTAAAACAGCAATAGCTTCAAAGGGATTAATGATTACAGTTAGACATAAATAACTCAAAAATATCATTATAAATTTTGATAGTAAAAAAAAAAAAAAAAAAAACCTTCAGAAACAGCCAAAACTCTGTATTAACAAATTGCATGGCAAAGTAAACTGAGAATTGTCGGTTATAATTTTGAGCATAAAACCTTTCATACTGTGCTCAAATTTGAGTGTTTGGGGCAAAACTTTGTCCCAGCTAAACACTGTTTTAAGGACTGAAAAGGGGCATGAAAATATTTTCAGCCTGCAGAAAGATAACATTCATCCCTCCCTCCCCGCCCAACAACTTGTCTCCACCCAAATCACCGATCCCCCATCCCCACATCACCAATCACCTAAAGCCACAATTCTATGTTTGCTCCATTTGGAAGCCAAGAAACTTAATAAAAACGCAAAATCAATAGAACCCATGTTATCATTTTATCCAAGCTACTTTTTTGTTGTCGGTAATTTTACACAGAATGCACCCAAATTGGGCATTCTATTCTACTCAAGTCACGTATTCATACATGGCTTCGTAAATATTGTTTGAGACCAAAACAGTTGGAAATTCTTGTACTAAAATTTCTCAACAAACAGAACACAGCATTGGAAAGTTACTGATAAAGATTCAAATGCAACAATAATTTATAGCATATATTAAAAAAAAAAAAAAAAAAAAAGACAATCGAGAGAGAGAGAGAGAGCGGAGGAGTACCTAAGCAAGAAAGATGGTTAAGGCTCGTTGTGGGCGACAGATACAGCGTGCGTCCCAACTGGGGATTTTGGCTCAGAGAGAGTGAGAGACAGAGAGAGAGAGAGTTCAATTAGGAATCCGAATCAGGGTCAGGGTTCACTGTTCAGGAATATATGTATGTGTATTGTGTAAAAGGAAATAAATTTAAAAATTTAAAAAAAAATATATATATATATATATCTAGAGCTCAATGGGCTTAAAAATCAAGCCCAGGCCCAAGTTTGTTAAAGAAGAAGCCTATTTTGAAGCAGATATAAAGAGAACCGTGAGTTTCATTGTGTGAGAGTAGAGAGCTGTTGGGCCAATGATGAGAGTCTCTCTTGATTGAATTTCAAGAGCTAAAAAGTTCTTTATAATGATTTTTTAGTTCTAGCTTGGGTTGTGTTGTTTTTTTATTGTATTGTTTCATTTGACCAAAACTAGAGGTGGCAAAATTAGACACGACTCGCTAACCCGATACGACACGACATGAAATTAGCAGGTTATGGGTTAAGACTTAACGAGTTTGTGTCATATTCGGGTTGACACGGCTGACCCATTTAATAAACGGGTTGGATTAGTGTTGAACATGTAGAACCCATTTAACCCATCTAACCCGTTTAATTAAATGACATTTTACCAATATACCCTTCAAACTCTAGATATATAAATTTATTAGTTGTTGTGGTTTATTTTCTTTGACATATTGTGATTGATTATTTGTGATATTGTGATATGCTTTAGTTTTGAATGATTATTTGTGATGCAATTACTCGTTAGTTCTGAATTTTATATTAAAAATATTTATTTGTTTGTTTTTTCATAATTTTTTTTTTTCATTTTGATAAAATTTGATAAACAAGTCGACACGACTGACCCGTTTAATAAATGGGTCGTGTTAGGGTTGAAGAATCTTGACCCATTTAATAAACATGTTAGGTTAGTGTTGACTTATATCGTCGAATACTCATGAGTTGACACAACACAAACCCGACACGTAAACACGAATTGCCACCCCTAAAGTCCAAAACAAAAAAGAAAATTGTGTATTGCTTTTAATTTTGATTATCCAAAAATTAAAAAATTAAAAAAACTAATTAATTGTGTAATTTTTTTTTCTTTGTTTATTTAGTTTTATGTAAATAGAAAATTGGTTGGTTAAAAAAGAAATCAAAGACACAAAGAAACATCCAACACAGGAAAAACCATCTAATTATATATATTATATGAAGAGAATTTTATTTTTATTTTTATTTTTTAGCTTTTAAGTTTTACACCTTAAACGTGTGTCTTGATACTATTAGACAATTTCTAGTATTGGCTTTTGCTAAGAAGGAAATCAGGCTTGGCGCTTTCGTAAAATGAGTTCTAAGGTCCCATTCTACCATTGCTAATCTCTTCTTCTACCACATAAGAAACTTGTCTCCATCCTTCGACCCCTTAAGAAACTTGTCCCAACTAGGATCTTTCTCCCCCTCCTCCAAACCATAGCTCCTTGAACCTTGATAATGACGAGTCAAACCTCCTTTGTATGTCTGGAATACAAAATGGTGAACTCATTCGCCTACCTTGCTTTAACAATTGGGTATCCTTTTGTGACATTTGAAATTTGAAACTCTCTTCTTGCTTTACCTGTTGGATAATCTACAATGTTTGATATCTGAGGATTCTCTGCTTACTTTACTCACTTGGGAATTTTCTCTTGAGAAGTCTCTTTCCATTCCGTTGTGTTCTCTCTCTTTTCCATTCTCTTTGTTGGAATGCCTTGTGAAGGTTTTGGGTTTCTCTCCATTTTTCTATTCCTTTTATACAAAGGGTTTCGAACTAGTGGAACTTGTTAGGTGTCATAGTACTTGGTTCTTTTGCATCCACATGTCTTAATTTAATTGCCAATTTGGAAGGTGTGAGTGCAATTACCAATTTGTCCTTTCCCTTAATGCACATTTAGTATACCTAAGCAACCGCATCAAATGATGCATAATTTCAGTCTATTTTGCAAGAAAAAACACAATTTTTCTATTTTACATATTCATTTTTACAAAACACCTAAATCAGTTTATCTATTATACACTCTATTTTATATAAATAATATTTTTTTTATTCTACTTTCCCCTAACCCTCAAACTCTCTGCCTCTCACTTTCCCCTAACCCACAAAGTTTCTGCCTCTCTCTCATCCCTCAAAGTCTCTGCATCTCTTTTTCTTTTTTCTTTTTTCTTTTTTTTTTTTTCCTGACAGTTCGAAAGCTACAAGGAAGAGAGAAGATGATGATGAAGAAGATGAAGATGAAGATGATTGAAACATAAGAAAATCATCAGCTCCACATGCATTCAGAGAGAAAAAAGGGGTTACGGATTTTAGAGAGATCTCCACCCCTCTTCTCTTCCTCTGAGAGCAGAACCTCATTAAAGTCTCTGCATCTCAAATCCCGCATCTCTCTCCTTAATTCTTAGATCCCTAAGTCTCCGCCACCATTGGGTTTGTATTTGATTTTGATTTTAGGTTTGGGTTATGGGTTATGGGTTTTCAGTTAATGGTTTAATTTTGAGTTGATTTTCTGTGGATTTTGGGTTGATTTTGGGTTTCTGTTGTTTTAACGGGTTTTGGTGGTAGTGGTTGTTTTAAGGGTTGATGGTGGTGGTGGTTGGACGGTGTGGGGTGGATGGTGGGATTTGTGTTTTGGTGGTGGTGCTCTTGCAGGTTCTGTGAGACAGTGAGAGATGATAGGTTCTGGGTTTTGTGCGCCTCTGTGTCGGTTTGTCTGTGTGGGTGTGTTTGTGTGTATCAGAGGAAGAAAAAGATGATGAGGGAGAGAAGAAGTATGAGTTGGTTTTGCAGATGGAGAAGAGAGAGAGAGAAAAGGGAGCAAAATGGGAAATTAATAAAATAATAGTATACACAACTACAGTAACCATGTATATATGCATGGTTACTGTAGCAAATTTGTAAATATGTACAGTTTTAAAAGGACTGATGTGGAAGATTTTTGGGGTAAAATGTGTAAAATTGGTTGCTTTTTGTATTTTGCAAATGATTACATCCACTGATATGGATGCTCAACATGTCACTATATGCATTAGGCTTACACTTTCTACTCTTAAAGCCCAAATTTCATTGGGTCTTGGGCTTTGTTCATAGGCCCACATTTTGTGAAAAAACTGGCAGCAACGTTATAAAAATTGGATCCCAACAAGTGGAAAATGCATGCAATGATGAAACATATCCTTTTGTTGAGGTCTAAAAAGGATCATAGTGAAGGAAGCCCAAAAGAATAAGTCAAGCCCAAAAGGAAAAAATCAAGCTAAGCCCAAAGTAGCAGATGCAGGAGACCCATGAAGGAATAAAAGGCCCAGGGGATCTTGAAGCCCAGACAAAGAAGCATCCAAAAAAGAACCACGGCAAGGGATAAGAAGCAAGGATCCTCAGGAACCATCAAGAGGCGCAGATCCCTTCAGGCATAAAGACAAAGGAGGACTAGGACAGCTCGATAGAAAAAGACAGAAGAAGAAAACAAGAAACAAAAGCAAAAAGAACGCGAGCGACCTCTCATGGCACAGACAGAAAAAAAGCCTCGGGGAACCAGAACAGGGAAGAAGAATGATAACAAACGACTTTCAAAAATGGCAGAACAGGATTCCGCCCAAATGGGAAAGAAAAGGGAAAGTGGAAGACGCCAGAAATGGGGATGCCGAGAAGGGCATACCTCAGCACATACCAAAGAAGATGGCCAACCAGGAACTTTCAAAAGAATCAGAGTTGAAAGAAGGAAAGAATGAGAAAAAACGGAAACGGGACTTACCGAGATGATAGGAACAGGACGTGCTCTGTTTGCAAAAGGGCAAAACAGGGGAACCAACGGTTCCCCGGGAAGACCAAAAACTCCATTATAAAAGGAGGGGATGGGTTGTGAAGAAAGGACAGCAAAAAAAAGGGAGAAACACAAGAAAGAAGAAATTCTCTAGAAAAACTATCAGAAAATCTGTGGAAAAGAGAAAGTACTAAGGGAAAAACAAACATTGCTTCCCGGTATCCTGTAAAAGCCACTATTGCACATACTCGGATTCAACGAGAATCAAACTTTGCAAGTTTTGAAGGCTGAAATAGCCATTCAAGACTGTCATTTTTGAGCTTGATTGAACCTTGTATCACGTCCTAGTGAGCTTTCTGTAATCCAACAGATAATGTATTAATGAAACGAGCTTCATATTTCCCAGGATCCCCTCAATATCAATTTTTTATCGCTTTGCTAATCCTGTTTCTTTCCTTGTAAATTTACCTTGTTAATCTTTGGCACTCTTCGATATCCTTGCTTGTCATTTTTTTTTATATTGTCAGGAGCATCCTCTGCATCCCACTTGATTCTTAAACAGCTCGTTAGCTGCGGTGAGTCAAGGCCCGGTTCACCAAATCCTCCTTTTTCATTTAGGCCCGGGATCCTTGGGCCTGAGTGTCACGAAAAAGGCACTCTCACACCTTTTTTCAAGTATTAGACAATGAAACATGTCTCATTACCTTCTCAATCACACTCTTCTTTGTTCCCGTCCTTCTTCGTATGCTTAGTTTCATATACCACTGTTACTCTCTTCTCTTAGTGAAAATTTCTCTTCTTCATTAAATGTGGTTCCAATGTTCAACAAAAAAAAAAAAAAAAAACTCGCCTAACTTCGCTCTCTTGGCTTCCCTCTACCCTCCCCTCAAGCCCTTTGTTTTAATCAATTGTTTAAACTGACTTTAGCAACAAAATTGACCTCACTTGGGTCCTCCCTCTCCATAGGTCTTGATTGTTATTTTTTATTTGATTTTTTCTTTTGGCCTTTTGGGTGTTTAAATTGTGCACGTAGATTCTTAGAAATAAATTTCATTTTCTTTGAGAGAACTCAATTTGTGTTTATGTTTGTGACTAAATAGAGATATGACAATTCCCAAAAATATTAAATAAATAGATCTTAAATATTGTAAAAATTCTTGACCCTAATCAAGAGACATGAGTTAAACTATAATTATTAGACACAATAACCATTATACTTGAACACCTCTTCATTAGGATCAACAGTTCCTTCCTTATCTAAAATAAAAATTAAAAAGAAAAAGAAAATGGTTCAATCTTTCCTTCACTACAAAAAAATCGTCATGTCCCAGCGTTTTTTTCTCGGCGCTTTTAAAAACCGCCGTAATAGATAAGCTAGTACCAACGCTTTTTGAAACCGCTAGTATAGGAAACCCTATTACGGCAGCTCAAAACCGGCGCTTTACAAATCGCTACAATAGGAGGTCTATAGCGGCGGTTTTCAAAAACGCTAGTATAGGAAGCCCTATTGCACTGGAACAAGGTTACTAATTTCCCTTATGGGAAAGACCTATCTTGGCGCTTTTGGAAGCGCTGGGACAAGTCTCTCTCCATAAGGGAATGGAGTGATCCTATCCCAGCGCTTTTCGAAGCGCTGGAATAGGTGAACCCTAATATAAATAAAGGCAAGATGAGAGGATCTCAAAAAGATTTATAGATTAATGAGTCCAGAGAATATGTTTCCACATTCTATCATATGTCGCTTTTCTTTTCAACAAATTTTTCATAAGCATCTCTTACACTTTCTTTCTCATGGAGATCATTACATAATAAAATATATTAGTGAAAAGTGGATCAAAATCATAGTAAAATGTTTTTTGAGAGGAGTGTGCATCTCTGATTCCCTTGTAATCAATTTGGATTTAAGATTTGATGTTTTAATTGGTTCATCTTGTCTATACTCTACCCTATCTAAAGCTAATCTTTCAGTTTTCTATATTGTGAATTGATCATGCATTGGCTCTGCTTCCTTGAGTTAGCACCTTGAACCTGGTTTGTATTTTTACCACAAAATTTTAAAAGTATTTTTGTGCCTTGAAGTGACCTTTATTGTCTTAGGTTGCTCTAGAAATATTATCCAGCCCACATTGTTCTTCTGGTTTATATTTATATTAGTCTTATGTAGGTTACTTATGCCCCTAAAATACTGCCTCATAAGTCATAATGCATTCTCCTTCCTCAATCCATAAATTTTATTTTATTTATGGATAAAATGTGATAAAGAGTTTTAAAGTATCTTCCCTGACACTTTCAAATTCTTATAAATTATGAAGCAACACACCATTTTGGTATCAAATTCTCTCTCTTTCAAATTCTTCACTCTTTATTACTTGTTTAAAGCTTTATGTTAGTTTGCTATTATGTTAAAAATGTGATATTTTAAAGTTAATTCAACTTTACACATGGTAGGCACGATAGATAATTTCTACAGACCGCATCCCACCTGCCAAGCAAAGGAAATGGGCATTCTCACAGATTGGGAAGTTGTGGAGGGGCCATAAATCAGAGTTGAAGGAGAAGTACTACAACCCGGGCACAACTAAGGAAGATTTACTTCAGCTATCACTGCCGGAGGTTGATGACACTCAATTTCATGGCTTGGTGGAGTACTGGTTCTCTGATGATTTTAAGGTAGTAATAGTTACAGTAGTATAGATGTTTTGCTTTTATAGGTTGGTGGCTCAAGAATATTATGTATTAGCTTGTTATTATAATTGGTAGTGACTTTCTTGAAATGTTTGTAGGAGTTGTCGAAAAATAACAAAGAGTGGCGTGGGAAGCAGACGGAGCTACATATGCTGGGATCCAGAAGCATAGCCCAGACGATGGATAGCATTGTAAGAACAATATTATATATATTAATAACATGCTTAAAATAACAAAGCTTATATTATTTTGCGTTCTAAAGTAGGAATAAATGTGATTCGATGCCATCGAATTGACACCCTCGCTTTAATATGCCGAATGTACTGACCATGTTGTAGGCAAAAAAGAAAGGCAGGCAACTAGAGAGAGGTGAGATGTATGAAGTGGTGTATTCTCACCGTGATGGTACTACTGTGAATGCCACTGCAGAAGTGAACATTGTAAGTTTGTAACAGATTATATTAGTAATTTGAATGTATTGTATTTTGAGTTGGAAAGAAGTTCTTTGATTAACGTCACATGGTAGGGACTTTAATTAAAGGGGAGACTGGTTTCTCATTACCCAACCTTGTCCTTGATTAGGTTGTTGGCATTATTAGATTAGATTAGATTAGGGTCGTCTAATGTTAGGAAACTTTTGTTTATAATATTATTATTTTTATTTATTAAAAGATCCTTAGATATTGAGGATTTTACTCAGATGCTCTTTATTTCATTTAGAAGTATAGTTTACATTTTTTTTTTTTTTGGTGGATTTAACAATATATATTGTATTAAAAGACTTTCTCAAAGGAAAATACTATCTTTTATCCATTTCCTTTCTCTCTTTCCTTCCTGGCCTAAAACCAAAAGTAGTGATTAAGTAGAGTAGAGTAGAGTGGTCATTCCTAATCTCTAACTTTGCCTTTTGGTCATTCATTTGCTTTTTATACAATTCTTTTCTTTCTTCTATCTTTCTATTATGTAAAAATAGTATAAACAGAAGCTATATATAAGCTATTTCATTGGGGATCAGCCAAGTCCACATAAACTTAAAAAAAGTCACAATTTTCTTTTTAATTATATTCTTTACATGAAAAATTTTGAACATGATAATTACACCCATTGCCTGCCTTGCCTTGCCTTGCCTTTTGGCCATAAAAATGATTGATACCAAATTATTAATCATCCCCGATTATCAAAGTCAAGTACTAAGCTTGCATAGTTTAAATTAACCTAAGTCATTTTATTGAAGAATTTTCTGGACTCCATTTACTAATTTTTAATAAAAAGACAAACAAGGGTAACTTTATATCTTCAATGCCAGTATCTGCAAGCGTCTTATGGCCTTGATATTGGTTTCTAGGTTTTAAAATAGTTTTTAAGTTGTTTTTAATTTTACAAGTTATTATTGATTTTATAAGGAGGGGCAGGTTTATAATTTTCTACAACTACTGCCAGTAAAGGTGTATTGGTAGTTGAGTAAAGTCTAAAATTTTCTAAGAGATTCTAATTTTCATGTCTTTATTTATTTGAGTCAAGTTAGTCTTTATTTGGGTTTTATTAGGCTCTTGGTTCACTACTTTAGTTTATGAGTTATAATGCTACTTGTACAAAAAAGAGTCATCAGTCAGTACATTCAAATAACTCAATATACAAAAACCTAAAGCCATCCTCACCATGACTAGCCCCAAGGTCATAACTTTTCCTATCCTAAAGTCCACCAAAAACATAGGTAGGCAGATGTCTAAACTTTTCCTATGTTTTCCATTTATATGTTTTTTGAAATTCCATAGAGCATGCTAAAGGCTGCAGTCATCACCATCAAAATATATCTTGAGCGTATGGAGAAGAATATTCTCTGGGGATGATAGGCTGCTTCTTAAAGGTATAGTGGCTTTAGTGATATGAATTAAGTTCTGTTGGCCATTCACAAGCAAAATTTTCCAATTAGACGGTAGAAGGCCAACAAAAAAAAAAAAAAAAAAAAACCTGAAAATTAATAGATACGTCCCTGTTGGTAAGTATTGTACATGAGCTTCCCAGGACAAACTTGGGGAGCATCTTTTCTTGAAAATCGGACTTGTTTGAATTTTCTCTTCCCCTTCTCTTGGGTTGGGTTTATACAACTGTTTCTTAAATGTGTTTGTATTTGAACTAGGAAACTTCTAGGTTCAAAACATTGTAGTTCTTCACATGTTGGTTCTTAATTTCTGATATGCTTAGATATTTGATGGAAACTCTTAAGGACACAATATATATGGTTTGGGTTCTAAGTACACATGGTATAACTCTAACCCAACTTTTTTTTTCTTTTATAATAACTTCAACCCAACTTTCATATATAAAAACATATTACTTATGTTGGCATGTGTATTATTGCCCTCGTTGCTAATATGTTGTCTTGTTTATTTGTGATTACTAGGTAAAGATGAAACAGCTTATGACAACGGGGTCATAGTTGCGGGGAAACGACATTGAGGCTGGCATACTTTGGCAGCTCGATGATACATTTGGACAGGTCATCGGTGCAGAGAGAGGTGGTCATGTCAGAGGGGTAGGCTTTGGTCCAACCCTTTCTGGCAATCGTGCAAGGTCAATGGATAACAGTACGCCACCTCCAACATCTACTGTAATCGACCAAAGGGTTATGGAGTTGTCTACTCAAGTAGGAGCAATGAAGGAGAAATGCACTCGTTATGATGTTCTTGAAGCTGAAGTGAGGTTAATGTGAAGGATGTTGACCCAACTATGCTCATCGTTTCCCAGTATGTCTATGGTAAGAAGTTTGAATACAAAGTATGTTGTGTGTCATATGTATTAGATATATGCATGTGCATGTTTATCAGATATGGTAATGTAGATTGTGGCCCCATGATAACGGAAAACACCATGCTTTTCTTTCCTTCAAAACATAGTAACATCTTCAATAATCTAAAATCTGTACCATGTAAGTGGAATGCCTTATTGAACAACTCATTGAAAACTATACCCATGACGGTCAGATATAGTATAGTTATGTCTCTTGTTTAGTTCAATCTCTAGATTTGCGCAGCAATTAGAAAATTACTAGGCTTAAACAAAGATATATATTGGCAATGGAAAGTTTAATGTCCTATCTTTCTCACTGGTCAATAAGTTATATAACACCGCTAGCTAATATAAAATGTGTTACTGTTTGTGGGTATTTGTATGTCTGAAAATGTGCATTTTTGTTCATGTTTGTATGGTGATTGGTGAGTTGTCATGAAGTTTCTGTGATGCAAAATAATCAGATGAAATTTTGTTTGGAAATGTTTTATGGATAATTTATGAAGTTAATGGGTTATTGGATAGTATATGATGCTTTTTGTGTGTGTGTGTGTGTGTGTGTGTAGGTGATTGGTGAGTTTTGATCTGATGAATTTTGCTGTGAAATGGGTTATGAATAGTATGTAAAGTTAATGGGTTATTGGATAATATATGATGGTTTTGTGGGTGTGTGACTGTAGGTGATTGGTGAGTAATGAAGTTTCTATGATGTAGTACTCTTGTGTAGTCTTCCACATCTTCCCCTTATATGGCTGCTTTTTCAAAAAAATTTAGTGTTCTTAATATAAGAGTATAAGTAAAACCAAAGTTGAATCAAATCTTGATTTCGAGCTTTTGTAAGTTTGTCAGTTCCGCTTTCAATTTCAGATCTATTATGTATAGTTGGGTTTGGATGCTGATCCTGCTTTGTCTTCAGCGATTGCCCCATTGGTGCTCCTAAAGGGGAGGGGGATACTTAGTTTTTTTCAATTCCAGAAAGACTATATTGGCAATTCAAGCAGTAAAGGCTCACTATTAGTGCTTTGTGGATAGAAGATTTGATGACAGTTGTGAAATCCTACTTAAATTGAAATATTTTTCGATAGTGATTTCATTGAACTTGGTTGTTAAGCCATTTGAAATTACTATTAGTAAATGGGATAAAATATACTAGTAAAAAAGAGGGATAGATTTATGAGGCTCATATATCATGTAAGTTTGATTATACATGGTTTTACAAACTTGAAGGCAATGGTCTAGAATCTTGGTTTAGTTTTCAAATTTAATTTAAATAAAGAAGATCATCTTTGATTAAATCTGTGTGCATTCATGGGGCTTTAATAAAAAATTATGGGAATTATATCATATCTCAGTAGTGTACACATGAAGTTGCTCTAGTATTTGGAAAATGATTAGGATGGAATGCCTTTCCTCTATACTTCTTTTTGCTATTGACTTGAGTTCGTCAATGAAATCATTTCAACTATTTAGGTACCTTTGCAGAAACCATCACTTAGTGTGGAGTGTACTTTATAACATGAGAAATAGGTGTTTACCCAAAATAATAATAAGAACATGTGAGAGGGTATGTTTGCCTATTCTTGTGCAAATTATTATTTTTGGGCACCTATTTTAGAGTAGTTACAATGACATTTTGATATTTATAATAAAGTTTCAAACTTTGATATATATATACACATCATAGTTGAAAACTTTATTATAACATTCTAGACAATTAGAATGTATTCTTTTGTGCAGGACATTCTATATAGTTAGAATGTATTCTTTTGTGTAGGACATTGTACATAGTTGTTTAGAATGTATTATTTTGTTCATAACATTCTAGACACTTGGAATGTATTATTTTGTGTATAAAATTCTAGACATTTGGGATGTAATTATTGATATGGTGTAATTAAATATATTTATTTTCTTGGTTTAATATGGTATTGTATTTGCTATTGGAAAATATGAATTGTGGTTCATTACAGTTGCTATAAAATAGGTATTGAAAAATATGTATTGTAAGTACATTACAGGTGCTAAAAATTTTAAAAATAAAATAAAAAAAAGGACCTATTCCAGCGCTTTGAAAACCGCTGGAATAGGGGTTGGGCATAGGGTATGGGCATATGCCCTATACTAGCGCTTTTGAAAGTGCTGACATAGACCTTTTAAATTATATTCATTCAAGACCTATACCAATGCTTTTAAGAATGCTAGAATAGGTACAGCCTAAGCCAGTGCTTTCAAAAGCACTGGTATAGGCCTTTTAAATTATATTCATTCAAAACCTATACCAGCGCTTTTGAGAACGCCGGAACAGGGTCTGAAAAGCGCCGGTACAGGTCTCAAAACCTATCCCAGCGCTTTTTGGGCTATCCCAGTAGTTTTGAAAACGTTGGGATAGCCCCTTTTTTTTGTAGTGCTTGTATAATTATTTATTTGTAAGAATATTGCAATTTATTATTTATAAAAAAAATTTATATCTATACTTCACAATAACACATGGATTATAATAGGTGGTTTGAGTTTTATAAATTATATGATTCTTGTATCCACTTCCAAATAACAAAAAGAAGTTAAAAGTTGTACAAGAGGAATGAATAATATTGATATGAAGAGATTTTTTTTTTTTTTTTTTTTTAGTGATGGTGATATTGTTGATTATAGTTGTACCAGCTACAATGGAAGGCGATTTTGATATAATGATATTCTCCCTCCCTCCATTTCTCCCCATTCATCCCATAGTCTCTGTCTTTTTAGCTTCACCTTCACATATTGACCATGTCATGTGAGGGGGCCTCCACCAGCCGAAAAGGAGAAAAATAGAGAAAAGTGCCTCACCTATTGCGTTAAGGAATGTGATCAAGAATTTAAAGACAACAAAGAATATGTAAGGGTATGTTTGGTACACTGAATAAGGATTACAACAAGAATTGTAATATTTTTACTAGGAATAAAATGTGTTGTAATGTAATAATTAAACCTATTCATTAGTTTGGTTGTGAGTTATAACATTAGAATGAAACTTAACATTTATTTTAGGAAATATTTTACTTATACAATTATATCTCCTTAAAAATTGTTATTTTTAAATTTAAGAGAGATATGTGTTATTTTTTATGATTTTTTATTTTTATAATTGTTAGATGTATATGGAAAATTTGTTTATTTGGAAATATATTAAGTTTTGACATTATTGCACTTACTAAGTGTGGGGCCAGAAAACTTATGACCCGGCCCACTTTCCATTAGGACCCAGGGCCCGTGTCGAGGAGAGTAGTTGCCGAGAACAAGTAGTGAAAGACCAAATAGCCCAGAGATGCGGCCGAGGACGACCCTGTCCTCGGCATCCCAAGACTTCAAAGGGAAGAGCGACATGTCGTCAAAGGCAGCCTACAAAGCGCCCCCAGAATAAAAGGCTAGTAGAATGGGACTCACATGGGGGGACGGAGTGGGAATGGTTCAAGGAAAAGACGTCACATCCGCATTAAATGCGCCCACAAACGTCCTGGCCATATTGATGGGAAAAGACTCCTGAACAGTGTGGCTTCGGTTATAGCAACTAACAGAAAGTAGGAAGAGGTGGCTGATGGGACAGGTACTCGAATAAGTACTTGCCTGATCGACAGATGGAGGGTCAGGATCAACCAAGGAGGGCTATATAATATAGAGGCTTATGCGCCAAAAAGAGGGGGGACAAACCGTCTCCCAGTCCCTTGAGCCCTAAACAAGGGAGAGTTATAAGAATACCAACCCCCTCGGACAAGGTCTAAGGACCGGAGCCGCTCAGGCCGTGCCGGATGAAAGGTCTTATTAGATACGCTACTACCATGAACACCATGACTAACCACCGTCCAGTGACTAAGGCCTAGCCTTTCAGCCCACACTCTACAAATTTTATTGCAAAGGCCTTTAACGTACGAAACCCATATCAGTTGGGATCATTACAATTTGAGTCCTTACAATTGGTGCCGTCTGTGGGGAGGCTTATGCGTTGGCACAGGCGGCAGTTAGTCATGGTGGAATCGAGCTCTTGTCGACAAGGGTCCCTAAAAAAAAAAAAAGGTTTGGTGAAGAGGCTAGCTAGGCGAAAGCCTCTCCATCGTTTCCAGTGGCACGGGTAGTTCTAGGGGCTTCCAGCATCAAGTCAACGCCCCGTACCCTTGTCAAGGGGCTAACCCCCAACTACTTAAAGAAAATCTAAGTTTTGGATAGAACCAAGGTATTGCATGGTCCTCGGATTCAAACCTATGGGGAAACCAAGTACATCAAAAAGAAAAGATAAGTTTTGGACAGAACCAAGGTATTGCATGGTCCTCGGACTCAAACCTATGGGGAAACCAAGTATATCAAAAAGAAAAGATAAGTTTTGGACAGAACCAAGGTATTGCATGGTCCTCGGACTCAAACCTATGGGGAAACCAACTACTTAAAAGAAAATCTAAGTTTTAGACAGAACCAAGGTATTGCATGATCCTCGGACTCAAACCTATGGGGAAACCAAGTACATCAAAAAGAAAAGATAAGTTTTGGACAGAACCAAGGTATTGCATGGTCCTCGGACTCAAACCTATGGGGAAACCAAGTACATCAAAAAGAAAATCTAAGTTTTGGACAGAACCAAGGTATTGCATGGTCCTCAGACTCAAACCTATGGGGAAACCAACTACTTAAAGAAAATCTAAGTTTTGGACAGAACCAAGGTATTGCAGGGTCCTCGAACTCAAACTTATGGGGAAACCAAGTACATCAAAAAGAAAAGATAAGTTTTGGACAGAACCAAGGTATTGCATGGTCCTCAGACTCAAACCTATGGGGAAACCAAGTACATCAAAAAGAAAAGATAAGTTTTGGACAGAACCAAGGTATTGCATGGTCCTCGGACTCAAACCTATGGGGAAACCAACTACTTAAAGAAAATCTAAGTTTTGGACAGAATCAAGGTATTGCATGATCCTCGGACTCAAACTTATGGAGAAACCAAGTACATCAAAAAGAAAAGATAAGTTTTGGACAGAACCAAGGTATGCGAAACCAAGTACATCAAAAAGAAAATCTAAGTTTTGGACGGAACCAAGGTATTGCATGGTCCTCGGACTCAAACCTATGGGGAAATCAACTACTTAAAGAAAATCTAAGTTTTGGACAGAACCAAGGTATTGCAGGGTCCTCGGACTCAAACCTATGGGGAAACCAAGTACATCAAAAAGAAAAGATAAGTTTTGGACAGAACCAAGGTATTGCATAGTCCTCGGACTCAAACCTATGGGGAAACCAAGTACATCAAAAAGAAAAGATAAGTTTTGGACAGAACCAAGGTATTGCATGGTCCTCGGACTCAAACCTATGGGGAAACCAAGTACATCAAAAAGAAAAGATAAATTTTGGACAGAACCAAGGTATTGCATGGTTCTCGGACTCAAACCTATGGGGAAACCAAGTACATTAAAAAGAAAAGATAAGTTTTGGACAGAACCAAGGTATTGCATGGTCCTCGGACTCAAACCTATGGGGAAACCAACTACTTAAAGAAAATCTAAGTTTTGGACAGAACCAAGGTATTGCATGATCCTTGGACTCAAACTTATAGGGAAACCAAGTACATCAAAAAGAAAAGATAAGTTTTGGACAGAACCAAGGTATTGCATGGTCCTCGGACTCAAACCTATGGGGAAACCAAGTACATCAAAAAGAAAATCTAAGCTTTGGACAGAACCAAGGTATTGCATGGTCCTCGGACTCAAACCTATGGGGAAATCAACTACTTAAAGAAAATCTAAGTTTTGGACAGAACCAAGGTATTGCAGGGTCCTCGGACTCAAACCTATGGGGAAACCAAATACATCAAAAAGAAAAGATAAGTTTTGGACAGAACCAAGGTATTGCATGGTCCTCGGACTCAAACCTATGGGGAAACCAAGTACATCAAAAAGAAAAGATAAGTTTTGGACAGAACCAAGGTATTGCATGGTCCTCGGACTCAAACCTATGGGGAAACCAAGTACATCAAAAAGAAAAGATAAGTTTTGGACAGAACCAAGGTATTGCATGGTCCTCGGACTCAAACCTATGAGGAAACCAAGTACATCAAAAAGAAAAGATAAGTTTTGGACAGAACCAAGGTATTGTATGGTCCTCGGACTCAAACCTATGGGGAAACCAAGTACATCAAAAAGAAAAGATAAGTTTTGGACAGAACCAAGGTATTGCATGGTCCTCGGACTCAATCCTATGGGGAAACCAACTACTTAAAGAAAATCTAGGTTTTGAACAGAACCAAGGTATTGCCTGGTTCTCGAACTCAAACCTATGGGGAAACTAGATACTCCAAGAAAATCTAAGTACCAGATACGGCCCAATAACACGCATGGCACCTCGGGTGATACCTTTAGTCCCTCAGGAGTATGTATAGGTACAAATTCAAACTCTGAGATATGATTCCAAGCATGTTATGTGTACAACTATTCATCCATGTTGAGATAACTAGATCAGAAACCATGAGATTTGTAACCATAATAAATATTCGCAAGGATAACCAACATGTAATTTAAAGGAAAAAGGAGGAAAAGAATTTCATATATGTGGTCTAGGAGTTCAACTATAAGCAAATTATAAAGTTTCCAAAACAAAAAGGAAACTAGTTAATAGTTAAGCTAGAAATAAATACAAAAAGTCGGCCTGGGCTTTTATTTCTTCAATTTCGTTTGGGCCACATCCTGGGAAGGCTAAGTGGGGTTAGCCTCAGAGCCTTGGGAGACTTCTCCTTTTTGGGAAGGCTTGGCAAGATCAGCCTCGGTGCCCTAGGGGACATTAGTAAGGGGAATGGCTTGAAGGGGCTGAACAAAGATGGCTGGCTTCTCGGCATAGGAGATCTGGGCACTGACTGTGGACGGGGCGAACTCCTGAGGCATCTCGGGATTCAGACCTCCAGGTGCTTCTGTCGCAGCATGAGGCTCCCCTCCTTTAGTCGACTCGCCAGGAACGACGACAATCTGAGCAGCTTCTGACTGAGCAGCCACAGCCTCCTGTGGAGCACTCATAGCCTCGGAGCTGGTGGAGGCGGTCTTACGGATGGCTGGAGGATAAAATACGCTCTCCGCCTTCCATAAGTCGGACGAAGCTTCCACCCCAGCTTGTTTAAGGGCCTCTTCCCAAACCTGGGAGCAGTATAGCCTGCATACTCCTGGGATTTGAGCTTTAAGGGAGGCTTGGGTGTCAGCCACCCCCGCCTCGTAACCCTCTTCCACGGCCTTGTCCCTAGCAGTTTCAGCCTCAGTTCTGGCAAACTCAGCCTCCTACTTGGCCCCCACAGCTTCATCCCTGGCAAACTCAGCCACGCCCTTAGCATTGTCTGCCGTGATCAATTTCTTCTTCAAATCACTGATCTGCTCCTTAGCTATCTGCAATTGCTCCTCGGCAGCGAGTAGGTGCTTTGTCTGCTCCTCAGCCTGTTTTTGGGCACCAGTTAAACCTGCCATGGCACTATCCCTGTCTCGGGCAACCACCTTTAAGTCCTCCCTAGCCTTTGCGAGGTCAGTCTCTGAAGCTTTGAGGGTCCGCGCAGCATCTATGCGTTTGGTGCGCTCGGCCTCGGCGGTCTTACTCTGCCCCTTAACTTCTTCCTCCATCCTATAGGTGGCCTAGATGGCCTGCCAATTGAGACGAGTATATTGTGAATAAAAATCCGGGAGCAAAAATTGATGGAGTCGTAGGTTTCAAGAGTCTTACCATACCTAGGAACCTCTTCGCGCTAAGGAAAACCTCCTGCATCCTCATATTCTTCAACTCCTCCATATCAGTGGGAAGCAGCATGGTCCTCCCTAACGCGTCGGCCACATAACCGCCTTCGTCGTCTCCAAGGTCCCTCATGGACGCATTCTCCAACAATGGCTCCCCATGGAGCATTGGGGCGGGAAGCCAAGCACTCGGCACGGATTGGGCTTCGATCCCTTTCTCCTGGCTATGGCGCCCGATCTTTAACTGTTTCTGAGCTCGCGGGGCTTCATCCCTTTCCTGAGAGGATTGAGATTTTCCCCCATCCATGGGTTCCTTACCCTTGGGGCTCCTTTTTCTCTTTGAATCAGTGGGCTCTGGCCGAGGAGGCAGAGCTGATTGAGGAGGAGTAGGAAGTTTGGGACGGGGAGATTGTGGCTGCGACTTAGTAGAGGAAGACTAGTCTGGACGGGCTGGGGCTGAGGTGGCGGAGTTGGAGCATTGGATTGTGGTTTTCCCTGTGTACCCTTCCCCGGCTGACCTTCGATGAGGTCGAACAAACTGGTCGGGGGTTTTCTCTTAAGACCCATCTCGGCTCGGGAAGATGTTCTCTCTGACAACAGTTCCGCTTCGGACAAGTCAGGGTCACCCAAATCACCAGAAGGATCCTTGGATGAGTCAACTCGGTCAAATGCCCCAAAACCCTCTTCGGGCAGACCCAAATTACCTTCGTCCTCTGCTGCCTGATGAGACGACGAAGAGTCCACCAATGGGATGCCCTCAGGGATAGGAGATCTTTCGGAGATCAAAAACCCTTGTTCGACTACGGTAATTTTTGGAAGCCGAGGATGGTTAGCACTGACCACGTGCTTTGGGTCGACAAACGACTTCTGAATGGGATCGTACCCTAAGATTTTGTGAGCGGCTCTGACTTAACCATCCTCGTCATTTACAAAAACTGCAGCTTGGAGAACAGTCTCCAAATCAACCCGGTTAACTAGATGAAAGTGTCGGTGAAAGGCGTTCGGATCTTTAAAAAGAGGCATGTGTATGGTTAGTAATCGAACCACACCAAATTAAAATGGCGCAAAGGATTGGCACCCGTCTACTCTCTGTTCCCCACCTGGTTCTCCCTCCACCATCGGGCATGGAAGGCTATCATGCCATTCCCCGGATACGATAAGAAAATCCTTGTTCAACCCCTTGTTGGAGTCGGGGAGGCACTGAATTAACCGAACCCTATCGTCTCTCGTCTTCATGTAGTAGGACTTGCCCTTCAAATTTTGGAGGTTGTAGCACCAATTTACGTCATGATGGGTTAGTCTTAGCCACATTTTTTCGTTTAAGGCATCCACGCAACCCAGAATCCTAAACATATTAGCAGCGCACTGGGTGGGAGCTAATCGGAAGTGCCTAATGTAACTCTTCATTACCGGCCCCATAGGGATTCTCATACCCCCCTCTATGAAGGCGAGAATGGGAATTACCACCTCGCCCGTCCTTCTCAGTAAATGCCACTCCCCCATCTTACAGTGCCTCAAACTCACGTTGGGGGGAATCCTATAGTCAGCAATGAACTTTTCCATCGCCTCTTCAGTATCAACCAATTTTCTCAATCTAACCATCTCTAAGAGCAACTAAACGAACTTAGTGGATGAAGGGAGAAGGAGAGGAACAGGGGAAAAATAAACCCAGAAAAGAAAAAGCACGAGTTAGTGAAGGCAGAGAGCTTACAGAAAAGAGGAAAGGTGCCTCGGATGGGCTTTTTGTGCTGGAGATAGACTTGACTTTGGATGAAAGTTTGGATGAACCCAGGATGTATGCGCTAAAACTCTTAAGTACAAAAATGAAGAGCCAAATCAGTTCCAAAAATCATTTATACCTACCATTGAAAGTAATTGCACGAATTTTCCCGCCCATAAAGACAAGGAAATCTCCACCGTTAGATCACTATCGCGCCGTTGAACGAGGGAAACACGGAGCTGCCCGCATTTAATGAAGGCACGTTTCACCTTCCAAGAGCTTCAAGAACGTGTCTCGAGCAGACGAAGAGTCTCAGGGACCGATAGGTGACAAGGATTGATACGCTTTGGCAGAGGCCTGATGTCATCAAAACCCTCGTATCCGTCCGAGGATCCGGACAACAGGATTTTGAGGGGCTATTGTGGGGCCAGAAAACTTATGACCCGGCCCACTTTCCATTAGGACCCAGGGCCCGTGTCGAGAAGAGTAGTTGCCGAGGATAAGTAGTGAAAGACCAAATAGCCCAGAGATGTGGCCGAGGACGACCCTGTCCTCGGCATCCCAAGACTTCAAAGGGAAGAGCGACATGTCGTCAAAGGCAGCCTACAAAGCGCCCCCAGAATAAAAGGCGAGTAGAATGGGACTCACATGGTTCAAGAAAAAGACGTCACATCCGCATTAAATGCGCCCACAAACGTTCTGGCCATATTGATGGGAAAAGACTTATGAACAGTGTGGTTTCGGTTATAGTAACTAACAAAAAGTAGGGAGAAGCGGCTGATGGGACAGGTACTCGAATAGGTACCTGCCTGATCGACAGATGGAGGGTCAGGATCAACCAAGGAGGGCTATATAATATAGAGGCTTATGCGCCAAAAAGAGGGGGAACAAACCGTCTCCCAATCCCTTAAGCCCTAAACAAGGGAGAGTTATAAGAATACCAACCCCCTCAGACAAAGTCTAAGGATCGGAGCCGCTCAGGCCGTGCCGGATGAAAGGTCTTATTAGATACGCTACTACCATGAACACCATGACTAACCACCGTCCAGTGACTAAGGCCTAGCCTTTCAGCCCACACTATACAAATTTTATTGCAAGGGCCTTTAACGTGCGAAACCCATATCAGTTGGGATCGTTACAATTTGAGTCCTTACACTAAGGAATAGCTAATACAACATTTTAAAGAGGAATAGTTATTCCTCATTTTGAAAAGTAGCTATTTATAAGGAATGACTATTCCTTGTAATAAAAACATAACCAAACTAAAGAATAACTAAATCATAAGAATAACTATTACAGTCTACCAAATATGCCCTAATTTGTATGTCTGTGTGTATTACGGTTTTCTAATTCCTTGTGCTACTTTCCTTTTGTAATTTTGTTCTTTGTTGCGGTAGGATGTTCTTTGTAATTTCCCTGTGCGGATTGGATTTATAAAGAATGGCGTGCCATTGGTGAACAAAATTACAAAAGGAAAGTAGCACAAGGAATTAAAAAACCGTAAGTTGTGAAATTTTCATTTACTATCATATTGTGATGAGAATAATATTTGTCTTTTTTTTTTCTTTATATATATATATATATATATATATATATATATATATATAAGATAGAAATTCTACTCTAGTTTAATATAAGCATATATATGTGTGAAACTCTCCACAAGCACTTATACTTGTGAAGTGACAATTGCACCAAAAGTGTGCAGTAGTAATAATATTTGTCATTGATTGGCTAATAGGGAATTTTTGGCCCAGTAAACTAATTTTGCAAACATATTAATTATGTGACTAATATTGAAACATATTAGTTATGTGGCTATACTTTTGGAACTCGAGTCTTCCATGGAGAAAATCAAGAGATAATATATTTTTTAAAAGTTTTTAGAGGAACTCAAGTTTCAAAGACTCGAGTTCCAAAAGCGACCACATAACTAATATGCTTCAATATTAGTTACATAACTAATATGTTTGCTTAACAGTAAAAAAAATAAAAGGTTGCTTTTGATGAACACTAGTGAGAATAATTTATCTATTCAATGTTGTATATGGTAGTATCAAGTACAATATGGATTGACACGCATTCAATTGAGCTAAATATCTGATAAAATACATTCAGCAAAAAAAAAAATATCTGATAAAATATAAAGAAAATAGATTAAGCTGCTAAGTACCATAATATGGGAAACGTCAAACACGAGATACTTTTTTCACCCCAATCAACCATAGCCCTATGTTTCAGTAATATTTTTTTTCTTTTAGAAAATATGAATTTTTTTTTTAGTAGAAAAAATGAATTTGGAACCAAGAGAAAAAATGAAAATTCGAACTAACAAGCAATAACTTCTACTTCAGAACATATGCTTTTTAACTTTTCAAGACTTTCCTCAAAAAAAAAAAAAAAAAAACTTGTACGTGCTTTTTAACTTGTCTTAAAAAGTTTTTTTTTAAATTTTTTTTATTATTATTATTATAAGAAAGAAAACTTGAAAAATATTATTAAGAAACAAAAACCAAGTCGACAAGATAAAAGGGCGAAACTTGTGGAGGTATATCTTTCATCCACACAAGAGAACCTGTGACATGACGTGCATATTTGACAAGGTTATGAGCTACAAAGTTTCCATTTCTACAGACATGAGAAAAACTAATATAATGAAAATGCTTTGCATAGAGGTGAATATCTTGGATTAAAAAAAAAAAGAGTAATTCACGTACAAGTTTAGAGTGTACAATCCCTTAGTTCTTTAGTTTTTCCAACTGAATTCAATTATATGGTTGTATTAGTCATTTCAATAGAAATATTATGATATTTTCAAGAACAATTAAATTCAACTATTTAATTCATTGGCCAATACCACTGCATGATTAAATTTAATTAAAAAAAATCTAAAATACTACATGTAAGAGAATTGTGCCGAAACTTTAGACATTAAATTACTAGTTTTTTTTTTGGGTATAATAGTATACCACTATATCATTCTATTGCATTATCTCAAAAAAAGAAAAAGAAAAATGTCATTCTATTGCTTCTTTGGTTGACCAACTCTTCTTAATTATTCAATTAATGAAAATGATCAAATGAGGACACAAAAGATGATATCAATTCCACGCAACTGTAATATCGTAGCTGATGCTTTAGTAAAAAGGCAAAAAACTGTATGGGATTAGAAGTTTGGCTAGAAGACCTCCCCGAGGATATTGCCCCTCTAGTTTTATTTGATGTTCATTAAGTTTTTTCTAATAAAGTCCCAGGCTATTCACAGTTGATGATGATGATGTCAATTCATGCTTCAATAGTGGTGCTCTTGAGTCTTGAGGTCGTTTTCAGTTCTTAATTAGGAGGTTGTATGTTGTTTTGACTATTACACCGGCCAAACTATCCCTGCCCTTAAATGCAAACCAGTTTTATGGTGTGCTCGCTAGTCAATAAGCTTGTAAGTATCTTTACCAATTAATCATGCGAAATGGCAATATGATTTTGATTACTTATGAAAGCTCAAATCTTTCTAAATTTTAAATTGAAAAGATTATCGAAAAAAAAAAAAAAAACTCAAATGACACCAAAATAAGATAATTTTATTTTCCAATAGGCAAATAGTATAGATAATACTCAAACTCTTGAGATTGTCTTTTTCCTTCAAGTAATGCTATGTTCACAATGAATTACATGTGACAAATTGTTATTGATTTTAATATAGACCCACAACTAAATTATTTTTTTGACCATTAGTAATAGACAACAAGAACTTGCAATATAGAATTTGTTGTAAAATTATTGTAAAAATGTTATAAATGCAGTATTTATCTTTTTCCTTGTATAATGCATGGCCAACTTTATCAAAGTTCGAGTGCCATGGAAAAGTCATGAATGGACTATAATAAGAGTCCGAAATTAAAGACTATATTGCCAACAAAATAATATTAGTAACAACTATATTCGTATTAGTAACAGCTTTAAAATTCTAATTTAAAGAAAATATTGGGTTTGGGGTCCATTAGCGGTGACCTCAAAGTAATGCTCACATGGTCGAATAGTTTTTGGTAGCCCATCTTCGTTATTTTAGTGGCAATGAGTTGTAAACATATCTCCCTCTGTTTATAGATTTGATAACCACAGACTTCCCACATGAGGAAACAGAGGTTGTGGGCCAAATAGTAAGGGACCAAGCAAAATAGTTGATATAAAACCACAAACCACATGATCTGTTCATTTAGTGCTCTTGAAGCTGCCTACTCACCAGAGTGAAGTTGCATAAAAGAAGAGCTATAAACGCTTGTGTTTGAAAGAAATATCATTATATGAAACTTCAAGAAAGTTGGTGTAATTTGCTTATAAAATGATGAGAAAGAGTGTTGAGTGTTTTCTTAGAGTTTGTGGGATAACTTCAATGGATGTTAGTGTAATACTATAATTCACTTATTAAAGGAAAGAGTGTTGTGTGTTTTCTTTGAGCCCAGATAAGGTATCTTATGAGATGGTCTCATGATACCACCCTTTCAAAGCATGTGAATCCCAAATGCAATGAGAGAAGAATCTAAAAAAAGACGATCCGATAAGATACTCATGAAAAATCCTTTATTCTTATATTCCTCCCATTTCATGAAAGTTCGAATTTTCTTTGCTATGAGTCATGAAGCATGTAACCGAATTTGTTTGCTTGTAATTAACCAATCATTTATTTCACTATATTGGTAATTTATGCTTCTTTCTGAGTTGAATCTGACCCATCAATAAATTTTCAATCAATTTCAAGCTATTTTGCTTTTATTCCATTAACAACTTCTGCTTCTTTCTTAATTTTGGTGCTTCAACATTTGATTTTTTCCATCTTAATTAGTTCAAATTGTCATTGAAAATTTGCATGAGAATGTTCCTTATTAAAGGAATAAACAATATAGTGAAGGGATGCTGTTTCTTTTATTTTATCTCTCTCTCTCTCTCTCTCTCTCTCTCATAGCAATTTAAAATACAATATGACTTTGACCTACCCAGTTACATCAGAATAGTTAGTAGGCATTTGGTTTGTTGTGATGTGACATTGATGTGATGCACAATATAATGATGTGAGATTAAGTTTTTTGGTTTATTTTATTTTTTTTAATATTACCATAATCTAAAATTACAAAATATATCACATCACCTTCCTAAACAATGTAATGTTGTATTTTTGTATTGAGATTATATTAATATAAGATTACAATAATGTAATATTACAATATAATGTAAAATCACGATAGACCAAACACCTCCTTATAGGCTTTAATCATTAATGTAGGTTGGGTGAAAATTTATGATTTTCAGTGATCATGTTTACTTTGTCTAGATATGTCCAGTTTGTAAGATTCATGAAAGTAAGTAATTAAGCTCTTGTAGCATTTTATGCAGTCGCAAACCCTAAACATTTTTGGCACCATGGTGCTGGACCCTAACATATTCTTTCCCTCTATAGGGGCATTAGAATCATATTTGATATTTATAGGCCTCTACCAGTTTTATTTGAGGAGTCATTTGTTGATTACCCAAGTTGAATTTCAATATAATTCTACAAGGGTTAATTCTTATTTCCCTGGAACTGGTTCACACATTGTCAAAACTCTATACAATACAACAATATTCTTTACTAAATTACCGATTGTTCCAAAATTAAGCTTAAACTGTTATAAAAGGGTATTTAATAATTTACTTTAACATTATTAATGATTAAATTTACAGCTGCTTTTTATTTTAAAATTTTAAAACAAGTGATAGCTCTTCATTTTTATTTAACTGCACGTTCATTACATGACCGTTTGAGTCCATCTATGGAGGAGCAAGGGCGCACAGGGAAGTTCTATTCATTGTTCTTTTATAAAAATCATTCTGTCTATTGAGAACTACTCCAATAAATATAATAGGATAATAGTGTTTTTATTTTTTTTTTAACTTCTCGTATTTGGATGATAATATGTAATTGAGGATTAAGAAATTTGAAACAATAGCAAGATGATCGGAATTTTCCGAAAATTTGTTGAAGTGTTTACATCAAGTAAATCAAAATCAATTCCCCTTCAGTCGGTTTGTTTGCCATGGTACAGTATGATTGTCATTCCCAACTAATGTAACATCACCTTTCACCAAAGGTCGAGAATTGCACAAATCAGAAACAATTGAGGCTCAGATGCAACATTCTACCTAACAACAATACTTAACCTTCTGTTTTTGATATGCACAGTTGGTCAATTTGGTCACTCACTTTACACTGACGATTTAAAAAATAATAAGATAAGCAAAGGCTGGCTGATCATGGGAATATAGTAGACAATATTTTAATTCCATTACATCATTTGATAGTGCCCAAACAGTTTTTGTTATTGGCTGTTGTTCTAGCCACATGAGTTTGGATTTTAGGCTTGTAGCCTCTTAAAAAAAAAAAAAAACAAAGAGAGTATGAGTTTCATCTTTCATGGTTCCCTCACTTTTGGGCAACCAATGAAACTTTACTTTCAATGTATGAGAGTTTCTATAGATTTTAGATTAAATTATTTTGATTGCTTGGACATTCTTTGTTAAGTCCTGGTACCCCACCAAAACCAAATCTCTCTTTATCTCTCTGTCCTAGCCTCCTAGTCATGGCCATGATGTACATGAATATATATATATATATATATATATATATATGGCATGCATGTTCTCAGCTAACAAGGTTGCAAGGGAGACAGGACCCATTAAAAGCCTTTCAATTAATATATTTTAAAGGGAAAAAACAGTGAATCATTTTTCTTTGTTGGACAAATATATATAAGAAGAGAGGGATATATGATATATCTCTTTTACCAGAACTGTTCTAACGGGCTAGTTATCTACAATGAAGTACGAGCAAACCAATCTAAGAACTTGCCTTAACAGCTAACCCATTAGATTTAAAATATGATGAAGAAATTAACTGTCCATCATATACAGAGGGATCTTTGATTTTTAAGCTATATACAACAGGAGTTGGTGGAGCTTTTGGGGGACTACAATGACGACGGATGTCTTTTTGTAAACACTTTTTGAGTTATTTGGAACTTTGGGTTATTAAGGAGGTATCAACATTGGCTTTGAATAATATTTTTTCTAGTTCTACAGCTTGTAATTCTTTGGTTCGGTTTTGAATGAAATTGTGTGTATATATATATTAAAAAATAGGTTCAATCTTAACATTATATATATGATCTATGCAAGGGTCAGGACCATTTAACCCGCATGCAAGAACTTCTGTAGCTATGCAGTACTAGGTTGAGGCATTATAGCTGAAGAGGAAAAATTATGCGGAGCTATCTGGATGGAGGTGGCACGGACAGACGTGGCATGTACAGACTGAACGGCCACGTGGCATTTAGCCCATTATTATGTGGTCTCCAAGGAACCTTAAATGGAAAATACTTGCGACACACGATTAGCCCTGATTTGTAGAATCCCAACATAAGTAGAATTCTAGAATATACACGCATTAATGAGTATCTTCCCCATAAGGAAAAGACTTGTTCCGCAAGCAAAGGAGTCTGGCCCTACGCGACTATAAAAACCCAAAGACCCTCAAGAAAAAGGTACGCACAATTTCTCTAAAGCTCATACTCCCTAACATTGTTGGAGCTCTCTTCTAACTGAACTTTCGGAGGGTCTTTGGCCGGTACCACACCGGTACTCTCTGTAAGGTCTTTTTCTGTGTTGGGCAGGTCTGGTGTCGAGCGTGTTGGAACCGTGTGGCTCACTGGTGATTTTTTTGGCATCATCAGTTGGCGCCGTCTGTGGGAAATTACGAGTAATCAGTCAGTGCTTTATCCCTGAGACAAAAGGTCGTACGGTCCAAACTCGATCGTTGGCATCAGCCAACCAAGAAACTGGAAATCCCCCCACTGTTGTAGAATGGCAATTGCAGACACTCTCGGCTACGATCGAGCGACTTACTCAACAAAATAAAGCTCTTATGCTACAAAACCAAGCGTTGGAAGTGCAAATTAAGCATCTGCAAGAACATCAAAGTCTTATCGCATGATCAACGTAAAAGTGGTCATAATCACTATCCACCCCTTCGAAATATTGCGGAAGGGAACAACAAATAGAAGAGAAGACTGACGACTACAATACTGTAGGACGACGAACGATTGGCCAAAGAGAAGGCAAGAGGCCTAGACACTCTAACAGCCGACCCGTTTGCTCCACCCCACTAAACGCTCTTATCGACCATATACTTACACTTATCAAAGACGACCCCATGTTGGAATGGCCGAGGAGGATGAATGGGGATCCAAGCAAGCGATCAAAGCACCAAATATTGACATTACCACCATGAACATGGACATGACATAAAGGAGTGTTATGATCTGAAACAACAAATGGAAATCCTTGTAGGCCAAGGGAAGTTGTAGCGAACTGGAGCAACCCAGCAAGACGGAAGACCAATTCTCCACGAAAAAGGCGCCTTTTGGACGACAACCACCTTACAAGAGAGACTGGATGGGCAAAAGCTACCTCACCTTTAGAATACCGAATGCCTAAAGAATATATACTCTACTTGCAATTAAAAAAAAAAAAAAAAGGCGAACCAATACCGCCTACCCTTCTACAATATCTCTGAGGTAGTACCGATCATCAAAGTCGCCAAGGTGACGAACAATCTGAGAGATGATCAACTCAAGTAGCGAAGGCAAACATGGAAGGGGGGGAAATAGACGAGGAATATTTGTACAATGCATTGGGTGGACGGTCACTATACTAAGTTACCTACGGGTAGACGCAAGGCCAAAGTCGCCTACGAGTGGACGGTCACTATACTAAGTTACCTACGGGTAGACGCAAGGCCAAAGTCGCCTACGAGTGGACGATCACTATACTAAGTTACCTACGGGTAGACGCATGGCCAAAGTCGCCTACGAGTGGACGGTCATTATACTAAGTTACTTATGGGTAGACGCGTGGCCAAAGTCGCCTACGGGTGGACGGTCACCATACTAAGTTACTTACGGGTAGAAGCGTGGCCAAAGTCGCCTACGGGTGGACGGCCACCATACTAAGTTACCTACGGGTAGACGCATGGCCAAAGTCGCCTACAGGTGGACGGCCACTATACTAAGTTACCTACGAGTAGACGCATGGTCAAAGTCGCCTACGGGTGGACGGCCACTATACTAAGTTACCTACGGGTAGACGCATGGCCAAAGTCGCCTAAGGGTGGACGGTCACCATACTAAGTTACCTACGGGTAGACGTATGGCCAAAGTCGCCTACGAGTGGACGGTCACTATACTAAGTTACCTACAAGTAGACGCGTAGTCAAAGTCGCCTACGGATGGACGATCACTACACTAAGTTACCTACGGGTAGACGCATAACCAAAGTCGATTATGGGTGGACGGTCGCCACACTTAGTCACCTCAACAAGTCCACGACCCCAAGTGGACAACCAACAAGGTGATGAGGTAACACTTAGTCACCTCAACAAGTCCACGACCCAAGGTGGACATCCAACAAGGTGACAAGGTAACACTTAGTCGTCTTAATAAGTCCACGACCCCAAGTGGACGACCAAAAAGATGACGAAGTAACAATCACCTCAACAAATCCACGACCCAAGGTGGACGACTAACAAGGTGACAAGGTAACACTTAGTCACCTCAACAAGTCCATGACCTAAGGTGGACGTCCAACAAGGTGACAAGGTAACACTTAGTCACCTCAATAAGTCCACGACCCCAAATGGACGACCAAAAAGGTGACGAGGTAACAATCACCTCAACAGGTCCACGACCCAAGGTAGACGTCCAACAAGGTGACGAGGTAACACTTAGTCATCGCAATAAGTCCATGACACCAAGTGGACGACCAAAAAGGTGACGAGGTAACAATCACCTCAAAAAATCCACGACCCAAGGTGGACGACTAGCAAGGTGATGAGGTAACACTTAGTCACCTCAACAAGTCAACGACCCAAGGTGGACATCCAACAAGGTGACAAGGTAACATTTAGTCACCTCAATAAGTCCACGACCCCAAGTAGACGGCCAAAAAGGTGACGAAGTAACAATCACCTCAACAAGTCCACGACCCAAGGTGGACGACTAACAAGGTGACGAGGTAACACTTAGTCACCTCAACAAGTCCATGACCTAAGGTGGACGTCCAACAAGGTGACAAGGTAACACTTAGTCACCTCAATAAGTCCATGACCCCAAGTGGACGACCAAAAAGGTGACGAGGTAACAATCACCTCAACAGGTCCACGACCCAAGATAGACGTCCAACAAGGTGACGAGGTAACACTTAGTCATCGCAATAAGTCTATGACACCAAGTGGACGACCAAAAAGGTGACGAGGTAACAATCACCTCAAAAAATCCACGACCCAAGGTGGACGACTAGCAAGGTGATGAGGTAACACTTAGTCACCTCAACAAGTCCACGACCCAAGGTGGACATCCAACAAGGTGACAAGGTAACATTTAGTCACCTCAATAAGTCCAAGACCCCAAGTGGACGACCAAAAAGGTGACGAAGTAACAATCACCTCAACAAGTCCACGACCCAAGATAGACGTCCAACAAGGTGACGAGGTAACACTTAGTCACCTCAGTAAGTCCACGACCCCAAGTGGACGACCAAAAAAGTATGGGGTAACACTTAATCACCTCAACAAATCCATGACCCAAGGTGGACGACTAACAAGGTGACGAGGTAACACTTAGTCACCTCAACAAGTCACGACCCCAAGTGGACGACTAACAAGGTGACGAGGTAACACTTAGTCATCGACCCAAGGTGGATGACTAACAAGGTGACGAGGTAACACTTGGTCACCTTAACAAGTCCACAACCCCAAGCGAACGACCAATAAGGTGACGAGGTAACACTTAGTCATCTCAACAAATCCGCGACCAAAAAATGACAACCCAAAAAGTGGACGGACACAAAAAAAAAAAAAAAAAAAAAAAAAAAAAAAATTAGAGGGACGGACACAAAAGGGGACGGATGCTTATGTCCATGAAAGAAATGGACATGCATGTCCATGAAAAAAAAGAAAAAAAAGAAAGGTGGACGGACACAAAGGGGGACGGATGCATATGTCCATGAAAGAAATGGACATGCATGTCCATGAAGAAAAAAAAAAAAAAAAAGGTGGACGGACACAAAGAGGGACGGATGCATATGTCCATGAAAGAAATGGACATGCATGTCCATGAAAAAAAAAAAAAAAAAAAAAAATAGAGGGACGGACACAAAGGGGGACGGATGCATATGTCCATGAAAGAAATGGACATGCATGTCCATGAAAAAAGTGGACATACATGTCCATAAAAAAAAAAAAAAAAGAGGTGGACGGACACACAAAAAAAGGACGGATGCATATGTCCATGAAAAAAATGGACATGCATGTCCATAAAAAAAAAGTGGACGGACACAAAAAAAAAAAAAAAAGGGGGGGGGACAGATGCACGTCCATGAAAAAAGTGGACGGACACACAAGAAGAAGAAAAATGACGGATGCATGTCCATGAACAAAAGTGGACGGACACCAAAAATAAAAAATAATTGACAATGCATGTCCATGAACAAAGTGGACGACGAGGTAACACTCAGTCATGTCGGCAAGTCCACGACCCAAAGTAGACAGACAAAATACCTTAAGAATGGGACACTAATAGAGGACTACAATGCGTCCCAAAGGTTGAAAGTTTGGGAATGACGCGTCTAGGGGGCAGTGTATCAATGACCTACTGTGCAGAAAGATGCCCAATCCTACGTATAAGCATACGATCAATGCCAACGCTGCAGCAAGACCTCAGGGCTAAACACTACAAAAGGGAGTCGACGAACACCTAATCCTTATCCCAATGGGATGGATCGACAACCAAGGGTATCGACGATTAAGGATGCCGACGGCACCTGATTCTCATTCAAAATTAAAATCCTACTACCTACGGGTGGAAGGACTAACCAAGCCACCAGCAAGTGCCTTGGTACAAAATTTAAGTCCTTCTACCTACGGGTGGAAGGACGGACCAAGTCACCCACGAGTGTCTTGATCGAAATTTAAGTCCTTCTACCTACAAGTGGAAGGACGAACCAAGTCACTCACGAGTGCCTTGATCAAAATTTAAGTCTTCCTACCTTCGGGTGGAAGGACGAACCAAGCCACAAGCAAGTGCCTTGGTACAAAATTAAAGTCTTACTACCTAAAGGAGGAAGGACTAACTAAGCCACCAGTAAGTGCCTTGGTACAAAATTTAAGTCCTTCTACCTACGGGTGGAAGGACGGACCAAGTCACTCACGAGTGTCTTGGTCAAAATTTAAGTCCTTCTACCTACAGGTGGAAGGACAAACCAAGTTACTCACGAGTGCCTTGGTACAAAATTTAAGTCCCTCTACCTACGGGTGGAAGGACAAACTAAGTCACTCACGAGTGCCTTGGTACAAAATTTAAGTCCCTCTACCTACGGGTGGAAGGACGAACCAAGTCACTCACGAGTGTCTTGGTCGAAATTTAAGTCCTTCTACCTATGGGAGGAAGGACGAACCAAGTCACTTACGGGTGCCTTGGTCGAAGTTTAAAGTCCTACTACCTACGGGTGAAAGGACTAACCAAGCCACCAGCAAATGCCTTGGTACAAAATTTCAATCCTTCTACTTACAGGTGGAAGGACGAACCAAGTCACTCACGAGTGTCTTGGTCGAAATTTAAGTCCTTTTACCTATGGGTGGAAGGACGAACCAAGTCACTCACGAGTGTCTTGATCAAAATTTAAGTCTTCCTACCTTCGGGTGGAAGGACAAACCAAACCACAGCAAGTGTCTTGGTACAAGATTTAAGTCCTTCTACCTACAGGTAGAAGGACGAACCAAGTCACTCACGAGTGTCTTGGTCGAAATTTAAGTCATTTTACCTTACGGGTGGAAGGACGAACCAAGTCACCTACAGGTGCCTTGGTCGAAGTTTAAAGTCCTTCTACCTACGGGTGGAAGGACAAACCAAGTCACTCACGAGTGCCTTTGTCAAAATTAAAGTCCTGCTACCTACGGGTGGAAGGACTAACCAAGCCACCAGCAAGTGCCTTGGTACAAAATTTAAGTCCTTCTACCTACGGGTGGAAGGACGAACCAAGTCACTCACGAGTATCTTGGTCGAAATTTAAGTCCTTCTACCTACAGGTGGAAGGACGAACCGAGTCACTTACGAGTGCCTTGATCGAAGTTTAAAGTCCGTCTACCTATAGGTGGAAGGTCGAACCGAGTCACCTACGGGTGCCTTGATCAAAGTTTAAAGTTCTACTACCTACGGGTGGAAGGACTAACCAAGCCACTAGCAAGTGCCTTGGTACAAAATTTAAGTCTTTCTACCTACGGGTGGAAGGACGAACCAAGTCACTCACAAGTGTCTTGGTCGAAATTTAAGTCCTTCTACCTACGGGTGGAAGGACGAACCAAGTCACTCACGAGTGCCTTGATCAAAATTTAAGTCTTCCTACCTTCGGGTGGAAGGATGAACCAAGCCACAAGCAAGTGCCTTGGTACAAAATTAAAGTCTTACTACCTAAAGGAGGAAGGACTAACTAAGCCACCAGTAAGTGCCTTGGTACAAAATTTAAGTCCTTCTACCTACGGGTGGAAGGACGGACCAAGTCACTCACGAGTGTCTTGGTCAAAATTTAAGTCCTTCTACCTACAGGTGGAAGGACAAACCAAGTTACTCACGAGTGCCTTGGTACAAAATTTAAGTCCCTCTACCTACGGGTGGAAGGACAAACTAAGTCACTCACGAGTGCCTTGGTACAAAATTTAAGTCCCTCTACCTACGGGTGGAAGGACGAACCAAGTCACTCACGAGTGTCTTGGTCGAAATTTAAGTCCTTCTACCTATGGGAGGAAGGACGAACCAAGTCACTTACGGGTGCCTTGGTCGAAGTTTAAAGTCCTACTACCTACGGGTGAAAGGACTAACCAAGCCACCAGCAAATGCCTTGGTACAAAATTTCAATCCTTCTACTTACAGGTGGAAAGACGAACCAAGTCACTCACGAGTGTCTTGGTCGAAATTTAAGTCCTTTTACCTATGGGTGGAAGGACGAACCAAGTCACTCACGAGTGTCTTGATCAAAATTTAAGTCTTCCTACCTTCGGGTGGAAGGACAAACCAAACCACAGCAAGTGTCTTGGTACAAGATTTAAGTCCTTCTACCTACAGGTAGAAGGACGAACCAAGTCACTCACGAGTGTCTTGGTCGAAATTTAAGTCATTTTACCTTACGGGTGGAAGGACGAACCAAGTCACCTACAGGTGCCTTGGTCGAAGTTTAAAGTCCTTCTACCTACGGGTGGAAGGACAAACCAAGTCACTCACGAGTGCCTTTGTCAAAATTAAAGTCCTGCTACCTACGGGTGGAAGGACTAACCAAGCCACCAGCAAGTGCCTTGGTACAAAATTTAAGTCCTTCTACCTACGGGTGGAAGGACGAACCAAGTCACTCACGAGTATCTTGGTCGAAATTTAAGTCCTTCTACCTACAGGTGGAAGGACGAACCGAGTCACTTACGAGTGCCTTGATCGAAGTTTAAAGTCCGTCTACCTATAGGTGGAAGGTCGAACCGAGTCACCTACGGGTGCCTTGATCGAAGTTTAAAGTTCTACTACCTACGGGTGGAAGGACTAACCAAGCCACTAGCAAGTGCCTTGGTACAAAATTTAAGTCTTTCTACCTACAGGTGGAAGGACGAACCAAGTCACTCACAAGTGTCTTGGTCGAAATTTAAGTCCTTCTACCTACGGGTGGAAGGACGAACCAAGTCACTCACGAGTGCCTTGGTGAAAATTTTAAGTCCTACTACCTACGGGTGGAAGGACCAACCAAGTCGTCCACAAGTGCCTTGGTAAAAATTCGAAGTCTTCCTACCTACGGGAGGACAGATGAGCCATGTCACCCAAAGGGGCCTTGGTCAAAATTTAAGTCCCTTGCGCCATAAATAATTTCAGGCCAGCCTGTTAAAGACTGACAAGTCTCTCAGGATCCGAATCGAACCGTCACCCCATGGGTCCTTCCACTCTGAGATCACGGACCCATTGGGTGAAGGGGGCAACTGAAGAGGAAAAATTATGCATGACGGAGCTATCTGGACGGAGGTGGCACGGACAGACGTGGCATGTACAGACTAAACAGCCACGTGGCATCCAGCCTATTATTATGTGGTCTCCAAGGAACCTTAAATGGAAAATACTTGCGACACACGATTAGCCCTGATTTGTAGAATCCCAATATAAGTAGAATTCTAGAATATACACGCATTAATGAGTATCTTCCCTATAAGGAAAAGACTTGTTCCGCAAGCAAAGGAGTCTGGCCCTACGCGACTATAAAAACCCAAAGACCCTCAAGAAAAAGGTACGCACAATTTCTCTAAAGCTCATACTCCCTAACATTGTTAAAGCTCTCTTCTGACTGAACCTTCGGAGGGTCTTTGGCCGATATCACACCGGTACTCTCTGTAAGGTCTTTTTCTGTGTTGGGTAGGTCTGGTGTCGAGCGTGTTGAAACCGTGTGGCTCACTGGTGATTTTTTCGGCATCATCAATAGCATAATTTTATGCTATAGTCACGGGACCCTCAACCTCCACACTTCCCACTATTTGATGAATTTGGCGAAGGTAAATGTAAATATAATAAAGCTACAGACACAGCAATTTTACAACAAAATATAATAACTTGTCGCTTATACTTTGTTGTGTAATTGTTGTGTTTGTAACACTACTAATGTAAGTTAAGTCCAATTTGGGTGGTAACCCCATGCTTAAGTCAACTACTCACTTCTTTCTCAAAAAAAAAGTCAACTACTCACTTCCACAGAAATTTCTATTTTTATTTAAAAAGGCACGTATCATATATGATATATTAAAGTCGAAACTAGTGAAATCCAAATTAGCTTATAATTGTAGCCTAATTTTGCGGCAAGTATCTATTTTAATTTTCTTAATTTGGTGTTATGTGACTCATTCATAATACTTAACATAAAAGCCAAAATGCCACCTCATCATCACTACTTTTCCAGGTGTAAGCACAAGTTACAACCTATTATAGTAATTATATGTAAAGACAAGTTATATTTTTCCATTCTAAATTTTTGCCTCATTTTCAGTGTCTCCAAACTATCAATTTATTCAATGGATGCCCCAATTAATGAGAATTGTATCAATATCTCATACCGTCTATATCAAAAGTTGAAATTAGACAAAAATTATAGTTTTTTTGTTGCAACAAATGAGGTAATTTCATATTTACACCAAATTTTCATCTCATGTAATACCCAATTTTGACAGTAGGTTTAAATTGGAGTATTAATCAAGCAAACTAATAGTTTGCCCGAAGAGGGAAGAGGGAAGAGGGAGACATTGTAAACAAAATAAAAGTTTAGAGTAGAAAAATGTAATTTCCCCTATGTCTAAATAAGTTGCACATTTCTATCAATGTATTGAAGTCGAAACACAAATAGGCCAAAGGAAGCTCAATTTTTCTGATGAGTTTTTAAATGCCAAATCCAATTTCCTACTAAGGTATAAGAAAATTGGGTTCGTCTTGTTAGTCTATTGCTTTATTTATTTATTTTTGATAATTTGATAGTTACGACGGGGAGTAGAGGTTTAAACTCTTGATATCTTGGAAAGACCAAAAGGTAGCAACCAATTGAGCTTTAGGTCCTTTTATCATTTCTATAAAAAAAAAAAAAAAAAAGCTTTGAGCTATAAGGCTCTTGGCTTTGTTAGTCTATTGCTAATGCTCTTAATAGATTGATAATTTTACATATCATTTTATGATTGGAATTGGGTAATGTTAGCTCAAGACCTAGGCCTAAGTCCCCCATTACAAAATGATTCTACACCCTTTATAAAAAGCCCCACCTTATAAGAAGGCTAGAATTTTCTGATCATAAGTGATTTAAAAAATAAAAAAGGGTAGTGCATTATTATTATCACCCCCAAAATATTAGACCAATAGAAACTCAACCTAATTGAAATCCTAAAATATTTTGGAAAAAAAAATGTTCTAAGTATATCAAATCATCAATGACAAATAATTTTCTCTAATGGCTTGAGGATTTTAATTTTTGAAACCCAATATCCGACATGGTAGATTGTCAACATTAACATCTAATCTCCCACATTATCATACACCAAACAATCTCTATACACACACACACACACACACACACACACACACACACACACACACACACACACACACATATATATATATATATATATATATATATATATCTTTCTTAGCACCAAAATTAAAATTGAAAATTATATTACAATTTTACTCAATCATGCATCACCCTATACAAGATAAAGTGAACATTTAAAAAAAAAATCTTTTTTTTTGGGTTAAATTTTATGCTTGAACTATGATAAATTTGATTCTCTATATGAAATTAACCATAATCTATATATCTATATGTATATTAAAAGCCAAAACTTAGAGAAAATCCAATTAGATTCTACAATTGAAGTTTAACTTTGCATCTTAATTTATTTATTTTTAGAAAAGGGTTTTATTTCTTAATTTTGGAGTCAAGTGTGGGACCACATCATAGATATTCATCCAAGTGAGTTATTGAGTACAAAAATCAAAGAGTTTAGAATTAATGAACATTAAAAAAAAAATGCTTCACAATAACAAAAATGAAAAATTAATAAAAAAATTAAAATAAAATAAGAAAGCATGGACAATTTACATTTTCTACCTTATAATAATCTTACAAGACTTTTTAAAGAGTTATAAGGCTAACTATCAATAGTATTTAAATTATATATGTAGAAATTATACTATGTATCTTAACGTATATCTATGTATATGCATAGGGTTACATATATATAGATATACATTGAATCTTAACGTATATCCATATATATGTATGGGGTTAAGGCGGAACGTGGGAATTCCCTCTTGTAGCTAACCCAAGGGTATTAGCCTTCTCGTGGGACTAGGGTGAGGTCTGTTGTCACCTTGGATGGCAGTAGCTATGACTCAATCCAACATTTCCTAACGGATGAGTGTCCCAATGGTCACGCCCATGAGGGTCTGCCACAATAGTCGCCCCCGCTCACCCATTTTAGTTCATCAAAAAAAAAAAAAAAAATGCATAAAGTTACAAGCTAGTTTGGTTAATATCAATCACCAAATTATGTGTTTAATTTATCAAATCAAACATTGATTTGATTAGTATTAAATAAATTTATTTAAATATAAAAGTTCCACTTAAATTTATCGTTTTAGGCTTTAAACTATATCGAACTGACCTTGGAATCGTGTGTATGGATCTGTATTTAATGAAATCATAATATTACACGAAATATGATTAACTATTTCTTGAAGAAATTTACTCTATAATCTATATGCAATTATGTCATACCCTTGAGGCCTTTACCTCTTCCACTTGATGGAGCCATTGAGGCTTGTACAACTAATATTAAAGCAACACAGTAAGTATAGGGCACATCTTTTCGTACTTATGGTGTAACTGTCTAACTTTTGTTAGTAGGTGATAAATCTTAACTATATATATATATATATATTTTTTTTTTTTTGAGATAGTTTTAACCGATGATGGCCACTTCTAATAATATCTCTTTATCATTAAACCAATATACCAATCGATTTTTAGTGTAGACGAGGATTGAACCCCAGATTTCTTGTTCAACCATCAAAGATTTTATCGATTGAACTAATTGGGACCCACATCTTAATTACAATTTTTGGTTATTCTTGTTCTCAATCTTTGTTAGTCATTGGTCCCCTCCACATTTTTCTTCAATAGCCGCAATTGGGGCTATATTATCTTCATTTGTGAAAAAAGAAAAAGAAAAAAAGAAAGTTTAGTGACATTGCTTCAGTGAGAAAAATAAAAAAAGTTGGTTGAGGGAGGTTAAGCCTACGTTTGGATTGCACTGAAAATGAAAGTTTTCTGCGTCTAGCGTTTTTTGTGTAGGTCCCTTGCACTGTTCACGGGACCCGCAAGTAAGATTTCAGCACATTTTTCTTTAAAACTGGATCTCACGACACTATTCACACATTTAAAAATAAATTTGCTATAGTGTTTTCAGTTTTCAGCAATAAGCGATATCCAAACAGACCTTAAATTGGAAAGAGAGAGAGGAGATCTATCATTTATAAATAAATTACATAAATGTTTGATTATTATTCTGTATTTTAAAATTAAACCCCCTAGTTATTTGTTTTGCATGTTTAATTGTAGCGACCGTGTGGCGTGTGTCATACTTAAACTAAAATGCTAAAACAGATAAACATTCATTTTATTGTTTTGCATGTTTGTATCACGAGAGAGGAGAGACTACTAAAAATTTTCAAACTTGCTGACTTGTGGCTAGCCAGTCGTATAGAAGAGGCATTAATAACTCCATAAAACAGAGAACCTACTAAGAAAAAGGGGTTCATTTTTTTTCTTTTTTTTTTAAATAGAAAAAAAGGGGGTTCATCTATATATAAGAACTGATATTACTTTCATGGATTTTTCAAATGCAACAGAAGAAAGTAAATTAATAATCCAAAGTTGGGTGGGTGGGGTTGGGGCCGGCCTATCTTTGCAAAATGCATAGGTCAATTCCTTGTATATAAAGTGTCATATGTCTCCTACAACTACTTTCAGTACACTTTTGTTTTTATAAACTCTTGCTTAGCCATATACGAGAGAATGACAAAAACTTTTCTATTGAGTCAATAGAGTAAACAAGGTGGTGTAAAATAATAGGAAATGCCAAATTTACCATTAATTTTATTACCCAAAAATAAAAACACTTACAAAAAAGCAATGATAAATATTATTGGTGTCACTTCAACAACCTAATAGATAATTGTCTGAATTATATACATTTTTTTTTTATAAATAACATGTCAATTTGTAATATTTAAATAGTAAAATTTATAATATCTATAACACCAAATAATATAGTTTTGTAACTCAATTAATCGACAATTCTTGATATTTTCATTGAAAAGGTGTTTGATAGAATAGTTTGAGAAATGTTGTTTGTAGTTTTTTAAAATACGTGTGGATGAAAATGTATGTGAAAAAGTGTATAATATTGTTTAAAATGTAAAAATATAAGTTTGAAATGGGATAACAAACAGGCCTCAATCTTCTTTTTTAACTGTCAAATTGTTAAAAAAAAAAAAAAGTATGTAATTTTTAAGTAGATAAGGTGGTCCATTGTTTGTACTAAAATACATGTGACGAGGGAATCGCCTAACTAGTGTATGTGACGATATTACTTACTATTCTGATTCTCAATGGGCGCACCTCCCAAAACAAAGGATGGATGGGTTTTCAAATTTCATTACTAGAGTTAAAGCTATGTTACTGTTATATTTGAAAAATGTTAACTTTTAGGGATGAGATGACACAGATTACTTTATTGAAAAACCATTATACTACTACGGATAGATGATTTAGATACATTTAATTGTAAAAGATTTGTTAGTATAATTATTTAAAATTATAAGAAATATAATGATTTTTCCTATAAGCGTGACCTTGCACCTTTTGGTGTATCTTTAACATCCAAGATTCAAATTTCACTTCTTCCGTTGTAACTATTAAATTATAACAAAATATAATTCGATTAACAGGTGCTTTTAGTACTTAGTATATTTGTTAATGGACTATTTTAATAAATTTTTTAATTTTTATATCACTTTTATGAAAAATAAAAAAAAGTAAAAAAAAATAGTTTTTTTTTTCACTAAAAATTTTTAAAAATATTTCCTAAATCAATGTATTTAGGGCATCTTCTAACTTTTTCAAAAAAAAAAAAAAAAAAAAACTTTGAGGAAAGATTGATTTTATCAATTGGGTTTGTCGATCTTCAAGAAAATCTTCATCGTAGATACGATCAACAACGAGATGAAAAACATAATCAAGTCCAATCATGGGAGGACACAAGTCACACAACCATTGTTAAACTTCACCAGTACTTCAATAGAGGACCATTAATCTTTGTTGACTTCAACAACACCATGTTTGGGATTTTATTTATTTATTTATTTATTAAAGAATAGAATTGAATGGAATAGACAAACCATTAAAAAAATGGAAGGTAATGAAATTGAATATGATATAGCTTTTTTTTTTAAAAGAATAGAATCGAATGGAATAGACAAATTCATAAAGAATGGAACGTAATGAAATTGAAGACGATATAACTTTTTAACCTATTTTAGAGTTTATGAAATGAGGAAGGAAAAGTAAAATGATATAGTTTATAACTATTATCATGCCACTCACCTATTATTATACCATTCACCTTTTTGTTTGCTGCCCCTCAAAATAGGAAATAATATGGAATAGGTATTCTTTTATAGTTATTCTATTCCATTTCATTCTATTTGTTCTTACTAAATCTTAAACAAGGAAATGAATAGAATATTTTTAACAATTCTATTTTAATCTATTTCACTCCATTATTTTCTCCTCGTTTTTTCTTTTCTTACACCCCGCACTAATGCCATGTTCAAATATTTATAAAAAAAATTTAGTCCATAAGTATGTTAACAGTTAGGAATAGTTACAACAACAACAACAAAGCATTAGTTCTAAAAATTTGGGATTGACTGACTATAGATTCTCAACAAATTAGTTAGAGTTGGCTACATGTATTATTTTTCTCCATTCTATTTTATTTGATATCATACTCTCTATTACTTTCTTAATTAACATGTATTTTTTTCCTAGTTTCTACTAATGTTATTTTTTTGTATTCTCACTTTCCTTTATGCATGATTAAACTGTCTCAAGTGACTCTTTCATCTTTATATCAATAAGGACTATCCTTATTTTTAAAGAGGGTCACCGGTGTGAACTCATCGACCCAACATCACATGACGAAAATTGGTAATACCACATATATTATCAGGGTCTTGATAAAGTTATCATTGTGGGCACAACACATTTGTTGAAATATCACTACTTGAAATGCTCAACTCTTACCAAGCATCATATAAAACAATATGAAAACTCTTACTACCAACTCACACCATCATTTTATTGATACGGCTTAAATTTATGGGATACCTGATTCACATAAATCTTTTTGTTGGCCAAAAAAAAAAAAAAAAAACAAAATAAAGACAATAACAAGGGAAAAAAAAAAGTTAAGAAAGAAAGAAAAGAAAAGATAGAAATATAAGCAAAAGAGAAGAGATGACATGGACGGTGCCACCCGTCACCGTATCTTTGCCTTAAAATAACGACTCTGTCTCCCCATATCCAATTCCATTTTCACTCACAAACTCCTTTTCTCTCTTCTTCTTTCTCTTCATTCTTCACAACACAATCATCATCATCATATTTCATTCATTCATATTCTCTCTCTCTCTCTCTCTGTCGCTCTGAAATTACAAACAATCCAATCCTCAAAAGCCTAAAAAGTTAGAGAGAGAAACCCCATAACATAACGCACAGCAATAATTCACTTTTCTTTACAACTCTCTCTTTTCTCTTTCTTTATTGCCAGCTCTTCAAGCTCGTCCTTCCCCATCACATAACATAACTCCCATTTCTTTCCTCTTTCTCACCTTCCCATCATCACTGCCACACCACCACGATCTCAGGTACCCTCTCAATTACACTCTCACTCTGATCAACTTTTTTTTTCTGCCAGATCTCTTTCCTTACGTACTTGTAATTCGATCGCCTTCTTTCATCGTTTTTTCTGATTTATGATCATGTTTCTTGATCTGGGTCGTTCTTAATTTCTTATAAATTTAATGGGTTTTCGTTGTTTTTAAATTTTATTATTGTTTTTTTGTATTCAGTTTGAGCTCTGATCTGATGGGGTATGTGGGTTTTTGTTGTTGTTTATCATTGGTTAGTTGCTTGATCATCTATGAACTTTGTTATTCGTCTGTTACTTGTTTGATCCAGCTTTTATGTGTTATTGTCCTCACTTGAATTTATGTTGTAACTTGAATGGTTATTTGTAAAAGTCTGATAGGATGGCTTTTGTATTTGTGATATAGATGGTTGATTATGAAACTGAGTCAAAAAAAATCAAGGAGATCCAAACATTTTGAGCTTTTTGCATTGGAGTAAATCCAGTGATTTATAATTGCTTTTGGGTTTTTGATTATGATTAGAGTTCAAGCCTTGGTGCGATGGCAAGTGCCTTCCACCAAAAGCAGATAGTAGGTTTGAGTTTGGGAATCAGCCTCTCAAAAAAGAAAAAAGAAAAAAAAAAGAGTAAGGCTGCCTACCAATCACCTCTCTCAGACTCCGAGAAAGTGAGAGTTTTGTGTATTGGGTATGATAGTTTCATCAATGTATTGTGATCAAGGCATTATGGGTCAGTCTTGTAGAACATAATTGCTAGATTATCCATTCTGGATTGGAATCTCAATGTAGCCGTGTCATGTATAGTCATTACTGCTCTAATTTATTTTCAAGATTTTTGGTGTTATGAGAGTATTTGACAGACTTTGAAGACATGGATTCCAACGTTGATTTTGAGCGAGCTTTTCTAGGGATGATATGATTTGTAGGGTGGTTATGTAACTTAACTATCAAAAGAAAAATGGGATGATATGATTTGCAGCAAGAATGGATTGAGGGTCATCCTTAACACGGGGAACTTTACAACTTGGTTTCATTGCATTTTGCTTCAAGCGGTAATGTAAGATGGTATGCAACCTCTGGACATGGCTTTGGTGGCTCTTGTCTACTTGATATGGGAATATGCATATTTAGTTTCAATAATAGATTGGTTGCCAAACTGTCTGGAGTTTCCAAGGATATATTCACATTAAGAAGGGTCATCATTTTTGCTACTAAATAAGAATGCTCGTTGTTGATTGTTTGATACTTATACTTCAATTCAATTCTTTGGTAAGATATGCATGCAGGATACATGGTGAGAAAACACTCAAAATATAATGTTATTAGTTGACAGTTCTCTTGATGGGAGTAGTTCACAAGTTGGTCTTGGGATATATATGTAGAAACGTGAAATTCCAATGATGACACTGACTCTAGATAAAAATTCCTTCTGGATCATGTGTCTTTTAATAATTAAAAGAGGATGAGCTAAGTATGAAATCTTTGGAAGGACCATTATGATATTGGGACTTGGATCATAAAGATATCATGATGTGAATAGAACATCTAAACAGTTGCTCTTCTATTAAAAGAAGTTTTTTCATAATGAATAAGCGGCTCGAATTGGTAGAGCAACTGGTAGAATAGCTGTGGAGTAGCATATAAAAGAGAGAGCAAGAAAGAGAGGTAGTATTGGAGTATAAAAGCTATGGGAGTTATAGGACACTGTGATCTTGCTCAAGCATAATTCCATGCAATTGCTTTGTCATGCATATAGGGCCATGTTTAGGGTTTGAAGAGGTGGAATTTTATTATGTCTTAGCTGATATATCACTGTGAATGGAGGGCCATTGAAATAGCTAAGAGACAGCTGAACTTTGAAGAGCAATATCTTGGAGAATATTTAGGGTAGGAAAGCCAACTGTTGTGGATTCTATTCATGTGATGAAGAAAAGGGGAGAGTTCTCTTCAGCACTTATCAAAGAAGAAAAAGAAAAGGGGAGAGTTCTCCAATATCAGCCTACTCCAAGATGACTTGTGATAAATGGCAGAGTAGGCAAGGCTGGTGCAGAGCAGGGAGGTTATGGTCCCCTGCATTTTATCGTTCCCAATAATTACTTGTTAAAAAATATTCCATTATTGCTTTTAACATAATTTCCCCACCCCCCCCCCCCCCCCCCTCCCCTCCCCTCCCAACCCAAGCTGGGTTTCTTGATTATTGTACTTTCATTTGATCATCCTTACAGTATATGATTTGTATACTGTTACTTACCTAATATATATATATATATAATTGCCTGCCCCTCCCCAAAATTTTTGGAATCTTTTCCACCATTTGATATATTCCACTTTGGCCCCCCTTAGAAAATATTTCTGGCTCCGCCATTGCTTCTGATTTTGACAACTGGAACCAGACATGAGGTAAAACGTAAACCAGATTTAAGATTGCAAATCCAATGCAGATGCAAGACCCTGATGGTAAAGAATTGAGATGTTTGAATTCCAATCATAGTGTATCAGACACAATGCAGCAGTTAGACATTAACACTTATGCATGTGCTTGTTACAAAATAGGGATCTGGCATAGTGGCACATGTGTTTATTATGGAGGGTTTCTGTATGTGAGTTTTAGTAATTTATTATTTTAACTTAATGGGGATGTGGGCTGAACCCAGACGTGGTAGATACTGGCAGTTCATATGAACCATTATGAGAAGGTATCCACTTCCAATAATAATAACTTTCGTAGAGACAATATATATGTTTTATGATCTCTATGAAGTGTTCTTGTAGTATATATGCTGATCCACTTTTTTTCTGACTAATTGAAAATTATGTTGCTTTTTTGCTTGGGCCATTCTTAATTCTTTACCTTGATGTTGCAATTGCACAAAATGAATTTATTTGCTGTGAAACTGTTACTTTGTTGTGATCTCTGTATGTAGTGGAACCATACAAGCAAAATGAATATAACATGATGCGCTTTTTTTTTTTTTTTGATAAGTAAGACATTTGTGCCTGATTGTATTTACATTCTGCTAATTCTTCCCTTGTTTTTATTTTCTTTTTATTTTTATTGTTCCCTTATACGATTCTCTCTTTTCTGTAATCTCTGCTTATCTAATGTGGTTAATAGACATTTAGACTGTTGGTAGCTACAGCTACAACATAGATAGCAGGCTTCTGATTTGTTGAGTTTGTTCTTGACATCTATTTAATCTCCCCATTTCTTCTCTTGTGCAGTTGAGTCTTGTGGAATCTGTAGACTACCAAAACACAGGAGTTCAAAGAACATCTTTTTTGTCTTAGTTGGGACATACAGTACCAAAAAGGCTTTCAGGCAATGTCTAGCTCTGCGAAATTGGATCCTGCATTTCAGGGAGCTGGTCAAAGAGTGTATCCTTACTATGAGTAGTGGCATAAGTAATGAACTTGTGCACAGTGTTTGTTTACGTAGTTCTTTTTTGTTTTGTATGCAAGAGAGGAGTGAACATTATACAGTATTACTTATATGCTGAACATGCTGCCTTTTCATTTTAGTTGTTAAACTTAACATCTTACAGAGGGACTGAAATTTGGCGAATTGAGAACTTTCAGCCCGTTCCATTGCCAAAGTCTGAATATGGAAAATTCTACATGGGGGATTGTTACATTGTCTTGCAGGTACAAACTGCATCCAGTGCTCTTCTCTCTGTCTTTGTCATTTGTTGATTAGATAAATGAAAAAAGAGAAAAAAAAAGGGGTGGGGGGAGGTGGATGGGGCCCCATATCCTTCTGAAATGTAATCTTTGTCTTTCATATATATTTACTTGCTTACCTGTCATATATTTCTGTAGACAGCACAAGGCAAAGGAGGTGCTTATACCTTAGACATACACTTCTGGATTGGGAAGGATTCAAGTCAGGTGTGCCATTTTCCATTTTTTTCTTCGTTTGGAGTTTGAACTAGCCTTTAAGATTTTGTGTTCATATAAGCTAAGAGTTGACCTGAAAACATAATCTCACTAATCCTTATAAATTCTTATAGGATGAATCCGGAACAGCAGCTTTAAAAACTGTTGAACTTGATGCGGTTCTTGGGGGACGTGCAGTGCAGCACAGGGAAATACAAGGCTATGAATCTGACAAATTTTTGTCATACTTTAAACCTTGTATCATACCTTTGGAGGGTGGTGTTGCATCTGGATTTAAAACGCCTGAGGAAGATGTATTTGAAACACGGTTGTATGTCTGTAGAGGAAAACGAGTTGTCAGAATGAAGCAGGCACCGCAAATTAACTTCATTAATTCAATGAACTTTAGATGTCGATTTTCACAGATCAAGGAATCATCATTCTCCATTTTGCTTGTGCAGGTCCCTTTTGCTCGATCCTCACTGAATCATGATGATGTATTTATCCTGGACACTCAGAATAAGATTTATCAGTTCAATGGTGCAAATTCCAATATCCAGGAAAGGGCCAAGGCCTTGGAAGTAATTCAGTTTTTGAAGGAAAAGTATCACGTGGGAACTTGTGATGTTGCAATTGTTGGTAAGGTCACATGTATATATGATTGTTATGATGCTATTTTTCTTTCTATTATTCTCAAAAAGTTTACATTTTCCTACCACTATTTTGTTTTCATTCATTTTTAGTTGTACCCATGGTTCTCAATTCTTCATTTGATTACTTGGTTGTTCTTAATGGTGTTCACCATGCCAGATGATGGGAAGTTGGATACTGAGTCAGACTCTGGTGAGTTCTGGGTCCTCTTTGGTGGTTTTGCTCCTATTGGAAAAAAGGTCACTAGTGAAGATGACATTATTCCTGAGGCCACTCCTGCTAAACTTTATAGGTATTTTATTCCATCTTCTTCTTTGTATGTAATAGTGAGGCTTTCTCCAGTAAACTTTCTTCCTTTTATATGTCTCTTTGTTTTTACTTCTATATTATGATAAGTCATAGCAGCATGTGGAAATGGAAAGCAGATACATGTCTAAAATTTTTAAACTACAAAGCTGTGCCCTGTGGTGCAGGAATTAGACTTTTAGAGTCTGTGGTGGTTATGCACATGCGGTTTACTTGTTCCCCTCCCCACTTGCTCTCTTCCCAAAAAAAAAAGAAAAAAAGAAAAAGAATTGCAACTTATTTAGTTTATATTATTTTGGCCCTTTGAGAGAGCAGACATTTTGAAGGTTAATTTTGCATCTACATGGTAACTGCTACTTCCATAATGCATTTTGTATGTGCTACAGTATTAACCTGGCTGGGAATCGTTTCCCTTCTCCTTTGTACAGAGAGTTTCTGATCGGTGGCTATAGTCTGCATCTCTGTCTGTTCTCATTAAGTCTGAATATTTACAGATTCAGAAATGCTCAATCATGAACTGTTTTTTAACCCAGTTGATCCTCCATCTTCATTTGCTTCTGATCCCCTATGTTCTCTCTCTCTCTCTCTCTCTCTCTCTCTCTCTCTCTACACACACACACACACACAAAAATATTTATTTTTAGTGAGTATGCTTATAGAGTTGCAATGTCATCCTGCAGCAACACATTTGAATAATATCAGGCTGTGCCATCTCCTTACTGTAAATTTGCTGTTAGTTCTATCCTAACCACCAAATAGCAACTTCAGATGGGCTCTTTAACTTACTCTAATCTCTATAGAGTAATTAATGAATCAAGTTACAGTGAAATACATGCCCTTTTTCTCTCATTATATAGTTTTTTCTATACAAAGATGAAGAATTTTATGTTGCTAATATGGAGGAGAGCTATGGAAAAATGGCTAGATGTTGATTTGATTTTGTCAATCATCTTTTTTCTGCTTTCTAGAAGCTCTATTAAAGTTTAAGGTCTTAAGTTTGGATAGCTAATACATTAACTGCTTTCTTAAAGGAAGAATTAGAACAGTTAGCTAATTGCGTTGCAGGTTCTATGAAGAAGTTGCTCTGTCGTGTGTGTGTGTTTTCCCCCTTCTTATGCTTCCTTTGGAAGCTTTGATATTTTCAAGGAGTTTTTCTCAGTGTCTTTACTTATCTTTCAATAATATCCAACAGAAATTTTCACGGAAAAAAAAAAAGAAAGAAAATAAAGGAAGGAAAAGATCACAAGTTGATTTTAAATATTTGTCAGGCAGCTTCAAAAAATCTAATTTTGTTTGCATTTATGACTTACTGGTATAAGAGTAAATGATATTACTTACATCTTCAATATTGTCCTTGAGGTCAAGCATCTAACCAAGAGGCTGATAGTGATATATATTAACAACTTAAATGAATTTCTTGCCTGTCTTTTGTTCTTTTCATTATTTGTTATTTCATTCATTCCATATTAAATGTCTTGCTTTCTTTTTGGAACGTCCCTGAGTAAGTATCCACTTTCAAAAAGTCAAGCATTTAAACCTTCATCTTCCAATATTATCCAATAGTAATTCAAAAGACCAATCAGGACACATTTTAACTTTATTAAACATCCTGCCTTTTCAAACCAAGACACTCAAATTAGGATGGAGGGACTATGATTTTAAAAGGTATATATTATTATTATTTTTTTTTTTGATGAAAAAGGTATTTAATGGTTGCTCTTGCCCCATCATTTTCTTCCTTGTTTGGATGAAAGATAGCATGCCAGTGTTTCATGATGACTAAAGTTATTAACATAATTTTAACTTGGCTTGCTGGTTTCGACAGCATCACCGACGGACAGGTGAAGATAGTAGAAAGTGAACTATCCAAATCCCTGTTGGAAAACAACAAATGCTATCTACTGGACTGTGGTGCTGAGGTATTTGTTTGGATTGGCCGGGTAACGCAAGTGGAGGAGAGAAAAGCTGCCGTCCAAGTGGCTGAGGTAGTAGCGTAGCATCCAATTCTCCATTTCTTAATGAAAATAAGGATTCTAAACTTCAATTTTTATCTTCAGGAGTTTCTCACCGGTCAAAATAGGCCAAAATCTACACGTATTACCCGGCTTATTCAAGGTCATGAGACGCGTTCATTTAAGTCCAACTTTGATTCTTGGCCCTCAGGTTCTGCCACTCCTGGGAATGAGGAAGGAAGAGGCAAAGTGGCAGGTAGTGATCATTTCCTCATCCCTAAATTAAATTGGAATATCTGGTCAATCTTGTTGAATATTGTATTTTGTACATTGCTAGCTCTGTTGAAGCAACAAGGGGTTGGTGTCAAGGGCATGGCAAAAGGTGCGCCTGTAAATGAGGAAGTCCCACCTTTGCTTGAGGGATGCGGAAAGATGGAGGTCTAGTTAATAATTTTTGTTATCATTGCATTTGGAAATGAATTGATTAATTGGCTGGTTTGAATGGATTAATGTTCAAAACATTACCTATGGACTATTTCCTTTTCCGTAGGTATGGCGCATTAATGGCAGTGCCAAGACTCCATTGCCTAAAGAGGATGTTGGTAAATTTTATAGCGGGGATTGCTACATTGTTCTCTATACCTACCATTCAGGTGATAGGAAAGAAGACTACCTTTTGTGCTGTTGGTTTGGAAAGGACAGCATTGAGGTAAATTACATCGTTCTACTTTGGGTTTGAAATTTTTAAAAGAATGGCTTCATACAGTTGCATGCAGTTCTTGTAATATACAATGCAGAGAGATGTATTTTCGAACCCTTTCTGGAATTAATATGCAATTCACTAAGCAAGTACCTTTTTTTTTTTAATGATAGATTACACAAGCACCCAGTGAATCTTAAACCCATGACTTCTCCTCCACTCTGATTTTTATTTTTTATTTATTTATTTTTTTCGTTCAATTTTTTTTAATAAATTCAATACTTGCAATGGGGGAGAGGGGGGGCGGGGGGGTTTGAACCTTAGACATCTTTGTTGGAAATACCAAGAGGTGCCAGTTGAGCTATCCTCAATTCTCACTTCTTGTACCCTGTTGTTGTTTTTGGTCTTGACCATTACGTACCAACTGAAAGACAACTAATTTTGCAGTCAGCGAGCCATGTTATGGGGAAAGCATCTAAATACTTTTCATCATCTGTGTTCCTGCATGTCAAATTGCTTGGGACAACTAATTTTACATTTTTCTTTTTAATACACTACCAAAACTAAGCATCACATGCACAATGGTGTCCCTAATACCCTCCAATAAGAAACATATCACATGCACAATATCAACGTTTGTCAGTGCATGTCCAGACATTTTTCAACAAAAAAAAAAAATCCATTAATTTGACAAAAAAAATGCTAACGGAGGGGTTGAGTGCTCATTACGATAAAATAAGGGGGGAAATATTACTAGGTTTTAAAGTAAAGGGGGACATTGCAACTGCACTATACTTTAGAATGCCGGGGTGGGGGGGGGGGGAGGGTAAGAGAGAAGTGCAATTTGCCCTTCTTTTTAATTTTACATATTTGATGAAAATTTTGCAGTTTTGATAATGTATTAGTAAGAATCTAAGATCTTGTACTACATGGTTATGTGTGTCTTTTTCCAATAAGCTATAATATTTGCAACTTCAAACTTTCTTTGTTACTGGGATGGTGAAAATGTGTGCATGTAGGTTCATTTGTGTGTGTATAATTTTTAACTCTCACCTCATATGAGTCATCATAAGGTTGAATCATGATGCTGCAATAGTATGGCACCATTTTGTGCTGTCCCTACTCTTGCAAATTATTTGTATTTCAACTTATAACTTGCACTCCCTGTTGTTGGTTACTTTAAAAAAAAAAAAAAAAAATTATAACTATTAATATAATGACTTGATTATATTCCCCAATCCAGGAGGACCAAAAGATGGCTACTCGGTTGGCTAGTACAATGTTCAACTCATTAAAAGGGAGACCTGTTCAGGTAGCATATTATCTTTATACAAGTTGTGGAATGTGACCCTTTATACTTGCATGTAATGAGTGATTCTTGCAGGGTCGCATATTTCAAGGTAAAGAGCCACCACAATTTGTTGCACTTTTTCAACCTATGGTGGTCCTTAAGGTACTTGCTTAGCTTGCACAAAAATTCACCTTGAATATCAAGATTTAATTCTAATAATGTGATATGAGAGTGGGATTCGTAGCTAACAGTGGTAATTGATTGGTTTTCAACTTTAGGGAGGTTTGAGCTCTAGTTACAAAAAATTTATAGCTGACAAAGGTTTGACGGATGAAACTTACACGGCGGATTCTGTTGCACTCATTCAAATATCGGGAACTTCCACTCATAACAATAAAGCAGTGCAAGTTGATGCAGTATGTTTTAAATCAATCAAATTTTCTATGGTTTTTAAAATATTCTGTCTGTAGACAAATGTTTTGTTTGAATGTACTGGCTTCTTTCTTCAATATTGCTTTACATGTTAGTGATTTGGAAACCATAATTTTTGCCTATTTCTTTGGTTCCAGTGGTCAATGTTTTGATTGTTGAATCTATCATTGGCCATAAAAATGTGTATATTTTTTCTTTTATTAGCACAACATTATGACAGTCAAATTTTGATATCATTTTCCATTCTATTGGTTTAGTGTGACATCTATACTATTATTAAGAGAATAGAACCTTTTGGTTTCCACTTTTAATGCTCCAAAATACCCTCACACATAATCACTATTTTTTTGTTAAAAAATAAAAATCGAATTTTAGGGTTAAACAAGGAAAATAAGATTTTTCAAATACCTAAAATTTAGGTCACATTTTAAATTTAAAACACAATGCAATTCTTTTGTCTCTTTTTTCTTTTTTCCAAAACTAAACTGTAACTAGAAGTAGTTATAACGGTAATTTCAAGAACCCCACCTACCCTGCTTTTTGTGAGAGAAGAGGAGGTTATAACTGCCTGTAAGTGATGGTCTCGCAAGCACTTTCTTTGTTTGTTTTTTTTTTTTTTTTTTAATTCATTTTGTCAAAGGTTTAAAGTTTCTAACATCCTAAAATATTTATATTTGAAAACATGATTTTTGAACATGTTAGAGTTTTATGACCTAAAAAGTATATATATGTTAATCGAAATAAGCCTCTAAACACGTGTGAAGAGGCTGGTGATAATATATAAAATTTTGTTTACAATATGATTATAAGGTAAGTGAACAAGAAATACGAGTAACATGAGCAAGCTAACTCCCCGTTTCCTTTCTCTATTTCGAATACTAAGCATTCTTAAGTTGCATAGTTGCAAGACATTGATCATCATATGAGTCATCTAGATGTTATTCTAACAGAAATATATGTTTTATTCTTGTTTAGGCCGCAACATCATTGAACTCTATGGAGTGTTTTGTCCTTCAATCTGGCTCTTCAATTTTCTCCTGGCATGGAAATCAAAGTACCTTTGAGCAGCAGCAGTTAGCTGCAAAAGTTTCAGAGTTTTTGAAGGTATACTTATAACTCAAAACTATTCTTTTATTGGCTTTACTCTAACTCATTGTGGCTTTGAAATGTAGAGGCATCATTTTAAAAAGTCAAAAGCAAGACCAAGTTGGCTCAACTTGTTAATAACTTGACTATATTTCAGTATAGAGCCTCAAACTAACTACATGGTAGAATGAACTGACCTTTCACTTCTGTTTTTTAATTGAAAAAGGGCAAACAAAAAATTGTAATGTCAAATTTGTTCTGTGTAAGTTTTCACATGTTTTTTCCATTAGAATTATGGCTAAATGATTAAATACACCATTTCTTAGCAAGTTAAGCTTTTGGGACAACTTGTAATTTATCATGGCATCAGAGCAGTTGATCCTAAGTTCAAACCATGACTCTACTACTCCCATTTAAAAAGTTAAAAATCCACATGTTGGGCCCCACTTATTAAGGGGGAGTATGGGCCCACACGCAAAGAGGTGTGTTAGAGTTATGGTTGAATAATTAAATTCATCATTTCCTAGCAGTTTAAGCTTTTGGGACAATCAATAATTTATCATTTAAGCTTTAATGTTCTTTTTCCAAATAGAAAAAAGTAATCGGGCTAGTATTGTTATGTTTTTCTACATTTTCTTGGATGGCAACCAAACAGAGCATTGGGTGGGTTGGGTTGGTTAGTTTTGTCTTTTGCTAATTTTATTAGGGGGAATTTTAAGCTTATGTGGTTGAAAATTGAAGGTTGTTGTGAGACAGAACCAAACCTACAACTTTAATGCAATGTCAAAATTGTTTTATATGTTCCTAATTTGTGATAATACTATTATATATATATAGGAAAAAAGTTAGCTCCAAACCGATTTTTTTAGCCATCTTCCTCTAACTCGTTATGTGGCAATTGAAGAGATCATCCATGTATAATTTTAGTCACATGACTTTTTTAATGATTCATATGACCTGTTTAAATAACACATAGATAGTCTTATAATTCGCCACGTAGTGAGTTGTAGGAGATTTTTCCAAGCTACTTTGTTGCTAATCTTTGTCTATACATGTATGTATGTATGCACTATATGCTGATTCAAGTTGTATGTAACTGAGTACAGTGCTATGTTGAATTTGGAGTATATCCCAACTTTCTTTGTTAATTTATTCAATCACATCTAGATGCTTTACTTCGAATTGGTGTTTGTTTCCCTTTGTAGAAGAATTTGAAAATAAATACGGTAATCAAAACCAAATGTATGAGTTTTGGAATTTATTCCTTGGATTGGCATCATAGCATTCTCATTCTTAACACCTACGAGGAAAAAAGAAGCAGCATTCTCGTGCTTACAATTTATACTTCTAGCAGTCTTAAGCTAGTTTTTGGAACTTAATATAGAAATCAGTCCCTACTATTTCCTAATGTATTGTTGTTAACCAACTCAAGAATTATTTAACTTGTTCAGCCAGGAGTTGCTCTGAAACACGCTAAAGAAGGAACAGAGAGCTCATCCTTCTGGTTTCCCCTTGGAGGCAAACAAAGTTACACCAGCAAAAAAGTTTCTCAGGAGATTGTCAAAGATCCCCACTTGTTCACATTCTCTATTAATAAAGGTATCATTTCTCTTCTATAAGTTAAGTTAATAATTCCTCTTATTAAAATTTCTTCTCCCACGAATGGACAAATGGCAAATCTGAGTTTCATAAGTTGTTGATTGTGCTCGTTATCCATTCTAACTCTGCTTACTTTGATCATTTTGTTGTCACATGGATCCCCCCAGGAAAGTTTCAGGTGAGTTTTAGTCTTCCTTGAATATTAGCTCAGGTTTTCAGTGGCTTCTATATTCATTTTCTACATTATGGCACAGGTCGAGGAAGTTTACAACTTTTCCCAGGACGATCTGTTGACAGAGGATATCTTGGTATTTGACACACATGCTGAAGTGTTTGTTTGGGTTGGTCAGTCTGTAGACTCCAGAGAAAAGCAAAATGCTTTTGAAATTGGCCAGGTACTGCTTAAACTGTTTAGGCTTTTGTCATATTTTCCTTATCATTATGTTCTCAGTTACGAAATTTTATATATATATATATATATATATATTTTTTTTTTTTCCAGAAATACATAGAGATGGCTGCATCTCTGGAGGGATTGTCTTCAAATGTACCACTATATAAAGTCACTGAAGGAAATGAACCATGCTTCTTCACAACATACTTTTCATGGGATCAGAACAAAGCTGTTGTATGTGCTGAAACAACATATCTATCTTTCTGGTTTAGCAATAATTTTTATCCTTTTTCCTACTTTATTGCGAACAATTAAGGCAGAGACGTTTCTTTTGTCATATCTATGCAAAGTTGAGATGATGTTAGTTTTTGATCGGATGATGTTGATAGGAAATACTCCCTCATGTTCTTTTTTAGAATTCTCAGATTGCTTAAACTTAAAAGTGTTACTTTCAGGATGAACTTTGTTCTTTTTACTTATTAAAAATAAAAAATCTATGCAACCCAATGTATAGCCAATGGGTGAAATTAAGTGATATCTTTCTATCAAGTAGGAAATAATTGAACTCAAAGATTCCCAATTGTAAGAGTTTTTGACATCCTCATTTAAGTTTGTAAACGTTTTAGGTTAGAGTTGGTGCATGCTCACTCAAGGTTGTGAATGTTTTAGCTTTTCTAATTCACTTTTACACCCATTTGATCAAGTTATGGGGGTCTTAACAACAAGCAAACCATAGTTAGCAACCAAGTGAAACTGCAGGAATTGATAAGAACTTTGCAAGAATGAGGAAGCATAAAATAATGTCTTAGTAAGTGGACTTGAAGCATTCATGACGGGTGTGTTGGAAATAGAAATTTGAGAGGCAATATCTCATGTCTAATTACCATGTACTTGGGAAACGCCCCTTTGTGCTATTTTAATGATATTACTTATAGGGAAAAAGTAAGTAATTTGAGAGGCATCTATAAGGTAAATATCATTGAGTCTATAAGAACTATGATATTGTATTTACATGATAATTATTATTAGATACCATTTGTTCAATGGTAATGTTTAATCAACTAATCTTTAGAAGAGAAAAGGAATAGCAACAACACCCCCCCCCCCCCCCCCCCTCTGACAGAAGAATTAGTATTGTTTTTGAAGCATAAATTTATGATGACATGGGTACATGTTAAAAACTTTGCTATTTCTGTTCAGGTTCAAGGAAACTCATTCCAAAAGAAGATAGCACTGTTGTTTGGGATTGGCCATGTTGTGGAGGTAAACACCATTTTAATTTAACCTCCTCTAAATGGCGTTTTTGGAATTCTGTTTGTTAAATGAACTTATTCCTAATTTAGACAAGGAATAAATATTCAGAAGTTCATGATGTCTGCTTATAAATTAATCGTAATCCTACTCCTATACATTATAATCATGGACCTGGTGAACTGAAATGAAGGAAGGTATACAAAAACATATGGAAAAGCTAAGAGTTGTAACTTAAATTAGTGGTCATTGTATTTATATAGAACATAAAAGGTGTTATTATTTCTATTACTGTTGTTAGTTTGCCTTAGATCATGGTTCGGCTACATTGAGAGATTTTTAAGATAGAATCTTATGTTAATGCAAATGCAAATCAGGTAAGTATATGAGTTATTTCGAATTTTGCATTCATAGTTGTAGTTTAAACCTGCTCACTTTAGTGATTAACTATGAGTATTACCCCTCTATTTTTTTTTATTGGTGACATCACCTTATTTATTGTTGATTTTGATGTCATTTTCGTCATTGATATTTTAGTTGTTTTTATTGATATCATTTATTCCAAGCAAATTAACTCGACCATATACAGCCTCAAGTCTGATGTTGATTTTGTTGCTGGTAATGATGATAATGATTGGCTGTTTTGTGCTTATGTGTGTGTTCAGGTTTGTGCTTATTTGTGTTTTTGTTGATACCTCAACAAGTCAAATCCTGCTAATTGCATCAATTAGGATACAATTAATTAAGATATTACCATAACTACGTAAACCATAATATATACCCCACATTGCCCATCCTCTGGCCATAGACCATAGTATTCTGACTTCCATCCCTCGTTGACAGTCATTTTTCACTACAAGCTCACGTGTTCCAATTCATGCCAAAGCAGGTCCATTCTAAACTCAATTTTTTCATTTATGGCTTCCTTCACGAGCTCATGTTCCAAAGTCAAGGCGTCTTCAAGTTTGAGGGGATATTAGAATATTTTTTTTTGAAAAGTAATAAGAATTTTATTGAAATGAGACTACTTAATGCAAAGAATGGCATGAAGTAGCCTAAATAATTACAAAATATACAAAATCTAATATGTCAGGATATTATATATTAAAATATTATTGTAAGTATGTAGATCGTTGCTTTGTAAATAGCATGGGCTACTGTGGTTTTGTAATGCCAGAGTCAATTGTGGTTTTAGGGTTACTATACTAAATCTAATGTATTCCTCTATATATCCTACATTGGGTTCATTGTAACACAACAAATTCAGTAGAGTAAAGATGTTGTTTAGGGCTTTCGACTCAAGACGTAGGTCATCAGGCTCAACTACGTTAATTCTCTTGCTTCCATTCTCTCTCTCTCTCTCTACATCATTTTAATTTCTTCTTTTATAAAAAAAAAGTAAAGTGACGGTGTGATATTTTATGCTATTTCTGGGCCAGGATAAGTCCAGTGGGAATCAAGGAGGACCAACTCAAAGGGCTTCAGCTTTAGCTGCCTTATCCTCTGCATTCCATCCATCCTCTGGGAAACCAACCCAAACGGTAAACAAACTGCTAATGCCTCTATTGGTTTACTAAAAATCTTTTCACCATTCCTTTTAGCTGTATCCAACTATCATGTCTTCATTAGTGTAGTCTGAGGAGGTGCAGCCTATACTGTTGCATGTATGTAAACTAGGCCGTAAAGGCCGATTCTGGAACAACCCCCCCTCCCTCCCTGTCCCAAAAAAAATAAGCAAATAAAAGGCACACAAAGAAAAAAAGAAAGTCATTGTAAAGAAAAAAAGAAAGTCATTGTAGAATAATATGACCAGTAAAGCCTTTGATTTGGAGTTCAATTGGGAGGTCTAGAGATTTGATCATTTAACACTTACTTGTTACCTCTTGGGATTGGATACGGTAAGGGGGCCCAGCAGGCCTGCTTCTAGAAGTTCTGAAACATTGCCAAGGGGGGTGCATCTGTATACTTTTATCTTGAAAATAGGAGATGCATGCCTTGCAGAAATTTAAATTGGAAGGAACTTACCTCTCGTAACTTAAAACATCTGCCCCTGACAAAATGTTCCTTTTTGCAAATTGAATTCCCTTCCAAGTAACCTTAAATAATCACTATTAATTAGACTAGTCAGATGGCAAAAAAGAAAAAAGAAAAAAAAAAGGCATCAGGGGCAAAGTGTCATTTACGAAAGTAGGAGATAAATTCCTGACATTTCTGTAAACCTTGAGAGGTTAGTGTGATGTACCTCAATAACAATAATGATTAATGACCCCTCTTTAGGCAATTGTGTCAGATAGGCAATTGTGGAAGATACTTTATGCATGTATCAGTTCATATTTGATATAATACATCCAAGCTAAAAGTGATATCTTGCTATATAGTACCCTTGATCATTAGTTCTAGTGGTAAAGTGAGGGTTAGGGTTTGTGTAGGTCTTAGGGTTCAATTCACTAAACAAAAATAAAATTAAATAAGGAATAGCAATTAGCAAATGATACAAAAATGGGTACTCAGCAGCATTCCATTTGAGGATTTTGCATCTTCAGAGATATAGGGTTTTGCATCTTTAGAGATGTCTATTTCACAGGTTTCACTTTCAGGAAGGTATCTGATGTCAAAGGAATCAGAAGCCACTATTCCATTTGAGGGATTAGATTAATTTTCTCTGAGTTCATATGAAAAATTCTAGGGAAAAGCTTTTCAGCTGGCAACAGGACAAGAAAGTTTATTTAGCCAGATTTTATACGAGTTTGAAGGGAAACAAGATCTCCCATACATAATTCTGGTAGGCAGTGATTAATCCTATTTGTGGGTGAGGTCAGCAATTCTGGGCCTTTGGAAATAAAGGAATGCTATTCATACTAACTTATCATACAACAACTCATAAGAACTGATGAGTAAGCTATATAAGCACTGGATCTGCAGGTGGGAACCATCTGTTATGTATGACTTCAAAATATTGTGTGCAAATCATTTAGTATGAAATGCATATGTGAAAAAGCATTTCCCTTGGGAATATTTTTTTGACTAAATTACAATTTTGACCCGTAAAGTTTGAGGTTATTTTCATTTTGGTCCCTTAAGTTATTTTTTTATTTTTTATTTTTTATTTTGGACTAAATTTGATTCCGTTTTCAAAATGGTCCTTCTGTCCTTCTCAATGATTTGATTTGGCTGTTAAAAGCCAACAAATTTACGTCATATATATACATATATAGAGTGAGAGATGGGTTCAAGTTACACTTGGGTGTAACTTTACAAGAGTTACACATTTTCTTGACCATTGATCTCTATTAAATCTAAGGGTGGAAAAACAATCATGCCATATCATAATTGTCCTAGAAATTTGTAATCAAACCACATTAACTCTCTTCAGCCTTGATCTTTAAATAAGAAAATAAAATTTCTCCAGCATGTTCTTTGTCTTCTTCATCTAATCATCCCTATCTCTGCTACAAAATCTTCAACAACCAGAAATAAAGATATTTTTGCACAACAACGTTCTTTCTACGAGCCAACAAAAATCAATATTAATTTGAGTGAAAAGAATTGACTGTTACTGAGGTAATGCAGAAGGCTGTGTAATATGCAATTATGCTTTGGAGTTCTATGAATCACTGCTGCCATCAATTCAAAAATCCCTAAAGTTTGGCTGAGTTGGGTTCTTAATAGAAAAATCAAAATATAAAAGACTTTGGTTTTGGTGGGACCTTTTAAGCTTTGATTATGTAAAATTTGATGTAAATGGATCTGCAAAAATACTTGCATATATAGCAAAGGATGAGGCACTGCCGCACCACAACGCAAATTATAATCTCACCTCATCCTTTGCCTCTTACTCCCCAAATCATAATTTTAGCCTTTTAGAAACCACTTTTTTTTTCCTTATCAAAATCAAATTATTGAGTGCTTGACAGCGGTGGCTTTGGATGGGGCACTGCCACACCACGACACACTTCTTGAACCAGTGAGCTGATGAGGTGGGCATTGGTGTTTCTAAATAATTTAGAACACATTAATCTTCCCATGAGGCGGCAGCAACACCGTTTGCAAGAAAGATACAAGGAAAATTAAGGTTTATATATATTTTTTCTTAACCATGACATGAGAGATGAATATGCTTCCATACTATTTGTTTGCATGAGAGCAAGAAGACTCTGAGAGAGGAAGAAGATGTTGTGGAAAGGTTCAATTAATGCTGTTTTTTTCCCCTATTGAGAAGAGTTAATGCCTTAAATCACTAATTTCTAGAGAACAATAATGGCATGACCATGAGTGTTCTTTCACCATTAGATATAATAGAAATAAATGGTCCAAAAAAGGTGCAACTCCTGTAAAGTTAAGGAGCCAAAATAAAATCTCCAAGAGATATGAATGGAATGACTATTTTGAAAACGGAATCAAACTTGATGGACCAAAATAAAAAGTTTCAAACTTGAGGAGCCAAAATAAATACAACCCCAACAGTTAAGAACAGAAAGTGTAATTTAAGTCTTTTTTATTTTTAATTTTCAGATAGACATGCTACGCATATTCTATTCATGTTAATTATTACTTGTTTTCATCTATCAGCAATTTTCTTGGTGAACATAAAAGTACTAGTGGGGAAACCTGGGGCAAACTTTAGTTAGTTGGATAAGTCTCTGCCTTTCCCTATTTTCTAAGGATCATTTAGTTGAGCAGCTCTGTTTGACTGTGTGCTATGTGGGGCAAGCTTTGGTTATTTTGAAAAACCTTTGCCTTTTCTTCTTTCTCAGTGGACGGTTTAGTTGGGAAAGTTGTGTGGTCAATGTGGTCTATTTGGTTTTCAAGAACATCTAATGGTAGCATTCAATCTGCATTCCAAGTTATAACCTAAAGCTAGCTTATGATTTTGGTGCAAGTATGGTTGTTGTCATCATTGCTATATATTCATGCTTCTGCAGTTTTTTTCCCCTTATTATACATATCTAAATAGAATCAATTTTATAGTTGACAATAATGATAATAATGGCAATGTATGTGCATGTGTTTGGGACATTCATATACTTGATCAATTCTTGTGCTATCCCATTTTCAGGACAAATCCAACGGGTCAAATCAAGGACCTAGGCAAAGGGCTGAAGCTCTGGCTGCCTTAAACTCTGCGTTTAATTCATCCCCTGGTGCCAAAACTTCTGCTCCTAGGCCATCTGGCAGAGGTCAAGGATCACAAAGAGCAGCAGCAGTAGCTGCTCTTTCATCTGTTCTTACAGCTGAAAAAAAGTCTGATGAATCTCCTACTCGATCCAGTAGCAGTCCTCCACCAGAAACTAACTCTCCTGGTAGGGAAGAGATTACCCTTTTTTTTTACAAGTAATATACATCTATAAATACATTAAACCTCTGAATTGTTTGCATAAAGTTATCTTTTCCAAGGCTGCTATTTTGTAATATTTCAGTTAACTCCTTTAAAACAATGTCCTTTCACATTTTTAACATTAAAAAATAACTTTAGAGATTATTTATTAATTTTTTTAAACAATTTTCTTTTTTTTTTTTTGACAATTTTTAAACTTAGTGGACTAAAATAACAATTGTTCGAATTTAATGGACTAAATGACAAGTGATCAAAATTAATGGACGAAAATGATAATCTTTAAATTTAGCGGACTAAAATGACAATTGATAAAAGGTATAGGGTATGAAGTGTATTTTGTCTTAAAAGAAATGCCATGGCCACTACCTAGTGACTGTTTTTCCATAAAAACTATATTTTTGACCTTTGTATTTGCTCGCTTGTATCTAAAACTTTTGAACGTTTGGCATGTTTGAGTACTTGCAGCAGAAACAAAAAGTGAAAATGATCAATCTGAATCAGAGGGACCTCAAGAGGTTGCAGAAATCAAGGAGAGTGAGGAAGTTGCACCCAGATCTGAAAGCAATGGGGGGAATTCAAAACCAAAGCAAGAGACAGTGCAGGAGAATGATAGTGGAAGTGGTCGAACGTTCAGTTATGATCAACTAAAGGCAAAATCTGATAATCCAGTGACTGGAATTGATTTTAAGCGGAGAGAGGTAGTTTCTATTATGAATGCCTTCATTTTATTCCATATGTAGAATCAGTATTAATGGTTTTTTTTCCCCAAATTTGTAGGCCTATCTGTCAGACGAGGAGTTCCAGTCTGTATTTGGGATTACCAAAGAAGCTTTCAATAAATTGCCAAGGTGGAAGCAAGACATGCAGAAGAAGAAAGTTGATTTATTTTAGGGATCAAACTGATTAAAAGAATGAAATTTCTGCCTTCTTCTGCATCCTTATTCCTTAATTATATCGATCTCTGCTTCTAAGTTGGATATCTGTGGTTTATTGGTAGAACATGCCTGGTTTGCAATGTCTTCTTAGCATTTTGCTATCTGCCCTTGATGGTCAATAGCTGTGATAGCATCGGTATTGATTGTGATGCCATCTGAAGAGTGATTCTTTTATTTCTTTACTTTCAACTGATCCTGCTTTTTGTAATGCTCACAGATTCTAGTTTTAAAGACTTCAGGCAGGTCAAATTCTTTTAATTGGTCAGTATGTATTTCTTTTGTGGTTATCTGACAATCATCATCTTCTATTTTGTTAAAAGGGGGGGTTGTATATGTATTGCATTTGTACGCTATTTTATTATATAAGGAATGAAAATTTGTTTGTTGGTTGCCATTTATGAGTTATGTATTTCTAGCTGTGAACATCCTGGTTGGTTTTATTTTGATATTTATCCTAGCATTACTAAGTAGCTCATGAACTAATACTTCTTCTCTGTCCTCATTCCTTTTCAACTTTCTCATCTTTTACAATCTTTGTTTGCAGATTTTGTTCTCAAATATAAAAACTGGTTTATGAGATTGGAAAACAGGCATATGGCATAATTATGTTGTTTCTTTTACCTATAGAGAAAAATCTTGTACTCGAAACTTTTGAAGTTGGAGATAGTTACATGTTTTGTCAGTGAGAGAGTTGGATGGTGGTTGTGGGGTTTTTTTTTTTTTTTTTTTTTTTTTAATTTGCATTATAAATCCACGTTTAATGAATGATAGGAGATAAGTCTTGCTACAATTTCTATTGTGTGAGTGAAACTCATTTTATGTGGAAGTCTACATACTGTGAACTTCCAAAGTCAATTTGCTCTTTATTTTGGAACTCTGCATATAGTAATAAAATGAAATCATTTCTATATTAGGTTTAAAGTGTGTTTATTCTATACATAATTTGTTTCAACCAAAGTTAAATTCTGGTTTTGGTGTTGTTTGTTTGCCCTTTGAAGCTTGGATGGGGGAAAAAAATCAAAATTGGGATTAGTTCATTGAATAAAAAAAGATTAAACCAATTATATGTTATATTGTTCATGGCTGATCTGGACTCTATAAATTGGTCAACACTTCTAGACTAATATACTAACAATGAAAAAACCACACCAAAAAAAAAAAAAAAAAAAAATTGATGATGATGATGATTATTATTATTACTACAGACGGTTGTTGAGCAAGTAAATTGACGCATGATATTTATACCTTCTTTACTTTATACTTTATGCACTGGTCTGGGATACCAATTGCAAAACCGAGGCCAGAGACTTAAAGAAAAAATATTAATGGAGCTTCTTTTCTTTCTTTTGTTGTTGCTTTCTTCACTTTGGTACAATCTCAATGAATTCTTTGTACACTTCCTTGTACTATAGTTCTTTTTTTGCCCTTTCGATATCTCTTTTAGGCAAGCCAAACTCATCTGAGTTTTGTTCAACAATTGTTTTCTTAATGATATAATTGTTAGGATTCACCCATGGTTTGAAAAATTTTATCATAATTTTACATTATAAACACTGTTTTCATTTTCCTTCGATGCAGTTGGTATTGCCATCAACAAATAAAATTGGTAAATTTGATATAAATAGTTGCATAACACTTTTGGAATCACTCTTTTTCAGTGAGAATGTGATCTTCTTTATTCATATTTTTTCCAAGTAAATTTGTGAGTTTACTTATGCAATTCATGGACTATCATAGTTGAGAGTTCTATACGTTAAACAAAAGGATTTGAAATTTTATGATACTTGTAAATAGTTAAATTTCATGAAATGTGTAACTATTAATTATTGTTTGTTGAAGATACCTATTATCTCTTCTAACAAAAGCAAAAACACTTATAATCTGTCATGAACCACCATGATTTTTGATTTTGGAGGAAGGTTCGCAACCAAACAAAGAGAAAAAAAATTCTTTTTGGTTATGTTAATCTTTTGGAACATGCTTTACATAATTAATTCTAACAACTGACAACCGTGGTCCAAATGCCTTGTCAATTTTTCTTGCAATTGCCCTTGTCCTGCTACTTGTCCTACTAATGTACCCATTCAATGGGAAAATAAAATATGCTAGAATTGAATTTCATACCACTTTTTTTTTTTCCCTGGTAAGACTTAAGAGCTAGCTTTACCCCCCTTGATTTGAGCCACGTATGCCAACTCTCCTACTAAAAATTATTCCTAGTGAATAAGAATAATAACGTAAACCATGGTTTTGGTTGAACTATGATGTGAACTAAAGTGATCCTCATAATGACAAATAAGAAGTCAAGTGGGCTAAATAAACAATTCATTTATTCATATTCAGATTCCATAGCATTCATTCTCTTCTCTTAAGTCTTTAACCCAATTTACACTGTAACCAATTTCTAAGATTATATGGAATATGATATAGTTTTGTGGCACAATAGGAAGATCTTGAAAGAGAAGGCTCATGACCCACCTAAAATTGTGTTGATCCCATATCTTTTACCCTTTGTTTTTTGCCAGGATCGTACCCTTTACCTAACTATAATACTTTAAGCTTTTGATAATCTTTTTTTTTTTATTAAAGAAAGATAATCTTTTTTTTGAGAATGATTAAAGAAAGATAATCTAATTGTGTTCTTTAGGCAAAAACTAGCACTTCATTTAAAGTGACCTTTATTTAAGGCACCACTTGGTATAATTTTTTTTTTTTTTTTTTTTTTTGAGGAATCCCCCACTTAGGATAATATGTGTTTATTTTTGCCCCAAAGTCCACACTACATAACGTACATAGCCTTGTACAATCAAAATGGGTACCCAATATTAATTGGTCCACATCTGTGGCGTCTAAACTCTCAACCATGAACTATAATATCAAACAGCTAATCCAAAGCACCCACCATTTACGAGTATGATTAGCTGAATGTTTTGGGTCATTACAAAGTGGAGTTAACATAGTTTTTCTTTTTACGTATTATCATTATCATTAGCATGCCTTAATTAATGAAACCTTTTTGTGGTTAGACAAAAGGTATGTGACATTTAGGCCAACATCTCCTTGAATGTCATCAAATGTTTTCATTGGCTTTAGCCAATGAATAAACTATACTGTTGCCAATAGAAGTTTCGTAGTCAGATTTGGAAGTCCCTGAATTTGTTGTGGGTTTCGGATTTTGGATTTAGAGTACCGTCCAACTGCACATTTAATATGAGAGAGAAAAATTAGAAAGGCAAAAAAATTTAAAAGTTAAATAAAAAAATAATTTAATGGTTGAAATTAAAAGTGCACTCATTTTCATTTTCAATTTCAATCCTTGAAAGCTAATTACACATTGCAATAGTTAAGATTTGCACTGAGTCTCAACCCATGGGTTTCAATTAGGATTTTTTTTTTCTTCCTCGACAATGATTAGATTTTTTTTTTTTTTTTTTTAAGGTAAAAGATCGATATTGTATTAATAAGTATACAAAGTAAAACTATTAGCTAAGAGAAACTGGGTTCAAATTGTATATAATGACAATTCAGTTGATAAAATCTTGGTCGTCAAATAAGGAACTAGGTTCGAATCCTAAGTTCCTAACTGCACAACAAAATAAAAAATAAAAACTGATATTTTGGATTTCTTGGCTTAATGATAAAAAATTATTATTATAATAATTAAATCCTATTATATCTATAGAAAAGGTTTCGAAATTCAAATTATTAGAATTTACATAAATTATAGCCATACAATATTGAAGAAGCTCAGTTTCAAAGATTACAAAATTACATATGGTTTGGTGTCATATTGAAGGCCTAAATGTTAGGTAAGTAGTAGTGAGTAATGACATAAGGTTCACATGAAATATTAGAATGTGATCACATCACATGTCATAAACAAACCCCACTTCCCACATTGGAACTCATAAGCTACCCGTGAGAATATATGCCCCGTGTTTAGGCCTTCTTTCTTTGAGACAATGAACCTTAAGAGTTAAGCCTTTCGATAGTGATTGCCACATGTACATATGTTCGTGAATCATCTTACCAATGCTAGCTATTACTGATTTTTTTGATTCTCCAACATATGATATATAATATGGAGAAGCCACATACACACTATACACTGTTGTTTACACTTTAGAAAAGTATGGATAACCACAGTACAGACCCTTGGGGTATATTTCTTTTGTTGATTTCTTTTTCTTTTTTTCTTTTTTCTTTTTTCTTTTTTCTTTAAGCAATTATAAGATTGATTAATTTTTATGTTTAGTGATTATGTTTTCCGGAAGTTTTATCAAAATCCTTATTAACTTGCCAAGAACCTTGTAGTTAAATCGACACATCTTCATGCACAAAGTGCTTGGGAATCAAAGTTCGAATTGCAGGATTAACAGCATACTGTAATTAAAAAAAAAAAAAATTATTAACCAAAATTGAAATACAATAATAGTACGTTTTCAAACTTATAATTAATATGAACAAGCCATACTAAACCAAAATTGACGGTGCATATCAATTTCATTCATTCATTCAATCACAAAGACGACCATAACATAACATGGGACAAGAAGAGAAGAGAACCAACCAAATTCTACAAAACAGTATGTGAATCAAAATCACATCCAAATAACCCATTCCCATTGTGAGTTATGTTGACAAAGCAATTCCTATCAGCCTATCCTATCTCCATTCTCCAACCCACTTACTCAACAAAAGGACAAGTCCAATAACTTAATATTCAAAATCTTCGACATGACTCTAATACAGTCACTTTCAATTCAAGAAATCAAAATTAGATTGATGCATCTAAATTTGGCTTCTCCTCGATAAAACCTTCCCAAGTATATTATTTATTTTTTTAAAAAATCAGCTAGAGTTAACTTTTCTTTTGTAACTTTATATCGCAGTAGTGTTGCATATTTTTAAGCTATATAATAGTACTTACAATATGGTATGAGAGGGGCCTCAAAATCTTTCGGCGTGCTTTCTACATTAATAGCACAAAGAAACAATATTGTGCGTGCATGCGTGACCGGCCAAGCCTTAATATAAGCTTGATTTTGAATTGAAAAGAATAATACATCAAATTATTTATTTATACCTACCAATGCAAAATTTGTGACTTTTCTTTTCTTCTTCTTCTTTTTTATTTATTTTATTATTTATTTTATTTTTTATTTTTATGTTAGTAACATGAGTAGAGGTTACCGTTATTTGACTTGTGGTTGTGGAAAATGTGTGGCACAGGCAAGGACTACGAGTACTCCAATTCAAAAAGTAATACTAAGGACTTTGGCTGCTCATTCAAAATCGTCCAAAGACTAAAAAGGAATGAGTAGGCTGTGTAGCCTAATTTTTTTTCAGCCTAATCCATAAGTATTTGTGTTCATACAACAAAATCTTGGGTGTTTTCTTTTCTTCATTCCTCTTCCTATGTTAGTTTTCAACTCGGTCCACCCAAAAGCTTTTAAGATCCTAATTCCTATCTTTCTATCTTCTAATAAATATGGAATCAACTTCTCTCTCTCTCTCTCTCTCTCTCTCTCACACACACACACAGAGTGTGTGTAAATGGGATTATGGGGTCCAAGGTAGAGCATCCCACCTCAAATCAAAGAAAGGCTAGTAATTGTCTCATATGAATTATGTGATGACACGTGTCACATTATTGGTGTCGGTGGCTTGGCCCTTACCATGGAGAGATGGTTATGTTCCAAGCACTTGGTAAAAAAGAATCCAATGCCAAAATTCAGCATTATTAATGTACTCCTTTTTTTCTTTTTCTTTTTTTTTAATTGTGATTCTGAATTATGATAATTAAATGTCACAAAATTGGGGTCCTTTTAAATAAAAGTATTGATACATTTTAAGAACAAGATTTTTTTTTTTTTTTTTTTTTCCTCCTTACAAGTTACAATATGGGGATTGAGGTAGAATTGGATTTATTTATTTATTTATTTTTAAGCCAGTGTTAAACTATAAAATTGTTTAGAATTTATGGATAAAGAATATGTAACATTGACATATAATCAATCTATTTTTTAATTGGTAAAATTTGTTAGACTTATTCAACTCAACTCCACACCTTCTAAGGATATATTGATTTCATTCATCAAATATTCTAAGGATACATATTTTTCGAATGACGCATGTTGGCATGTGGGAGTTAATAATGCTAAATAATATGAATAAATAATTTCAATAAAACCTCATGCGATTGGGAAAAAAAAAAGTTAGAAATTCCTTTCTATTTGATGTAGAACGAACAACCCATGCCTTCCTAGAGCAGTAGGGGTGCAGGAAGTCACAACGCAAGATCAAAGGGGGTGCCAGTAGAGGCTATCAAGATGATAGTGTCGAAATTACATGAAATTTGGCAAGTTAAAAGGAAACGACGTTCTGATCCAGATTCATATTATTAACGTCACCAAAATTTAGGCGAATTCCTTCATTAAGGCCTCAAAAATAGTGTTTTTGTTATTTATAGTAATATTTGTTTTTTCTTAATAACTTTTAGTTTAAAAGTCAAAATAAGGTCTCGTATGTTTTGGGATGACCCTTAAAATCAGTAGTTTATGATTCTGCATTTAACTCAATTTTTTCATTTTTGGTAAATTTCGGTATTTTGTCACCTAATCGCATAATTAGTGCGAATTAGGGTTTTAGACATTTTTCTCAGTATTTATATGTTTTGTAACCGTCAGAGGCAAATCAGACAATTATCAATAAACACAGACTTTTGTCAAATTATTTCTTTGATGGATTCCAATTTTCTTTTCCTTGTGGATTCAGGGAAACCCCTCGTAGATTCGAGGTTTACTACCAAAAACTGATAGTTTAATTTCTGTTCTACCAAGAGAGTATCGTGTGTGCTTTCTTTAACAACCAGTGTTAAACTATAAAATTGTTTAGAATTTATGGATAAAGAATGTGTGACATTGACATATAATCAATCTATTTTCTAATTGGTAAAATTTGTTGGACTTATTCAACTCAACTCCACACCTTCTAAGGATATATTGATTTCATTCATCAAATATTCCGAGGATACATATTTTTCGAATGACGCATGTCGGCATGGGGAAGTTAATAATGCTAAATAATATGAATAAATAATTTCAATAAAACCTCATGAGATTCGAAAAAAAAAATGTTAGAAATTCCTTTCTATAAATAATAGTAAACCCGCTGAAGTCTTTTTTTTTTTAATAACAAATAATGAGTCTAGTTCCTAGGAAACATTAAATTTATATAAATAAAAACCTTAATGGGTGGAGTGTTTTTTTATTTAGTGAAAATAAGAGAGGACTTCTATCGTTTACCAAAACTTGAAGAAGTTTACTTTTAGAGTAATCTACGAATGAAAATAAGTGAAAGATAATACAAATTCAAATGCTCTATATTTCTTTAATAATGATAGAAAATTGATCATATACACCCTAATTCAATGAGTCAATCGTTATCACCCATTACCATCAAACACATATACGCATCAATTTAATGAGTAGTATGCTATTACACGTATGAAGTTGATAGAGACTCATGGGAATTATTTTAGAGCCAAAACTCTTATGACCTTAGATTGTTAGATACATCACCTTGAATATAAACGCAATCACTTTAATAGCTACATTTTTTTTTGAGAAGAACTTTAATAGCAACAAGTAAATGGTGGTGAATTATATAGGAAACTTGTCCCATCATAATTCTATCAGTAGCTAGCTAGCTAGCTAGCTATTTTTATCTAAATGGAGCTTTCAAATTGTATTATTAAATGGTAATATGATATTTTAAATATGATCAACCTTCAATTGAACTTCAAGGTGAAATTGTTCAAATCTTTCTCTTACCTTCACTCAAATCTTCCCTTTTCTTCACTCATAAAAAAAATTAAAACGTCAATGTGTTTCATTGGCTATTTCATGCTTTGGTTGCTCGTATCAGCCACGTTAATCTTGACTTCACTAAAAAATATTGATACAAGCATTATATGCTACTTTATTTGTGAGCGCTTTATAGATTAGGTTAATACCCCTCCATCTTAATAATGTATTTAATATTTGGACAAAGATGTCATTCAAAATGGGTTGGAGAAGATTACGTGAGATTAATTAACTTTCAATGTTCTTTCTCAAAAAAAAAAAAAAAAATTAACTTTCAATGTATTCTAAATCATATAATTCATTAATTTTTAAATAAGTTAAATGACTATTATGTAAGGCATATAATTAAAAAGTGCACATAAAAAAATCTTTTAAATTACCACTATAATGGATTAGAGAAAATTTCCTCCAAATAAGAAAATTATATTCTAAACATTTAAACTTCCATATACCTTTGGTACCAAATACTTCACGAATTTTCTTTGTTGTAATTATCTTCTATATGTATTTATTGGGATCAAAATCTGAGTTTTGGTATGATTATATGGGTTTCACCAATTCAATTAAATTCCATTGCAATTAGTGTAACCTACACTCACTTTGATTATCACACCCAATACATCTTGTACGTAAGTTGTAATTGAACCCTAATTATTCATCAAAGTACTAGTTATGTAAGTTTCAGAAGTTATATGATAACCACACGGCATATATCTACCAAGTCTTCTCTATTAATGACAATGTACGAAAGATTAGACCTTATACAACAAAATTCAGCCCCTAATTAATCCTCTAATGACCACTGGTTTGGACAAATCACCTCATTAGTTATTACAACTTTTGTTTTGGCTTTGCGGTATATCTACTGTGTTTTTAATGCCGCCGGTTTTGTTTTGGACTCTATCATGTCCCATCTTATTTCTTTCTTCTTCTTCTTTTTCATTTTTGTTTTGTTTGGAAAATCAATGTCCCATGGGTTTATTAAAGGACTATAGACAAATATAAGTTTAAGGGAAAATTTAATTATTAAATGTCTTAAGAACGATATTGGTTTAGAAAATATTATTAAAAACTTTTTATAAGAAATAAAAAAAAAAAGTATATATATATATATATATATTTTTTTTTTACAGTTTTTATATTTCATAAGAAGGTGATATAGAAAATATCCTAAGCACACTCCAGGACCCAAAGTTTAATAACTAAGGTGAATCAGGTGATTGGTGGTGGGTTCAAGAAGGTTGAAGTTTTTGGGATCAAAGCAATCTTGATCTACTTTCATAATTTTACATAAATTAGCTGTAACATATACGTATTTAGATAGCTTCCATTCTTGTGCTTTTTGCTTCTCTTAATTTAAGAATAGAATACCAGATTAATTAGTATTTTTAAATGATTGAGTAAAGGGGTGATAAGTATATAAGTTTCGAAGTTTTCACAGAAAGATGTGAAAATATAAGGCATGTCCCATAGTATAAGGCATGCCTTATAGGACACTATATAAGGCATGCCCCATAGCATAATATATAGTTCTTTAATAGAGCCATGTTCTCCTTGATTGGCAATGATCTTTGTTTAGGCATTGATCACAATATTCACGCCGAAAGTAAGAATTAAAACCGTAGTTTACTTATTAGGATATGGTCTCCACTAAACCCTTCACTATGATTAAACCAGCTGGCATTTGACCTAAATCTTCTCTATTATAAACATCACAATCCCCTAATTAACGAAGCAGTTTTTTTATTTTTATTTAGAAGAGTTAATGAAGCAGTTCTGAGTGGCCACTTTTGATGGGTTAAAGAGAAATTCATTATATCTAAATAACTTTTTTTTCACAATTTTTTTCACACACAATATAAATTATCAAGGGTCATGTTAGTACCACTTTTATGGGTTAAAATCAATTGCTTTTCTCTTTTTCCTTAAAAAGTTTCTAAAAATATTTCATAAACCAATATCCTTAAAACATCCTTTAACATTTTTCAATTATCAATGATAGACATGTCAGTTATAGCCCTTTTATATGGATCTATGTGAAAATCAACAACTCTAACACCTTGATAAATTGTGAAAGATTTTGCATGTGTAGCATTAATCAAAGAAAATTTCATTGATCCTAGCTATACCACAGTCAAGAGGGATAAATGCTACTACTTATCAAGAAATAAAATACTAAAATGCTTATTAATTTCATGGTAATTAAGAGTGTACAGTAGTCTCCCCTGTCAACAAAAACAAAAGTCCCCCCAGCTCACCAAATGTTGTAATGTAAAGAAAAGTCAATGGAATATGTCAGCCTTTGAATTGAAACGGGAAAAGAGATCAGTATTGGGAGTAGCAAACTCCAACACCACTTTATATAATTTCTCTCTTGATCAGTAACCCCCCTTGATTAAAACCCTCTGGATCACAGATCACACAAAAATTAATGCTTTCTTTTCTTTGTTGCCACCACTTTAATGCAACATGAAGTTAGACATGGGCATAGCACAGAGCTGAGAGCTGGCAAAAAAAAAAAATATGAAAGAATAAGCCAAAAAGGCACGTAAATAACACGTTTTGGTGCTTTCTCTGCTTTTAAAAGCAAAAAAAAAATCCTTAGAAAAAAATATAACGCGGAGAGTGAGGAGGTAGGAAGGAAAATGAAGATCAGAAAGCACATGCAGAAGCAGAAGGCACATGGGGATGGGGTTAATGAATACGGTGTTTCACTCATCCCTAAACTTAAAAATTAGTTGCCTCACATTCCCGCCATGACTCTCTTTTCTTTTTTTCTCTCTTTCTTCCTTTATTTCATTTTCTGCCTTTAATTTTAGTTATGGTAAGTAATTTTCTTTCACGTTCTCTAGAAAGAAGCACCAATAACTCAAAAAGTACTCAACGCTTATTACCCTTTGCTTTCCATGCTCCTACTTAATTACTCTTTCTTCTTTACACATGGCTGATTTACTACCACTTTTGTGCTAATTTATGCACTTTGTTTATATATATAAACAAATTCATATACGGAATGCAGTTATACTTTTAGATAAATTTTTTTTTAAAAGAAATGTTAAAAGATGACCAAAGGTATTAATTTAGAAAATATTTTTAAAAATTTTTTATAGAAAAAAAATTTTATTTTTTGACAATATTTTCTATTCTCCATAAAAGTAATATTAAATTTTATCCAAAAAAGAAAAAGAAAAAAAGAATACATCTTCTTTCGAATCTCCAAATACTGTGTATGGGCCAAAATGGCCAAATAGCCATAAAATCATAAGTATATAGTTAGTAGACCCAGTTTGTAAACAATATAGTTTACTAGCATCTCGAGTTTCAAAGACTCGATTTTGGGACTATAAATCGAGTCTTTGAGGCTCGATTTGTATGTTTGGATCAGTTCTGATGTGGCATTTTTTTCACGTGGGTGTCGACCTGGAAATCGAGTCTCTACGACTCGATTTCTAACCCAAAATTTTTTTAAAAAATTTTAAGCCTGTACATGCCAAAATACACAAAACAAATTTAAGAAACCGCTACTCAGATCAGAGGGAGAGAAAGAGCTCAGAGGGAGAGAAAGAGAGAACCTCACCAGCGCGGCCTGGGGTTCACGTCGGCAAGCGTCGTGCGCGGCCAGGGGCTCGCGCGAGCCTCAGGCCGCGCGCGACCCAGCCTCGCGCGAGCCCCAGGTCGGCGCGAGCCCCTGGCCGCGCGCGACGCTGGCCAGCGCGAGACCCAGGCGGCCTGGGTCTCGCGCGGGCCTCCGCCTGGGTCTCTGGTCAGTTTCTGGTCATGCCGCGCGCGCCTGGGTCTCCGATCTCGATCTTCTCTCTCTTTCTGTTTCTGGTTTTCTTCCTTTTTTTTTTTTTTTTTTTTCTCTGGGTTTTTCCTCTGATGCTCTGGCGTTTGGTCTGAGTTGGTCCTATTTATAGGGGTTATAAATCAAGTCTTAGAGACTCGATTTCTATGTGGTCCACGTGAAAAAATATGCCACATAGGATGTAATTAGAGCATGGAAATCGAGTCTAAGATGCTCGATTTATAGGCCAAAATCGAGTCTTTGAGACTCGAGATGCTAGTAAACTATATTGTTTGTAAACAGAGCCTACTAACTATATAGTTACGATTTTAGGGTCAGTTGGCCATTTTGGCCCTGTGTATGGGAAGATACCATCTCACCGACAAGGGTGGAATAATTTTCTGTAACTTAACACTTGGGATGATCGATTTTATATATATATATATATATATATATATATATAATCGATTTATAACATTAATTAGAGTATAAATGACTAAGGCAACTTCTTGTTGATCGGATACAAACAAAAACAACAAAAGTAGTATCTTTTTTCTTTTCATTAAATGGTAATAATATGTTACATAGCAATTACAAAAACTTCTCCTTCAAGGAGAGTATCATTCTTAATTACCCAATAATAGAATTAACAGACACCAGGATTAATATTGTTTTTTATATTAGCCAAGATTAATTATTGATTATGACTCCTTGTTTTGATCATTATTATCAAAATGGTAATGTGTTCATGGCCCGTTTATATCCAATTAAACAGATAAGTACTAAAAAAAGATATAGATATATAGCCAAGACCACTAAATAGGGCTTTTGCTAACTTTCTCATGTATGTACCCACCAAGTTTATTAACTTACCCATAACGTGTCCATAGAAGAATACAACAGTTTTATTTCCAAATATTATATACACGTAAAAACAAAACTAATTGAAAAGAAAAGAAAAAAAAAAAACCAAAACAAAAATTTATAATAATTATAAATTCTATTCTCTTTCCTTTTTAGTGGTCCACTAAAGTCTAACAATCCCTATAAACAGAAGAATCTTCCTCAAATGAACATATTAACTTCATAATCAAAGAATTAAAATCATATTTACCATTACCACGTTGGATTATAGCGTAATCTGACAATGACGTGGCAGAAGCTGAGTTTAGACCAGGAATCAATGAACTCGTTTCTGGGATTGACTCGGTGTTCGTTACCAAATTGACGTTCTTCAATAGGAACTCGTTTGCAATGAGTTGACTCAAAATTGCCGACTCGGTGACCGAGTTCTTCTTCTTGTGTTGCATGGCAGCTCGAACAATTTCGGTTAACATTGAGTTCGATAACCTTCGAACCCCTCGAGCTCCACCCATTATCACAGCTGAGTTGACTGGGAAATGAGACTGAGTTTTGTCCGAGTTCTTCTTATTATGCTTGCTAGAACTCCCTGGTTTAGTTGATAAGTAAACCGACACGGGGTTCCGATTCCTGACTTGGCCGAGTGGATCACGGAGTAAAACCGAGTTCTTCACGTCCACCAGCATTACATGCTTGAAATTCCTCCGAACTCGGCCGAGTAGCATCGGATAACAAGCCCATCTTCTCAAACTCATTGGAACGTGATCTAGAAACCCAGCAAGCGAGTTCTCCGGGTCAAGCTCAGACGATTCAAAACCCACCACTGAGCCATAACTCAACCGAGTCGACTCAGTCTCAATTTCTTCCCCACCACCATCCGAGTTAATACTAGAATTACTTTTCTGAACTCTCTTACCCCACATAGACTCCCCCATTTCCTTCTTCCCAGGCTTCATAAACTGAGTCACATCAAAACCCAGAACCCGCTTTTGACTAGCAGTACTATTCAAACCATTGTTGTAATGGTGAACGAGTTTGAAGAACGAGTCGTTCTCTTCTTGAAAAATGGGACCAAAACTCGATAAAGAAGTTGAATTGGGAAAGATGAGAACTAAGTCCGCTTTAGCAGTGAGGCTAGACCTATGTAAGAGTCTTAAAAACAAGCGGAGATCATTGTCAGTGACATCCTCAAGTACATGACCAACAACAAGATCGTTCATAGCTCTAGTGCCTCTTCTATAAAGAGCTCCCATTCCTTGTAACGCAGTCGGTGAAAGCTGTAAAAGAGGTGTCTTTATGGCTCTGGGGTGTGATATCTTAGCAAAAGAAGAGGTTTCGGAAATGGGTTTATGGGAAAGGAAGCGTCTTGGGGAGCTGGGAGTGTGTGGTGTGATAGAGGGTTCAAAAGTAGAGAGAGTGAAGAGGAGGAGCGTGATGAAGAGAAAAAGAGCACAAATTGAAATAGTGGATTGAGCTCTAGAGAGAATGAAATTAGAACCATTTCTTCTAATGCTTTTGGATTTCAAAGAAGAAGAAGATGGTGATGAGGAATTAGGAGAAGAAAAGAGGTGGTTTTTGTCGACATTAATGGTGGGGTGATTATTATTAGTAGTACTACTGTTATCTTCAGGAAAGAAGACTAGAAGTAAACCCATGCCCCAGTTTTCGCTACTGCTATTGCTACCACTGCCAGTGGTGTTGTTGTTGTTGTTGATAGCTTTGAGCTTGGCCTTTGCGGAAGAGAATCCCATATCTTACTTGATCTCTAGCTTTTACTCACACTCACACACACACACAAACACACAGGGAGTTTTTTTTGTTTTGGCTGTTTTGGTTGAGATGGCGTATGAGGCTGAGGCAATGAGATTGTTGTTTTTGTCCGTAACCCCTTTCCTAGCACTTTCTGTATTTTAATAATTATTGTTTTGTACCTTCGGGACAGAATATTGTCCTTAATTACAGCGGACAGAAAAAAGAATAATGACCACAGTTATAATGCTCACCAACCAAACATTTTTCAACATAATTTTCACCTGTTTTCACCGTAAACATCATAGTTTTTTACCTGTATTTGTGTTAACTTTATTTATTATCAACCTATCACAAGATTCGGAGAGAATAAAATTTCTCTTTAAATTATTTTGGAAAGAATTCTTATAAATTTTTTTATATATCTTAAGTGTGAATTTTAAAAATTTAACAATTAAATTACATATTTTTATTATACCCTTCATGCTTGTAAAATTTCAAGAAAATAAAAAATCAATTGCTATGTCAACAAACAAATATCAAGTTTTTATGATCTAAAATTATATATAAAAAATAAATGTTATTGATCGAATAGTAAATAATATTTTATTTAAACAAAATTTGATGTGCATGTTAAGAATATAAGAAACATGAAATTTAGTGATTAGATTTTCATAATTTACACAAAAAAAAATATATATGAAAATTTTCTCTCGAGACTAATTTAGAGATAAACTTTGTTTGTTTGAGAATAACTTATTAATATGTATACAAAAAAGAAAAGTTATTATTTTCAATAAGCTGAAACTTAAAAAAATAAAAAATAAAAATAACAAAACAAAAACAAAAATAAGTTGAATTAGAGCTGAGAAAAAAATAGTATGAGACCTAAAAACAATAAATAAAATAAGCAAAAAATAAATTAGCTTTTAGTTGAATGTCAAACGGGTAAGGGCGGCTTTTTTCAATAGCCTTTTTTTTTTTTTTTTTTTATACATAATATTTATTAAAAATTTTTTTATCATTTTTATATTAAATATGTGACAAAAACTTAAAAAAAAAAAAAGGCAAAAAGCTTCCCAAATAGACACCAATTAGTGATTGTAAGGACACGTTTTGCAGCCCAAGCCCAAGATGTATGGAATTTTGGCTTAGTGAGCCCAGTATAATAAATTTGTAGAAAGTGTGTCAAAGAACCGGGTCCTAATGAATTAGACAACGGCTAGTATGGATTTAAATGATGATCAAACAAGAACAAGAAACACTGATCTAAATCAATTTACTGTCCGAGGAGGTAAGTCTTTATATAAATCAATTAGACTGAATACAAGTATAATTTTGATAGTTACAATGTTCTCTTTCTAATTTTCCAATCATTTCCTCATGAAGGGTCTCTTACATTATATAGTTCCATTTGGACCATCTTGATCCTACACTTGTTGGTCATCTAAGCCCTTATTTGAGTACCTGTCCCATCAGACACCCTCTTTGTCTTTCTATGAGTTGTGGTAGCCAAGACAACACTATTCAGATATCTTCTCCACATAAATGCGGTCAGAAAAGTAGCTGCAGTGCATTTAATGCGGTGGTAGCAGTTTTCCCTTAGATATTTTTGGGTTCCCCTCCTTCTCGTATGTTCATGATGTACATCCCTATCACTGGAGTTTCATGGAAGGTCACTCTGATCATTGGAATACATATTTGAGCTATACTTATCGTATCCGAGGAGATATTCCTCCTCGGACAACCTTTTCGTTTGTATTTTGCTCATTGAATCCTGAGCCTGGACCGTTCTTTACCATTCGTTCCTCCGAGGACCACCATGCTCTCGGACAAGGCCCAAGGCCTAATATATAATTTGGGCCCTTAATCCTACAGTGATAATAATGATACCTAAGAAACATTTTTTTTTACAAAACTTAGGTACAGTACCTAAGGTACTATTTCTTAGATTCTTTTCTTAAGATTCAGCTATGTGACTACTTAACTAAAAAATACACTTCCATCTCATAAAAAAAAATCTACGTGACAGAATTTTAAAAAGAGAACCCAGTGGCGGCTCCAGGATTTTTTTTTTCTAGGGAGGTCAACAAGAAGATGTATTTTGGGTAAGAGATGAATTTTGCGCTTTACAAAGATTTCTTATTACAAATTTGCCCATAGTATGCATGAGTAAAAGAATAAAAGATAAACTATAAGTTCATTTAGCACATTATTTTTAATACAATGAACATATTAATTATTTTCATTAAGTGAACTTTAGTTATTACTATTTAAAATACTTTTATCTATTAGTTTAGGACAATGATATGTTAATATTGTACTATCAATGTAAGATTTATATTGTAGATTAAACAAATATGTGCAATATTATACAAATTTGTAAAAAATGTACAATACACATTTGTTTAGAGACAATGTAAATCTTTTATATACGATGTAAACTAAGAATTTTCTATTAGTTTATTTCAAATTTGTTAAGATCTAAATAGGCTTTTTTTTAGGTTTAAGATGAATTTTTTTTTACTTTTGTTGTTGGGCTTTTTTTGTGTGTTTAAAAAGACCAAAATAGTGTTAAAAAAAATTATATTTAAGCTTATTTCAATTGTACTAAAAAATATTTTAGGGTCAGGGTGTTCAAATTTTTATTTTAAGAGGAACAAATCAAAAATTAAAAATATTATATATTATATATTATAAAAAAAAAATGCCAGCTCAAAGGGTTTATTTGAACCCCCTGAACTTCACATAACGCTGTCCCTGGGAGAATCTAAGGAACAATACTTAAGTACTATACCTAAGTCTTGTTTATATATATATATATATATATATAGAGTTTAACCTATGGCGTCCAGTATTTTGATAGTTAAAATGATGTTTTCATAGAGAAAAAATGTTCACAAGGTTTATTGTAATTGAAGTAGCATCTTTGTATTAGGAAAAAACTTAAATACAATTCTTTAGGTGTAGTACATTTTTGGTTTTTAAATTAAATTCAAACACGTAATTTTAAAAATTATATTAACCAATGAAAATTATACAAACAAAATGGTCTTTTTCCAAAAAACATTTAAATTTAAATATAAATATAAATATAAATATTTGAATTTAATTAAAAAAACATTATATATATATATATTGTGGGTACACGACTCACACTAAGCAGTTTTTGTCCGCTTTGGGGAGCCAGTCCCTCACGGTTTTGTCACGAAGGGGTGGGAGCCGAGGAGTATTGCCATGAAGTGATTTACACCTAGGCTCACCCAAGTCCCACATCGCCTAAGTAACCCTCCCACTCATGGTTTATAAGCTTCTGGAGCAACCATGAGTGTACCATGTCTAACACTCAGAGTGTTAGACATGGTACACTCATGGTTGCTCCAGAAGCTTATAAACCATGAGTGGGAGGGTTACTTAGGCGATGTGGGACTTGGGTGAGCCTAGGTGTAAATCACTTCATGGCAATACTCCTCGGCTCCCACCCCTTCGTGACAAAACCGTGAGGGACTGGCTCCCCAAAGCGGACAAAAACTGCTTAGTGTGAGTCGTGTACCCACATATATATATATTGTATCTAATAGGAATTATACCAATATTTTTCCTTTTTTTATCACCCATAATAAATCACATTGGAAGGAAGAGTAATGCTATGAACACAATATTTTTTATAATAATTTCATAACAATACTTAAATAATAGGCTGTTAATGATTCTCATTTATACCACTGTTGACATTAATATTTTATTAAGGATAAAACTTAGGTACAATATCTTAGATGCTGTTGCTTAGGGTCCCATCTTAAAATTCAGTCATGTGACTACTTAACTTAAAAATACACTTCCATCTCATGAGAAAAAAATCTACATAACAGAATCTTACAAAAAAAATCTAAGTAACTACACCTAAGTAATGTATCTAAATCTTATATTTCTATTAATCATTAGCAATTTACCATTTAGGTTTTATTATAAATTTGTTGCGAAAATGTTACGCGCGGGTGACTTTATCATGGAAAAAGAAACATCATGAAAGATGCAGGTTGAAAACAGTAACCAGCAAGGAAGAAAGGTAGTATTGGAACTAGGAAGGTACAAAAAAGGTCATGCCCGCGGGGTTAATTGGGATTACCTCGTAGTCGTATGATATCACTATCACTCAATCAGTAAGTATATATGGACTACTGATATCCACAGCCTCAACAATGAAAGTGATGCACGCTTACGCATGGGATGGATGTCTTCTTCTTCTTCTTCATTCTTCTTTTTTGACTTTTTTGTTTCTTTCTTTTGGGTGTTCTTTCCCAATTGTATGACTCATATCAAATGGAACACAATGTAAAACAGTAATTACGTTTCATATTTATGGGAGATATTTAGATTGAGTTTATTGACAATTTTAGATAATTTATCCTCTCTCCTTAATTGTTTATAGCTTCAAAACATTATATACACCAAGTGGTATTAATTTTATGGACATTTGCCGTTTAGTGATTTTCTTTTTAATAAATTTTCGAAGCTGGTGAAGATTGTGAATGCAAAGAATTGCATGATTAAGGATCTTTATCAATGTTTCACCTTCATTATTGATTTTAAAAGTACAGTACATGGGACAATTAAGATATGGCCAACGAGAGAGAGAGACTAAGGCTTATGATTGAAAGGAACTTTGCGAAAATAACATTTCCATTAAAAAACATGTCGTGTCATTTCAAAAATTAATATTTGTAATTTTCAGTTCTATTTAGTTCAATTATCTTCAAATAATAGACCTAATTTCAAATTTCAAATACACTAATTAAATAAACCGTCAATATCATATAATTAAAACTTAGAAGCAAATAAAAAGTGAAATACTACTCTAGCAAAAACTCATTGGTGTAGAGTGTAGTGTAGTCCCCACAAGGTTTAGAATGAAAGTAAGCTACTGACGCTTTCTTTCTATGAGTCACAAATCATAATCCTTCTTTTCTTTTGGGATGTACCATACAGTACTTAAGACACCTCAGCTCTCATGCCCTCTTTCTATTCCTTCAAATTAATTCTATTATTATGAAAAAAATTCCACCCATCAAATTTATTCAATTATTATAACAATGAAATTTTTAAATCAAAAGTGGATGTCAGTCTTGTCAGATGAAAGTTTTAATGACTAGACCCAAAACAAAAACATTGAAAGGCCTAGGTGCAATTGATCTTTTTCTTTTTCTTTATGCCCATACTGTGCCAATTTTGGGTGCAAAAATTTTCATAACCTGCCCAACGTGGGCTGCGTGGCCTTTTCAGGTCAGAGTTTTGACTTAGCAATAGTGACGGCTCTTCATAAATGTCTAGTGCAAGATTTTTGGGTTAACTATAATCATCGATCCTAAATTATATGATTTTAGGTAATGTATATGCACTTCACATTTATAAATTTTGCATCAACACCTTTTTTTTTTTTTTTTTTTTTTTTTATGGGGGCACCAACACCTTAATTTGAGGTTAATTTATAGTAATATTCATCCTGACATCTACCCTAAACTTTGATAGCATTAAAAATGTAGACACTAAACCATGAAAGCATTTCCAATTACACTATTAATATGGACTCTGATTTGAACGATGAGTATATTTGGCAAATGATTCTTGAATTAGGGTTTTGATTGTAAGATTTTGAATATTATGGTGCCCATTACAAATATCTCTATATTTTAAAGTACATATGTGCAATTAATCCAAGATTTTATTATGGCAAATGTGCATGGGAGAAGTTTGGGGGACACAACAGAACTGTAACAAGGGGTTCGACCAAATTATGATCAAGTGTTGACCCTCCTAATTGAATTTGCTTGACCAAACTATGGGAAAAGAGGTTTTTGGTGGAAAATAACCTAAAACTAAGTAATAAACCTCTCAACTAATTGTCTCTTTAGGTCGGCTAAGTGGTTATGTGTTAGGGCAAAATTCCCAATCACTTTAAAACTAGGTAATAGGCTTGCTAGCTAGTTGTCCTCTTGAATCAATTGAGGGGACACGTGTCAAGGAAGCATGCAGCCTTAATATATAGGAAGTTGGACATTCTGGTAACATTAAATGTGGTGGTCAGTTATTCAACCACTATAACCATTCCTTCATTAGATGAGCATTGGGTTGTTGGAATGGCGAGGATGATCGGGTCATGTCCCTGTGTCCCAAAATGCAAAGGTCGTTGACACCGAGTAGGCTTGTCCAAGATCTCTTCTGCATCACATCATATTTAGCTTAATTTCGTGTTACATATAATACTCCTACACAATGTACGCAATTGGTGGGATTTGTTTAACTACATGTACTTCTTTCCTCCTTAAAATAGCAGGATTAAGAAGAAAAAAAAAAAAAAAAACACACCTGAAACATCATTGGATTGCATTGTACGGGTGAGCAGAATTGAACTTTCATTAAATAAATATTAATTGTTTTAGAGTACAAGGTCCACTTATTGATGGCTTCGTTCTTCAATCTTCAGCACCTGACACCACAAAAAAGTAAAAAAATTAAATATATAAAAAAAATAAATAAAAACCTGCCGACAATATTTGTGCTATTGGCTATGAAAACACTATATATGAAGTGGAATGTAGTGTGAAGTAGATTGAAATGTATGTGGATGTGGGTACTGGTAGGGTCCAATTAATAAATGGTAAGCCCTGTTCTATTGATCCCACAATATATAGCTTCTACGCTATTGCTAACCATTCATCTTCTTACAAAATCTATGGCCAGCCAGCCCGACTCTATGCCCACTGCCCAGTGGCCTCAGCCCCACACGCGTGCGTGCCGTGCCACACTAGGGCTCTTCACTCTTCTCTCTTCTCAAACTCATACTCTTATAGTTTATTTACTTTTTAATATTTCTTTTGGGCAAACACTTTATATATATATATATATATATATATATATATTGTAGGGTCACGTTTTGCAGCCCAAGTCCAAGATATATGGGATCTTGGACCAGTCAGTCCGATACAATGAATTTGTAGAGAGTGGATCGAAGAGATAGGCCTTGGTGAAGGGACAACAATTAGTATGGTGGTCCTGGCAACCAAATAGAGATGAACTGTATTTATCAAATAAGGTTTTTTTTTTTTTTTTTTGTCCTTGGCATGACCTAAGGAGCTTATGTTATTGTATGTGCTGAGTGGTAGTGATCGCCAGCCCCCCTTCTTCAGATTGCCTCTTTCCTTTTATACTCGCTTCCCTCCTCTCTCCAACATCCACGTGTAGATTTAGATTTATAGTGCTGATACTTGTCCCATTAGCCCCTCTCCAAAGTCATTGGGGGTGGTTGTAAAGGCTGAAAAGTATGGTTCTGTAGGTACAGAGCACTTAATGCCATAATGGCAGCTTTCCCGTAGATATCTCAATTCCTTCCGTTGTCCTTTTCTGTCTTAGTATTTATCTTGTTCCATAAAATGACCCGGAGTGTCACTCTCAGAGGCGGGCCATTCCCTTTGTCCTCGGCTATACCTGGCCGAGGAGGAGTTCTTCTCACTACCGAGGAGGGGTTCCCCCTTGGGCTGGACCTTTGGCCCAATACATATATTGGTACGAGCTCCCTGGTTTGTTACCTCCACAATAGCCCCTCGGGATTCTTCTTTTCTTCCCCATAGGAGGAAAGGAGGATCCCGATGTGATGATAGTTCTTTCGCGTCCATTTTATACTATGTCTGATTGTAAGATATTCTTTTAGTTCATCCAAGTCGCGCTCCTGCCGTTTCGGTACACGAGGCACGCTTTTATTAAGGTCTTTTTACGAGGTGACGCAAACTCAACGGTTGAAGACCGCTTTGGAAATTGAGCGAGATTTATCTCGCTTGTAATTCCTTCTTTGAAATTCGAGCGAATTAATTGCCACCGTGTTTGCCTCCTATATAAGACACATGGGTGGGGGGTCGTTCTTCCTCATTTACAGATCCTTGTGTTCTGCGGGAGCTTTAAGCTTTTAACTCTTCAGACGTTCCCCAAGGCCCTATCAAAGTGGTGATTGAGGTTTAGGGAATGAAGTGGCCGAGGGTAAAGGTGAGGGTGAGGGAACCAAGCCCTCTTCAGAAACCAAGGACGTCGCCAAGATTCGGGATGACACAATTAAGGCAGGGGAAGCAGAGGCCAAAGGCATTTTCCCCTTTCAACCGCGTAAGAAAGAAGTCTCTCTTCCTTCTGCCAAAACCCGAAGCAAGTGTAGATTGCATCAGATTTTTGGTACGACAAATTTGCGTTTCACCCGGCGCTGTGTGTCACGTGTGCGCAGATGTGGAGACGAGCTAAGGTTGATCAAGCGAACCAACAAGAACGTGGGCAGGCAGGTGTTCTGTCTCCCAGCTTTAATAGCAGAACATCTCGCAGCTAGAAGGAGAGAGGTCCATCAAACACTCCCACTTCTTCTTCTTTCTCATTGCCGGTACCATCCATACTGGCTTGGTTGCTGCTAGAACAAGATTGTGGATCTAGCGTCTCCGCTCCTTCTTCTTTCCGGCAGGCCTGTAGTGTTTCTTTGCCTTTGGCTTCGAATTTTGCTTCGACTTTGAGTTGGGTTTCACCATTGTTTTCACAGTGAATCGGGCTTCTTCTTTCTCATCCCCGGTATCATCCATACTGGCCCGATTGCAGCTAGAACAAGATTGTAGATCTGACGCTCCTATGGGCTGCTCTTTGTAGTTAGCTTCTGAAACAGGCTTGCCTAAGCCCTTTTGTATACAATGTACTTTCCCCTTATTTAATAAAAAGATAACTGCTTTTTACTTTACGAACCTTTTCTTTTTTGCAATAATTGTTTCATAAATGGGCGTGCTGGTATTTTTCTTTCAAATAGTAATTAGGACTGATGCTGTTGATGGTAATGAAAAGTTGTCACCCTGAGTTTATGAAAACTGACGGGCACCCGACCGCTAACTTTAAACAAGTTAACTATGTAGGACTAATCAGAAACATAACTGTATGCTCTATACTGCGGACAGTGCAAACATGAAAGAGAGTAGAATTTAAAGTAAATGGTCCGAGGGCTCAGGCATGCATTAGGCTCTGTTTAGGCACTTTAAAAGTTGTCACGGAGTGTTGCACTTCCCACATCATCTGGTCGGAGGACTGAGGCATGATTGAGTTTAGTTTAAACGCTTAGAAAGTTGCCATTGCGTGTTAATTTCCCCAAAGCAGGAGGTCTGAGGATCCGGCATAGCTAAGGTTCTGTTTAGTACTTAGATTTTCTTGGAGTAGCTAATTTTTCCATAGGTTTGAGTCTGAGGACCATGCAAGACCTTGATTCTGTCTAATACTTAGACTTTATGGAAGTAACTAGTTTCCCCATAGGTTTGAGTCCGAAAACCATGCAAGACCTTGGTTCTGTCAAGTACTTATATTTTCTGGAAGTAACTAGTTTCCTCATAGGTTTGAGTCCGAGGACCATGCAAGATCTTGGTTCTGTCTAGTACTTAGATCTTCTGGAAGTAACTAGTTTCCCCATAGGTTTGAGTCCGAGGACCATGCAAGACCTTGGTTCTGTTTAGCACTTAGATTTTTCTTGAAGTAACTAGTTTCCCCATAGGTTTGAGTCCGAGGACCATACAAGATTTTGGTTCTGTCTAGTACTTAGATCTTCTGGAAGTAACTAGTTTCCCCATAGGTTTGAGTCCGAGGACCATGCAAGACATTGATTCTGTCTAGTACTTATATTTTCTGGAAGTAACTAGTTTCCCCATAGGTTTGAGTCCGAGGACCATGCAAGACCTTGGTTCTGTCTAGTACTTAGATCTTCTGCGGGGCATATACTTGATGTCAGAAGCCCCTAGAACTGTGCCCCCCTTTAGCAATCCTCCCCGCGTAATCAGTACTTCGAAATGTAGACCTGAGCGGAAGCTGAGTTATGACAACAACTGTGTGCCCTTGGAAATAATGCATAAGCTTCCGTGCAACATGCGCCACCGCCCAAAATGGTCTTCTCGGGGGACTCTTGTTAATGGGAGCTTGATCCTACCATCATTAACCGTTGCGTTCACCAACACACGAGCTCTTCCCACAGACGGTGCCAATTGTAGGGTCACGTTTTGCAGCTAGGCCTTGGTGAAGGGACAACAGTTAGTATGGTGGTCTTGGCAACCAAATAGAGATGAACTGTATTTATCAAAGAAGATTTTTTTTTTTTTGTCCTTGGCATGGCCTAAGGAGCTTATGTTATTGTATGTGCTGAGTGGTAATGATCGCCAGCCCCCCTTCTTCAGATTGCCTCTTTCCTTTTATACTCGCTTCCCTCCTCTCTCCAACATCCACATGTAGATTTAGATTTATAGTGCTGATACTTATCCCATCAACCCCTCTCCAAAGTCATTGGGGGTGGTTGTAAAGGCTGAAAAGCATGGTTCTATGGGTACAGAGCACTTAATGCCATAATGGCAACTTTCCCGTAGATATCTTCATTCCTTCCGTTGTCCTTTTCTGTCTTAGTACTTATCATGTTCCATAGAATGACCCGGAGTGTCACTCTCAGAGGCGGGCCATTCCCTTTGTCCTCGGCTATACCTGGCCGAGGAGGGGTTCTTCTCACTGCCGAGGAGGGGTTCCTCTTATGGCTGAGGAGGAGTTCCTCCTTGGGCTGGACCTTTGGCCCAATACATATATTGGTACGGGCTCCCTAGTCTGTTACCCCCCCCCCCACACACACACACACACACACACATATATATATATATATATATTTATATAAAATGACAAACACTTATTTGGTACTTAAAAATACAAAAGATATTAATTTTGTGTTTTGTAGATAACTATATATTAAATTAAATTAAATTAAAAAACTTGTAAGAGTGGTCATTGCTCCCTGCGGCTTAAACCCTATCATGCAAATTGCAATCATAATTAAATATTGAAATAATTTGGAAATTTACAATCATGTCCTAACATCGGTAACCAAACATGTTGAGAAATCAATTTTGATTGAGATGAGGCACATTAAATTATTATTTTTTTAAAAAAACTTGATTGAGATTAGATGACCCACATAAACAAGTATTTATTTATCCACAATGACTTAGTGTCAACAAAAAATTCTTCAACACTAGTCACTAGGTAAACCTTAGAAATTCAATCAAAAGTTTAGAAGTACAACAAAATCTTACAACATTTTCATAACACTATTATTTTGAGTTTGGTGGGTTCATTTTTTTTTTTTTTTTTTTTTGACTTATGGTGAGTGGACACCTCCATTTATTGTAAAAAATATTGTGAGATTTTGTTGTTCTGGTAGAAAAACTCAAATTCTGATACCTCATATTATGAGAATATAATTGAATAAGTATGTTATACAAAGGGTATATACGCTAAGTTCCACATGGGATATTTATTAGATTATATTAAATATATAAGTAATTATGAGAAAGCTCTTCTTTTCTTTTCTTTTGTGTAATGACAAATGCATACCATCCCAATCGAAAATATAATGAAAAAAGAAAAAACTGTTCATAACAAATGCAAAATTATAAAACGCTAGTAATTTTTTTTTTTTTTATGGAATTGTGCCATATATATATATATATATATATATATATATATATATATTAACATAATTAAAGGATAAGGAATCTCTAACTTCTAACTTCTATCAGAAGTATACTCTTGTACATTCTCAAAAAAAAAAAAAGTATACACTTGTACAATTCTTTTTAATAAGAATCTAAAACAGGACTAACTTTTTGCAGAAAAATGTAATTATCCTTTTTTTTTTTCTTTTTCTTAAAGATGTCAATAATACACAGCAGGACAGCAAACTCGTGTTTGGTAGTACTTATATTATGTATGTTAAGTACTGATTTGGATTGTGGTTTAAAAATAAAAATCTATGTGATATTGTGTTTTTTTCGTTCCAACCTTGATCTAGGTATCGAATTTTTCATTGAAAAATCAAACTCTCATTCACATGGGATCTCGCTTGGATCCACCACAACACAAAAAGACAATGGAGATGTAAATTTTTTAGTGAAAATTTTGTTATTCAAGAATTTTCCTTTTGGTTCATCGATATAAATGCTCATGCTCAGAATCGTTCATTCGTTTGTTTATGTTATTGTCATCTTCAAGCAATCCCAATTAAGGAAAACTTTTATTCTTGCTTAAACAATTGATTAAAAAAAACCAAGTGATTTGATAATAAATTGAAAAATGTGGGGTCAAGATGTTTACACAAACAAACACGAATTACATGTAAAATCCTCCTCAATTCATAGTAGCTTTCCAATTTTTTTTCACTCGTAAAACGATACCAAGAACAGAGAATAAAAAAAGGCCAAAGAGCAACCATGTCCAAAATAATTGTCCAACTTTCACACAATGTTTTATTCCTTATTGTCTCTTTTACTTTAACTCTCCCACCACAACAAGCTACATCTTATCCAATGCCTTTCTCATCCTTGCCATAGAAGGAATGAATTTGAGCATTTCTCTACAAGCCAAATAAAGCAACCATGCATGTGAAACTCAAGCTAACTTTGTCAAATAAGACTGCAATTTTCTTCCTCCATTTTTGTCAATTGCCTAACAAAGCTTACAACAACCAGAATTTCTAGTGCACGTGCAATTTGGAAAATCCTCATTCTTATCCCTTTTAGAAACTTGCAATGGTTAAATAAAAACCTCCCCTTTCACCTTTGGTATGATATACAGGTGTTTGAATTTTTTTTTTTTAATCTAAACTTGTAGTTACTTAACAAGTTGTAAATGGAATAGTATAAAATATAAATTATAAAGTGAAACGCTTAAAATAAGACAACATATTTTTTGTAAATCAACCAAACCATTCATAAATAACTTTAAACTTGGTTAAAGTTCAAGTCAAGTTTAAACATTTTATTTCTATTGTCAAGCTGAACTCGAACATTCATTATTTTGACAAAACTCGCTCATTTACAGCTGTACTATCGACTTCACTGTTCCCAACAATCTTACTAAACACAATAGTGATCAATTAACCTTGGACTCATTGTGGACACATGGTGCAGACGGTGATCTTGATCTCGATCTCACACCCCCAACTTATTAATGTAGCAAAAGAAAAAGGCATTGTTGAATTAAACACTGCATTCAATACGCTTTGGCATTTGGGTACGTTATAACAAATTCTAATATTAATTACCCAAAAATAGTTTCCCAAGGTTCCAGTTTTGGAAGCCAATTATTTCTGCATTGTGCAGATAGATAGATCATAGATCTTCATTGTGAACTGATTGGATTGGTAATGCACGCGCCTAAAATTGGGTGTGGGGGTTATGAATATGATGGTGAGACCAAATAAACAGGACAAGAAGATCTGAGATGGTTGAAAATGATGAATTATAAGTTTGGTCCCAATGAATATGGTCATTGAGTTTCGTTCCCACACACACGCAGTACTGTTTTGACGGTGGATCCAGTGGAAATTTCATTGAAATCTAACACACGTGTTTGTGATGCTTTGCTTTTATGTTAGCTTTGCCCGTACGTTGGAAATTTGAGATTGAGATTTATTTGGCTGGACTGTGTGTCGAGTGATTCTGATTCATCACTCACTCTTATTCCAACTTCTTAATAATAATAATAATAAATAAAATAATGGGCAAAAGAAAAATGAGAGAAATTATTTTTTAAAATTAAGGATTAATAAATATTTAATTATGAATTGTAATAAAAAAAATTATACTCTGTCAATTATTTATTGACTTACTATATATTGAAGTTGTGTGTGTTTTTAATTTTTTATGAATATTTGTGTACCTTTTAACTTTTTTTTTTTTTTTAAACAATGCATAAAAATATTATTAATAAAGTTTTTTCTTTAGGGCATTCATTAACAAAAGCTTAGTTTTATATTCTATAAATCTCAATCCCATGATATAATCTCATACTATTATTTACAAAATTAAATTTAAAGTTAAATTATAAGGTATTAGACATAACCAAAGGGTTAGTGACTATATTAGAGATGTTGGACAGCAAACACAATAATCACCATGTTCTTCAAAAGTTGTTTCCATAAACAAAAAATAAATCAATTTTAATTTATATAAGTGTTTCTTTTTCAATATTAATACCTTTTTGTTTTTGAGAAAGAATATTAATGCCTTATTGTAGAAGTTAGTTATAGAATTTTAATAGATTAATCAAAATCGACCATGTATTTGTTATCCAAAGTTATAATTTTTGTTATTTCTTTAATTGATATGTCATTTTTAACACTTCTTATATTATTTTTTTTTTCTATATCTTTTCTTATTTTATCAACTTTTTTTTTATAAATTTATTATTAGATATATAAAAAAAATATAACTGCATAACACACATTATGCAAACACTTTAAAATGGACCATTTGTATTCTTTGTTGTTTCCACTTTGACCTAAGTGACAGTAGTATTGCAAAATTACAACAATAGTTATAAGTAGAAATTGCCAAGAATCTTGTAACTTCATTGACACTTCTTCATGCACAAAAATGCTTAAGGGTTTAAAAGTAAAGGATTTGAGTTATGGATTATCAGTATGTTGTAACTATCTAAAAAATCAAAAGAAAGAAAGAAAGAAAGAAAGAAAGAGAGGCTATAAGCTGTAATAAGGAACAATCACAAGGTGGTAGACTTGCTGGTAGGCCATTAAGGGGCTCCCATGCTTTTAGTGCACCACCTTAAAGGTTCCCCATGGCTTTTAAGGCTCATGTCTCCCACCTTCACCTACCTTGAACAGAAAATATACAATGCAAAGATCCAATTAACTTCAACCTTCAGTCTCCAATTCCAGTTGTTGAAAAGATCACCTCAGGACCCACAGTTAGAGTAATGGTCTGAACGACATATGAGTTGGCCGCAGTGATTAGCTGGGTTCAGCTCATTTTTTCTCCAAACACCCTATATATATATATATATATATATATATTTTTTTTTTTTTTAGCGGTGCGGTGCTATACTATTACAATTTTTTCAATTGATTTATCAACTTTTAAATACAAAAATAAAAAATTAATAAAAAATATATTTATTAAGTTATTGATATAGTAATAATCATATTGATTTGTAAATATTTTCTAATAATAATGTTTTTTGTCTCACCTTTAACAAAATAAGCTAGCCAAATAAATGCACATTCTCTATTTGTAATATAAATGCTTTGTTTTTGTTTTTTTTTTTTTTTTTTTTTTTTTAACTAATGGTCCTATGTCACTTAGGAGGGCATTTCACATTTTTTTAATCCAAGTAAATTGATTTTGCTAAAGTTGGAAGTACACTTTCTTTTAAAAAGCTAATAATAAAAAGAGATAAAGTGAATGAGACCCATTAACATAAGTTTCAAATTCTCATTGAAATATATAATTCGAAAATTTAAAAGTTTAGAAAATAACAGACAGTTTTTGGGAATTCCAATGTACATATTTGTTTTGGTTTATTACTTAAACCTTTTGGATTAGTTGTAGGGGACTAAGCCCCAATGTGGGAACGATGCTGTGCTAATGTCATGATCAACAAGCAGCAGCAACAACTGCCTAATAACGAGTCAACTGGACAATTTCCTGATTGGATTTTCAGCCATTAATTTCCATATTTGGGTCAAATTAGCAAATGCTAAAGTGCATAGCCAACCACTGCTTCTAGCAATCTAGCCCCATTCTAGAATGTTCTTAGTAAGTGGTAATCATGATCAATTTATTGACATGCCAGGTGTGTAGAACAAAGACCAGTATGAGAAACAGTAGCAACATGCTCCAACATGTGTCAATGACATTCATTTTAATTTTAACAAGGCCAAGCACTAAGTGGGACTTGGTCTTAAACAATATATATTTTAATGTGAATCTTAAACAAGAAGTTTGTTGAATGCAGATTGGTTTAGAAAATGGCATCACTTTCCTATCCGAGATTCTTGTTTATCACTTTATTGAAAGAAATTGGAACCAAAAAGCACAAAGAAGAATATTTAAGCCAAGTCTTTTAGATATAATTGCTTTTAAAAACTCAACTTTTTGATAAAATACTTTTTTTTTTTTTTTTTTTTTTTTTTTTTTTTGCTAATATTGGCTTAAGTCAGTGAATATGATTACTTAGGTAAAAAAGAGAGAGGAAAAAAACAAAGACTTTCTGGTTGAAAATATGCAGGAAATATGTTTTTTTAATTCGTGGCTGAACAATACATGATCAAGCCACCAAATCGTTAAAGACATTGATTTTTTTTTTCTTTTTCTTTTACATACACACTTTGTATTGAAATAAATATTAGTGCATACTCGGTTGTTGCACACAACCATCACGATTTCAGTGCAAAATGTGTGTACGGTTGTGAGTATGAAATAAATACTGCTCTTAGATATATGGATTCTATAACAAGAGGTTGCCCTCTCTTATCTCTAGAACCTTTTATTTTCTAATATAAACATGATTTGATTCGAAGTACACTAAAAAATTAAAAATAAGCTTCACTGCAAAAAACCAACTTAATATTTAGAATAACTTACATTTTAAATCTTATATTTTAGACCTTATATTTTAGGTAAAAGTAAAACAAATGAAACGTTCAGACTTAATTTGAAACTTCTAGGCCTTCAAAAAATTTTTAAAACTTTTGAACACATCGTATTTAATTTAAAACCACTATTAAAATTTAAGGCTTACAAAATAGTTCTTTCTAAATTTTATTCATTTGTTTATATTTATTTATAAGACTTCCTAAATTTTATTTAGTGCATAAGTAAAATGAAAATTGTACATCTGTTTTACGTTTCTTTCTTCTCCCCCAAATGCATAGACATTCGTACTACTAGCAGCAAGTAATCTTCAGAGATCGACAAACATGAGACCATTACGCAAAACTGAATAAAACTCCTGCTCTTATTTCATGTTCCTCTAAATTCTTTCAAAGCTCTACAATAACTTGCTGTAAGAATAGAAAAATTACTATACATATGTTTTGTTGTATGAATAGAATATCTAATACGAGATGCAGGTAATCTAAAAGCAGAGAGATGGTTCATAACATCTAAGTCACAGAGAGAAATGGGTCCAAAGTCTACCATTTGGTAGATAGGTGAAATCACTTTACAAATTCAATGGTATAGCACACAACGCAAGTGTAATCCAGAAATTCATTGCCTTCACAGAATTTCTAATAAAATTTTTAACATTCCACTTATGAGTGATGAATTACAGGTCTCGCTCCAAAGTGTTTCCTAGACAAGTTAGATAAATTCCTTCTTGATTGCTAAGCCCCATACCATAATAGTAATTTAATCACTCATAAAACTTAAAAAGTCCTTGATGGGGAGGCAAAGACAGCAAAAAGCTTGTGCACAAACCAAACATGGTATCCACAATCTGCTTCTGAGAGAACGTTTTACAGGTAATCCAGATTAAAACAAGACAACTTTTCTTTTTAGTTCCTAAAATTTGTATTAACATGCTCCAAGAGAGATTTCACTGTTCTTTTGCCTTCTTCCTTGCCAAAAACCGTTCTTTAGCTGCAGCCACAGCATCTCCACTTCTCTTATGATGGTCACGCTTTGGCTGTTCTGCTGATGGCTGTTCAGCTGAAGTTTTTTCTTGATCTGAAGTGTTGGTTATTGGCTTTTTCTCTAAGGATTCAACGCTGTTCTTTGGCAGAATGGAGCTTTCACCTTCATGCTTGTCTTCCATGACTGAAACCTTCAAAGGTGCATTTGATGCATTTGGTGACTGACCTTCATCTGATGTATCATCAGAGCCTTTTTTTTTTTTTTTTTGATAGGTAAAAAGATATATATTCAAAAACACCCCAGAGAGAAAAATACAAAGGGAAAAGAAAGAAAAGAAACTAAGTACACATGAGAGAGCTAAGAAACATAGGGAGAGAGTCACTAGAGGTGAGTCTCCAAGCCCTAGACCAGTCAAACAAACTGCCACTGAAAGAGGCTAAAAGCTGGTCATCCGAACTATCCATGTCCTCAAAAGTCCTCCTATTTCACTCCCACCAAAGACACCACATCAAGCATAATGGAGCTAAATTCCAAATGCTAGACGAATGCTTTCCAGGCCAATTCCACCAGCCGAATAAAGTATCCGCAACTGATCTTGGCAAGACCCAAGAAAACCCAAAAGATCTAAACACCAAACTCCACAACCGATAAGCCTTTTCACAATGTAGAAACAAATGATCCACCGTCTCCACATTACTGCGGCACATGATACACTAGTCGACAAAATCCCATCTACCCCTTAAATTATCACCTGTAAGGATCCTATCCCATACAACAATCCAAACAAAGAAGGAAACACGCTGAGAATCTGTTAGCGTGTTTCCTAACATGTAGAATCCCATCTTCAGAGCCTTTTAATTCAAGCTTCTCTAACTCCCTTGACTTGGCTAGTTTCACTGGCTTCTTTGACTCAACCTGCTTCTCTGATCTCCTCACCTCAGCATCTTTTGCACTAAAAGCAACATTTTTTTCAATGTTGAAGTAAAAATCACTCAAGTCACTCTTCTTTGTAACCTTTAAACAACAATGCATATATAAATTATCAATATGGATTCAAAGCATTTGAGAAAAACCTTAAAATAAAAAATAAAAAAAGATCATATCAAAGCATTTAATTTAGTGTGGTCTTCAAGAAAATATAAATCACAGCATGTAGTTGCATAAAGACGTGGATAGAATATTAATCTAAACATAACACGTGGCTAATGCTTGACTTGGTCTTTAACACGCCTTGGCCAAACTTGGAAAGTGGCTCAAGGATGCTTGTATGTGCATAACATAAATCATGAGGGTTGAAGTTTGGAGTTTGGACGAATTGAATAAGGGCAATGGGTTAGTACATTAGGACTTACAACTTAGCAACAACCTTACATGTCCTTTTTTTATATATAAAGGTAACCTTACATGTACTAATTATCACATGATTCCACTCCAAGTAACATGACTTTATCATAACACCACATAGTGATAGTTACATAGAAGTTGGGATGTTCACCAATAAAGCTTCCTGGGACCTTGTTTATGAATATGGCATTCATTGACATATTCACTGTTTTTTTTTTTTAATATAGATATGAATGATAGTATTTCAAATGTACAATGTCCGCTCCATAATGATTACTTTTTATTAGGCCAAAACATCAATTAGTTTTTGGTATAGACGAGGATCAAACCTCAAATCTCTTATTCAATGACAAGAAACTTTCCGAATTAAACTAACTGAAACCCACTGTTTGACATATTTACAATTAGAGCTACAGAACTAATATTGGTACAATTATATTGTACTCTTCTGGTTCAAAGAGATTTTTTGTGGGAGAGCTTTCATGGAGAGCATAAAATTCATTTGGTTAACTGGTCCATCATTTGTAGACTGATTTGACAAGGAGGTTTGGGTGTGAGGAAGTAGTTGTATTTCAATTATGCTCTGTTATGTAAGTGACTAGCAATATGGGTTGGATAGGGATTCTTTATGGAGGAAGGTTACTGATTGCAAATATGGTACAAACAATAGTGAGCGGTACTCTGGTGAGGTAATGGTGGGGCTTTGGAAACATATCAGATTGGGTGGGACCACTTTGCATGATTGCATCTTCCATTCGGTTTGAGGCAGGATGTGGTTCTCAAATTTAGTTTTAGAAACAATTTTGGGACTCAAATTCAGTTTTAGAAACAATTTTGGGATGGAAGTGGTACTTTTCAAGACCACTATATCTGGAATTATTCAATTTGTTAGAGATCAAGATGGTCAGCTGTCAGACTATATGGAGTGGGTGATTGGTAGGTTACATTGGAAACCGATGTTTATCAGAGAGGCACATGATTGGGAGTTGGAGTCAATGGCTCAACCAATGAAGGATTTACATCTAGGAGCTACTATAGGGTGCTGCAAGCAAGCATTGAGGTTACATCCCTGTTTCCTTGGAAGTGTGTATGAAAGTCTCTTTCCCCTCTTAGAGTTTCTTTTTATGTTTGGGAGGTCGCACTAGGCAAAATTTTGATGACAGACAACCTGCGGAGGAGGGGTTTCCTTTTGGCAGATTGGTGTTGTCTTTGTCAATCTGATGGAGAATCTGTTAATCATTTGCTGCTGCATTGTCCATTTGTACATGATCTGTGGGCATTCATATTTTGTCTAGTTGGGACTAATTGGGTTATGCCAAACTCTGTTGAAGCCATGCTGAAATCTTGGGATGGAGTAAGGGGAGTTCGAAGATATGCAAAATTTTGGACGGCAGAGCCAGCATGTCTTACGTGGTGTATTTGGAGGGAGCATAATCAATGCACGTTTGAGGGAAAGGAGCTTTCTCTGCCTAATATTAAGTTTCTCTTCTTGAAGACTCTTCAAACGGGCATCAGTCTCATACCTCTTCTATGTACTCCTTAATGGAGTTTTTAGAGTCTTTATGCCTTTGCTGTTGATACAAAGGCTTTGAACTTTTCTGTTGTTGCTCTTTTATTCTTCTTTCTGCATTTTTTTTCCTTTTTTTAAACTCTGGTATACCACCTGTATACATTCTTTCAATTTTTTTAATGAAGTTTGATTACTTATCCAAAAAATAAATAAAAATTATATTGTACTCTTCTATAAGAGTCTAGAAATCCTAGTGGTGGGGTATCACTAATGAGTTGTCCCCACCAACCGTCATTTTTTTCTTTCTGAAAATTCAATAGTTACAACAAGGGAGGGGAGATTTGAACCTTGAATGTTTAGAAAATACCAAGAGGTGCCAACCAGTTGAACTACAAAGCTCTTGGCATCCCCACCAATTGTCATTGTCAAGAATATTATCTATTTCTTGTAACTAACTCTCCTATATATGAGGAATATATTGGCTCAGGATTGTATCAGATTTTCAGCTCCTCCAAAAAAATGGATGAAATATCATGCAAATGTTTTTGAATTCTATTCTCAAATATTCTTCACAAACATTCAAACAGCAGCAGCAACCAGTGCATGTGTTCCAAACTGCTGCACAGAGCATATTACAAGACTTAGGGCCTGTTTGGATTGAGGGGAGTAGAGTAGTGTTGGCTGAAAATAGGCTAATTTTGGGCCAACTCTACTCTGCTCCCCCTCAATCCAAACGGATCATTATCTAAACCTCCAATGGTCTTCAAGGACTCTCGAGAGTGCCTTCTGTTCTTGCCCTCATTGTAGACTTGTCAAGTAATACTGATCGTACACTTCTGTTCTTGCCCTGGCTGACACTCATACATGTTTACTTTGTTTACCCTCTTTGTTACCATCATCATAAGGGTTGAATCATAGGGTGAATGCACCTCTCTAGATCCATCTTCAGTGATTAGGTTAATCTTTCTTAGGTAACCAGAAACTTTCCTAAAGCAGCTTGATTTTATCGAAGTTAAGGTTACATGCCAACAGGACAGGTATTGGAGTCACTAAACGTCTGAACCAAACCAAGCTGCCACATTAAGTTAATACCAACCGGCACCAACCCTTCATTTCCTGCTTTGTGACTAGTGCCTCCCCTTCTAATTATTCAACACAACCCAATCCAAACCAGTCTATACCATGCCTAGCCAAAACAGAACTTAACCAACCACTGGCTCTAACTTATACTAGTTTGCCAAAAGCCTATAGACATTTACTTTATTGGTAAGTTACAAATGGACCCATTGAGTTTTCAACCCATAATCGAGACATTTACAATAAAAAAACTTGGGGAATCATAGGCTTCAAATTGATGCCTTTCAAGGAAAAATCCATGATAATGCATTTTACCACTCATCTATCTCTTAGATGAGTAAGGCATGAATGATACCAAAGGCCTAAGGATAAACTTAAGGATTAGGATTAAAATCCCCTGGTGGACCCTGGTGGAATGGCTTTAAAAAATATAAATGTGCAAATGAGACACTTGAAGGAATGTTTGTTTTTAATAAGTGATACTTGAAGGAAAATTGCTTAAACCTAGGTAACAACCAACAAAAAGCTGGGAAATTTACATCAGAAAATTCCTTTAGAAAAAGATCCACAGAAAACCCCCTCTAATGCAGTTCTTCAAATAGAACCATCCGATTGAGAACACATTAACCAAAACTACACCCAACGGTGGAGGCTGCTTTACAAGGAACTGAGAGAATTAGGGAATCCCTTTTTCTCCCAAAAAAAAGGGAGAAGAAGAAAAAAGGAAAATGTCCAACCAACTTGCATCCAAAACTTATGATAAACATTCTCACAATTGAATGCATGAAACTCCTGAGTCCTGTCTGGATTTAATGACTCTTGACTTTGTACAAGCCCTAAACTTATACAAAACAAATAATTGATTTTAGAAATGGATGTCAAGTTGCATTAAGTGCAGTCCATCTCCACACTCACCCCACTCATTAGTCATCACATTGGAATTCAACTATTAAACTACCTTTATGTGTCAGCCTATATAATATGTCAAGTAGAAATAGAAAATTCATTAAAGAAAATGTCAATGTGCAGTAGTATACAGTATAAAAAAGAATTAATATAGAACGCGAGCATGCAAAAAATAAATGCATAATCTAAACTAGCAATTTTCAGTTAGTCACATGTAAAGTAATATAAAACAAGAACCATGATAAGTCGAACACAAGTGGAGTTAGATAAATGCAAGACCAGGCAAAAGTTATACATACATCATCCTGCGCCTCTCGAAGTTCACGCAAACATTCTTCCTCCATCCATTTTTTCTGCTCTTCAAGTTTCTTTTTGTAAGCACTCATCACAAATTTGTCCTTGTCTGCATAGAGGTGGTCATCTTGGCTTCTCTCTTTCGCAATTTTTTTCTCATACACTACTTCACGGTATTTCTCTCGTTCTTTTGTTTTTTCTTTCAATAGCTGAATATATCTTGGCTGCAATAGAAACAAGCATGTTTTAATTATAAACACTATTTAACCAAATCTATGGAAAGACAAACAAAATTAAAAAATAAATGCTCCAAGGTTGTAATAGAAACATAAAAAAAAACCAAGCTATAATGATGCATATATATGTAAAACCAAATCAGGATTCTGTCTTCTGTTTTTTTTATTATATTTTTTACCTGCACTTTTTTTTTTTTTTTGAAAAACTGCCTGCAATTATATCCATGATTATCCCCCAGAGAGAGAGAGAGAGAGAGAGAATTTTCTTCTCTTTTGCCCCCGACAGAGGTCCCTTTTGAAGAACTCAACTACAGTGAAGTTTCACAAAAATGTTAACACAGATGCAAAAAAAGAGAGCTTTTCTTTTCCTCTCAAAATCTGATGTTTTTTTTTTTTTTCACTTGCCCATAAAACAAGTAGTAATAATAAACAAATCACTGTAATTACACAATTGTCTGCATATACAAACCTAAAGCTTAACATTAAGAGTTTAAAAATTAAAAATCAAACTCAGGATAAAGCAGATAAGCCACAAGCCAAAAATGAAAAAAAAAAAAAAAAAAATCCCTAGCTAAGGCATGTGTAACTCTAATCATTCAGTTAAAACTTAAAAGACACTAATATTTATGTATAATCTATAAGTCAACAAAGAAGAATTTGATAAACCATTATAATAGTCCCTGAGTACCACAACCAAGATTTCCATAAGACATTTTAGACCAATAACGCATTGCACAAGATCTTAAAGTGGAGGATAAAACTTAACTCCCTAGTTCGATAATCAGATAATTAAGATCACTGCATGCTTCCATCCCAATGGTTGAACTTTTTTTTTGATAGATAATAAGAGTTTTATTGATGAAAAAGAACAATGTGTTTACGATTGTAAACACACTGCCTTGAAACAGATACAGTCAAATCATAAGGATAGACTAATAGAGTTACGGAAATCAGACAAGGCACTACAATGCGTAAGCCCCCAAATACGAGACCACTCAAACAAAGTCCTAACAAGCAAGGTCTTCAACTTATCTATAGAACTCTCAACGTCCTCAAAAGTTCGGGCATTGCGTTCCTTCCATACTAACCACATAAGGCAAGCTGGTACCAAATTCCAAACCTTTGAAGAGTAAGTTCCCAACCAATTCCTCCAAGCAAAAAGAAGAGAAACAATAGTGTCCGGCATCACCCACTGAACCCCAAACATACTAAGGACCTCACTCCACAAAGCAGATGCAAACTTACAATGGATCAAAAGGTGATCCACGGTCTCCTCATCACACCTACATAAACAACACCAGTTGACAAGGGGCAAGGTCTTCTTAACCAGATTATCAATAGTAAGAATCCCACCCCTAGCAGCAGTCCATAAAAAGAAAGAGACCCTTTTAGGTACCTTTACACACCAAATGCTCTGCCAAGGGAAAGAAACAGAAGGGGCTTTCAATAAAGGAATATAAAAGGATCGCACATCAAAAACCCCATTACGATTCAATTGCCAGATCAAAATGTCCTCCCCCTCCCCACTAGGAATCCTGGCAGAAACATGCCCATAGAAAGAATAAAACCTCCTCAACTCCCCTTCATTAAAATTACGACGGAAATGGAAGTTCCAACTCCTACCTCCCCCGTCTGGTGCAAAGATTAACATGTCAGAAATCAGAGCTTCCTTAACCACAGCACATGCAAACAATTCCGGGTATAACTCCTTCAAAGGAGTAGGACCGTTCCAAGGGTCGTGCCAAAACCGAATACGATTGCCCTCTCCCGCTTCATATACCACATGACTAAAAAAATTTCCTGCACCTTTCCTGATATTCTTCCATAACCCACATCCATGAGTCCCTCTCACAAGTCTAGTGCACCAACCTCCACTATCCTCTCCATATTTGGTGGCTATTACCTGACGCCATAAATGAGTAACTTCCTTCCCAAATCGCCAAAGCCATTTCCCAAGTAGAGCTTGATTGAAAAGCCCAATCTTCCGAATCCCCAAACCCCCTATCTCCACCGGCCAAACAACCTTATCCCAAGCAACAAGCGGATATCTGAAAACATCATCAGAACTCCCCCACAGGAAATTCCTCTGAATCCTCTCCAATCTATTTGCTATGTGTTGCGGAATTGTAAACAGTGATAGATAATAAGATGGGAGACTCGACAAAGTACTCTTCAATAAAGTAAGCCTACCTCCTTTTGACAAATACAGCCGCTTCCAACCAGCAAGCTTTTTCTCCACCCTCTCTAAAATAAGATTCCAGATCGAAGCATCCTTAAAATGAGCCCCAAGAGGCATTCCCAAATAAGACATAGGCAAACGCCCAACCTTACAACATAGAATGCGAGCCAAAGCACTCAAATTCCCAACCTCACCAACTGGCACAATTTCACTCTTGCCAACATTTACTTTTAAGCCTGTAATAGCTTCAAAAAAGATCAACACCATCCTTATATATAATAATTGTTCCCTTGACGCGTCACAGAAAATAATAGTATCATCAGCAAACAATAGATGAGAGATATGCAAACCTCCTCTTGCACTGGGGCTTGCCTGAAACCCCCTAAGAAAGTCACCCTCTTCTGTCCTCCTCAATAACCTGCTCAACACTTCCATCACCAACAAGAACAAAAGAGGAGATAAAGGATCTCCTTGACGAAGACCACGAGAGCTACCAAAAAAGCCAGCCGGGGACCCATTAATAAGCACTGAGAAACGAACTGAAGTGATACAAGCCTTCATCCACCTCCCCCATTTCTCCCCAAAACCCATCATCTCCATTAAGTAAAACAAAGCATTCCAATTTACATGATCATAAGCCTTCTCTATATCCAACTTAATGATCACACCCGGAACACCACTCTTCAATCTACTATCCAAACATTCATTTGCTATAAGAACAGAATCTAGAATCTGTCTTCCCCCTACAAATGCATTCTGGGAGTTGGAAATAAGTTTGTCCAAAACTCTTCGAAGCCTAGAAGCCAACACTTTAGACAGAAGTTTGTACAAACTTCCCACAAGGCTAATGGGCCGAAAATCTTTAATATTGACAGCTTTAAACTTCTTAGGTATCAAACAAAGAAAAGTAGCATTCAAAGATTTTTCAAAGATGCATTGGCTATGAAAGTCTGCAAAAAACGCCATAACATCCTCTTCTATCACACCCCAACACTTTTGGAAGAAAGCTATGGTAAAGCCATCAGGACCAGGAGCCTTATCACCCTCGGCCTCCTGAAGAGCAGCAATGATCTCCTCCCTATCAAACTCCCTTCAAGAGAAAGCCTATCAAACTCATCCAAGCTAGCAAAATCTAACCCATCAACAGTGGGTCTCCAATCCTCAGGTTCCTGATAAAGACTCTTATAAAACCCTACCACCTGATCTTGAATATCTGATTCATCTTCATACATAATGCCATCAACCTCCACACCCCTCATGGTATTGGCTCGTCTATGTGAATTAGCAAGCTTGTGGAAAAACCTAGTGTTATTGTCCCCCTCCTTTAAGAACAAAGCCCTTGATTTTTGCCTCCAAGAAATCTCCTCCAAAGAAGCTAAAGATTCGATCTCCGCCTTAATCTCACTTTTTCTTGCTTTATTTGCCATAGTCAGCACTTGCATTCCTTCTCTCAAATCCAGATTCAACAGCTCAGACAACAAACATTTTTTTCTAAAATGCACATCCCCAAAAATATTTTTATTCCAATGCTTCAAGTCTTTTTTAAGAGCCTTGAATTTACAGGCAAGAACGTAACTAGGGGATCCCACAAAATGATAACTGTTCCACCAGCCCCTAACTCGATCCACAAAACCCTCCACTTTTAGCCACATGTTCTCAAATTTAAAGGGACTTTTCCCCCTCGCGAAGCCTCCTGCCTCCACCAGAATAGGACAATGATCGGAAACCACCCGAGGAAGAGGCCTTTGAATTACATCCAAGAAGTGTTCCTCCCAATCAGCTGAAACCAAAACTCTATCTATGCGAGACATAGCAGGGTTTGCTGAATCTCTAAACCACGTATACTCACCCCCAACCAAAGGAAGATCAACCAAAAAATTCCTCTCAATAAAGTCCGAAAAATTGAACATGGCTGGACTAAACGAATTACACCCAAGACGCTCTGCCGGGTATCTAATAATATTGAAATCACCCAAAACACACCACGCTGAACTCCACCTCACTCTCACACTATCAAGTTCTGCCCAAAAAGCATCCCTCAAACCGGCATCATTTGGGCCATAAACTCCCGTGCAAATCCAAACAAAACCATCTGCCACCCCTTTCAACAAGACCGAAACAGAAAAGCTACCCGCCACACAATCAATTTTTTCATACACCCTTGTGTCCCAGACCACAAGAATACCTCCCGCTGTGTGAATGGCATCTAAAGCCACCCAGTCCACAAAAGAACTGCCCCAAAGACTTTTCACAGCAGCAGAATTAGTACAGTCCAGTTTGGTTTCCTGAAAACACACAACCTCACACTTCCATTCTTTTAGTAAGTTCTTCACAGTATCCCTCTTATGAGGATTGTTAAATCCTCTCACATTCCAAGATAGCAGTCTCAGATTCATGGACAACCAACAGAGCCCAACCCACTGAATTTCACAATCTCCCTGTTTCGTTTACCAGCTTGACCATCATAATTAACTGTAGAAATTAAATTCCGTAATTCCCTCATACCTTTCGTAGAGGAAGAAGCAGTGCGACGAAGACTGCCTGCCTCAGCTTGTTTCTCCCATACTTTCTCAAGTCGTTGAAAAACTTCAACACACTGCCTCTCACAGGAATCTATAGGGAAGCCCACCCACTTACTGAAGCCCTTGACCTTCTTGCTTACCCAAGCCGAAGGTTCCAAATCATCCTCCACAGAGATGTCAACTGGGACAACTTCCTCAGTCATTAACGCTAAACCCCCATTAGGATCCCATTGAGCCAACGGTACATATTCCATCAACTGTAGCTCATCCTCATCCCTATCCGACTCCATGGGATTGACCCAATTCAACACCAGCGTCTCTTCATCAAAAGAATCCGAAACCATCTCAGAAATAGGAGAAAACCTGTTATGTTCTAGAAAAAGCTGATGGCAAGACACCTCAGTCCTCTTTTCTGGTATCGTCAAACACTCCGACACAGCCTCAGTGAATCTGGGATGATCACCGGAGCTCGAAACAAGTGAAACCTCCACAGCCCCACTTATCGGACCCCTCATCACTGGATCGCCGGCAACTGATACACCGGAAGTAGCCCCCACCTCGGCGCCACTACCTGAACATCCCGTTGGAGCAACCACCTTCTGCACTGCCCTATCGAGTTCGCCGGGAAGTAATGAAGCCCCTCCCATCTCGCCGGAAACACCCCTCTGAACAAAACCCAACTGCATCACCGTGTCGGAACCTCCATCGGAGGTTGAAAACTCCTCTCCCACCTCAGCGCCACTACCTGAACAGCCCGTTGGAGCAACCACCTTCTGCACTGCCCTATCGGGTTCGCCGGGAATTAATGAAGCCCCTCCCATCTCGCCGGAAACACCCCTCTGAACAAAACCCAACTGCACCACCGTGTCGGAACCTCCATCGGAGGTTGAAAACTCCTCACCCATCACGCCGGAACCTAAGATTGACTTCTCAATGCTGACTGGTAAGCCCGATACCACACCACTCTCACAATGTCGTGACAAACCTTGTGATTTCTGCTGGGTTAAGTCACCAAAACGGGCCTCTTGGGCCTGTTTAAAAGAGCCACCATCTGCTTGCTTAACAGGCCCAAGTACAGTAGATGTTTTATCATTTAAACCAGACTTGGGCTGAACAAAATTGGCCCACTTCACCTCACGTTGACCCCTTCCATCAAGATCCACTGATATGTGTAGAGAAAAATGGGCTCTAGTCCACTTCAAAGTAGACACACGTGTTGGCCTTCCAGAAACAAGGTGAGTTGAGATATTTGTTTTTGGGATAAAATCAAATCCCCCAAATCCCTCCTTCTGGTTTAGCGTACCAGCTAGTTTAGGAAACTGCTTCTCCAAATCTAAATCACTTCCTAATTTCACGTTACCAATAAAGTCCTTCCAAACTTGATTTCTTGGATTACCAGTAGGTTTTGCAAACCTACCACCGCCGGCAACCACCTCCTTCCCCGGCCTAGAAACAAGTTTACCAAGGAAAATTCACATAACTTCCTTTCAAGAAAAGCCCAGCCACCCTTATGAAAACCTTCTGGAACACGCAAGCAGCCACGACGAGCCCCATTGTGATACTCAGAGATTTCCACAAAACAGCCACCCTTATTCAACCTACTAGAGCACTCCAAAATTTTATAATTCTCATGAAACCGTTTGAAAAAATGTTGCTTGCTAAAATCCCAACTACGTAACTCAACCAAGCATGCAATGATCCAGTCCAATCCCGATCTACCTACCCGGATAGAACCGTGGTACCTTCCCCGTCTTTCTGTAATGGAATAAGAATCCATACGTCCTCCATCAAAAGCCAAGAAGAAGGCCTTTGTGTCAATGCGAAAAAAAGCAGAATTTCCCCTTTCCCCTTGTGAAGGTGAAGGCTTGGATTGTGAAGAAGGTGGTGGCTTAGGAGGATTAGGGTCCAGAGGGGGTAAGGATGGTTGGGTCGGCGTGTGGTGTGGTATGTATTGACCAAACTGATTAGGCCAAAAACAAGGCTGTGGGAAAGGGATTTGAACTTATCAAAGGAGAATATACTTATTTCTAACAACACAACATACAACTATGCATGAACTACTGAGTTTGAATACTTGAAAAATGAACCAATACCAATTAAGTTTCTAAAAGTAAATAATCAAATACAGGAAATAAATCAGTAAAATAGTAGACATATAGGAAAATGATAAATGATATGATCACCTCAAGTTTGGAAATGATTGTTTCTTCTTTGAAATATACATTATGCTGTGAAACCTTCTGCCTTAACCATCGCAAAACTGAGATGAGCCAAAAAAAAAAAGAACAGCCAGCCAACTTTTTCCCTCATCCAACCCAAATTCCAAATATATGAAATGAAAGAAATTGTGCTTCGTAAGGGCCATTTCCTCAAATTACATTCACGTACAAAATCATACCAAAGTCATCTTCATAGCCATTCTGATTAGCTTCAAGCACAATTGCTCCCAAAAAGCAAACATTTACATTGAACAATCCAGGTGACTAGTGACCTATCCAAACAGAGATCCAAAAGCCTCAAATGATGTGCATTGCAAAATATTTGAAAGCAAGAGAATCAATGGTTAATCAGCAACACACTTGCTTGAGAATAGAAGATACGTGTGGATAATAGCTAAAACCAAATGTCCAAGCAACTCTTTCTGAAGCTTAACTCAAGATATTAAACAAAGAGATCATTCCATGAGCAAAATTTCTTTCTAGACACTAAAACAGATCTGAGGAAAAAGTCTGACTCTCCTTGGCACTTTCTTTAACAAAATTGGAGACCAATAAATACCAGGTCACATTATTAGGTATGAAACCATTCTCCACTCCCTTATGTAGAATCAAATAGGCATTATCAAGCATGTCCTCTTTGCAGTGCCAACAGATTAAAGTGTTATAAGTAATAGCATCAGGACAGATTCCTTCAAGTTGTAATCGATCAAAGAGATTCCAAGCCTCCTGAAGACGCCTCATCTTGCATAAACCATTTATCAGGGTGTTATAAGTGACTATGTCCGGCATCAAACCCCGATGAATCATATCTCTTAGAAATTCGAGTGCATTATGTACTTTTCCAACTCTACAAAGACCATTGATCAAAATATTGCATGAGATATTATTAATATTAAGTCCTTTCCTCATCATTTCTTCAAACAGCGCCAAACCTTTCTCAACAGCCCCAGCTTTACACAGTGCCTTAATTAGGCCATTATAGGTGATTATATCAAGAGGGCATCCTCTAAATAACATTTCATTTACAAGCTTAAACGCTTCTTGGATCTCACCTCTCCTCAGAAAAGCATGAATCAAAGTGTTGTAAGTTACAGTGTTGGCAATTACACCCTCCAATAACATATCACGATAGACTCCCAAGGCCTCATCTATCTTGTTGGCCTTACAAAGTCCAAATATTAAAGAATTAAATGTAAAAATATCAGGTTTACATCCTTTCCTAGACATTTCACCAAGCATTTCCAAAGCTTCATTAACCCTTTCATCCTTGCACAGAGCACATATAAGGCAATTGTACCCTACTGTATTCAGACTAAGTCCCTTAGCTGACATCTCATTTAAAACATCACTAGCTTCCTCTAGTTGGCCTGCTTTGCAAAACCCATCTATCAATGTTGTGTATGTTACCACATTAGGTTCGCAACCCCTTATTGCCATCTCATTAACCAATCTGCAAGCTGAAGTCAAAGAACCCTTCTTACAAAGCCCATGAATCAGCATGTTAAATGTAAAAACATCAGGGGCACAGCCGACACTTAGCATGCAATTGTACATAACATCTTTGGCTTCATAAAACCGTCCACTAGTCACATACCCATTAATTAAGGTACTGAAGAGCACGACATTTGGAGCTGGCACTTTATTCAACAATGCCCTTGCTTCATCAACTTTCCCCATTCTACACAACCCATGCATTAAAACTCCATAAGTTATATTATCAGGGGAGAAACCCCGATGAAGCATCCGATCAACCAACTTTGCTGCCTCATGAATCCGATTGAGCTTGCAAAGGCCATGGATTACATCATTGAAGGTCTGAACATCAGGTGTACAACCCATAAGAAACATTTCATCCAAGAGTTTCAACGCTTCATTTACTCGATTATTCTTAGAGAGTGCATGTATCAAAGTCTGGTATACCACTGAATTCGGCACACACCCGTGCTTAGTCATGTCCCTGAGGAGAGAGCATGCAGAATCCACTTCACCAACCATACAAAGTGCTTTCATCACCACCCCAAAAGTGTAGGCAGTGGGAGAAACACCCTTGCTCAACATGTCATAGAAAACATTAGGTGCAACTTTAGGACAATTCCCAGCCACCAATATATCCAATACAACATTATAAGATCTAAAAGTTGGTTCACAAGAATAAATACCCCTCATATCCAAAAGCAACCTAGTTGCTTGGCCAGGCAAACTGGCTCTCCCATAATATTTCATAATCATATGGAAAAGGGTCTCTTTAAAGACAATCCCTTCTTCTTTCATCTGCATCAACAACCTATCTATGAGCTTAAACTCCCCGGCCGCCCCTAGCTTATCTATCAATACATAATACACATCAAATGAATGGCAATAGCCCTTCTGGGCACCTGCCCATTCGAATATCTCCATTGATGTGGGCACGTCAAGTGGGAGCTCAAGCAATTTACAGAGCTGATAGGGGCTTATTTGATTAAGTGATTTCCTAAGCTCTTTGAGGTCAAAGGGTTTAAGTAACCTTTCCCACTCAGTCTCAGACTCTGATAATCCATTGTTATCATTCAAGAAGACTCCATGTCCATCATCACTAAAATTTCTACTACTAACCCCACCTGTTAAGTAAATTGCAAAACAATGGGTTTTGAACAAAGATTGTAGCTTTTTGCTCACATGGGTTGAAAGTTTTGATATTTTCAACATTACAAAGAATAAATAGCTAAGAATGTTCAGAAACTAACCCAAAATTCAGAGATTTGGAGTATCTATGAAGCAAAAAGGGTGGTGCAAGGCAGGCCGACGAATTGAATTCAAAACCCACAAGCAGGCATCGGCGGAGAGCAGCCAGAACGATGGCAGCGGAGGTCACAAAGGAAAACATTTAATGCTGGATTCTCGAAATTCAAACTCAGCAAATCCTGAGTTTCAGACCCTGGATTCTCGCGAGAGCAGCCTTGGGAAGGTGAATGCTCAGCCGTGGGCCTCATGGTAAGTGGGGGATTAGCTGGTCCAAAGTTATTGAGGTGGACCCTTCGGTTGGCCATGTCCCAAACCCAAAGCCCATTGATTTTAATAAGCCCAAACATAAACCTGTCCCTACGGTTGGCCAAATTTCAAACCCAAAGCCCTTTGACTTTTATAAGCCCAAACATAAACCTGTTTTTAAATGGAAGCCCAAACCCTCCCAGCCCTCTATGACACAATATCAGACCCACCCACACTCTAAGTACTCCTCGCAAGTCCCTCCCTCTCACCTAATCTCTTCGGCATCATTAAAAGCTGGTAGCGTTAAGGCCAACGCTAAGCTAACGCTGACCCACTTGGAACCGACATGCACTGAGAAGTTTCTCTCAGTGCTCGACAACTCTGATGCCTCCGTGACTGAGTCTCTGTGCTCCGATGCTTCCGTGGATAAGTCCCTATGTTTTGATGGTGATGTGGCCTTGCAACGTGACATCCAACGGATCATCCATGAGCACACAAACAACGTCATCAAGAAATGGGGGAATTCCGAGCAATGGGTTCTTGAATTACGAGATGGGAAGAGGGTGGTAGTCCCGATTCAAATTTCTTTGCCACTGGGAGATGTCGTTGTCGGAGTGGACGACTTGAACTAGTTGGCGATGGTACCGGGGGTGTCATCGAAATCTAAGGAGATAAATTTAGAACTGGAAAAAGGGGTTGATGTTATTGTGGAGGATTGGGTTTCAGATATTTGTTCCGAAGATACTTTTCAGTTTACTGATTCTTCACCACCTCTAAACGTTGAACCACTGGCTTTCTCTTTACCTAGGGACGTCGAGGATAATTCTGAAGGGTCAGCAACTCGGGATGTGAAGAAATTGCTGGGTAAGGACAATTACTCAGAATGGTTTCAAGAAAAATTCAGTGGTTTTGATGATTTTCTTGGGACATCCCTTAAAGGTTTGGAAAAGCTAGCAACCAAATTCCTGTTGGCTGTTGAAGCTGAGTTACAGCAGAGGGCTATTAAGGAAAAAAATGAAAAAGCCGTGAAGAGCTCAGGGAGGAAAGGAATAAGGGAATTAAGGGGTTTATTTAGCTCTGTCAATTAGGGTCCAGCTTCTTCAAGGTGCATTGGTAATGGTAAGGACAGGGCTCTAATTATTTCCCAATGAATTTGAAGATTATATCTTGGAATGTTAGAGGTTTAAATGAGAAGGAAAAACGGCTCAAGGTTCGTAATTTTTTACGTTCTTGGAGGGCTGATATCGTTTTTTTGCAAGAGACAAAATTGGAATGGGTTACAAGAGGACTTGTTAGAAGTATATGAAGTTGTCCTTACATAGATTGGTTATATTTGGGTTTTGAGGGTGCTTTTGGTGGAATTCTGCTCATGTGGGACAGAAGGGTGGTTGAAAAGATAGAGGAAGCAGTAGGGCATTTTTCGATTTCGTGTAGGTTCAAAAACATTAGTGACCAATTTGAGTGGGCATTCATTGGTACTTATGGTCCAAATTTGAACAGGAAGCGTCAATTTATGTGAGAGGAATTGGCAGGCTTGAACAGTTGGTGGAATTTGCCATGGTGTTTGGGAGGTGACTTTAATGTTATCCGCTTTCCATCGGAGAGGTTAGGGGCGGGACGATTTTCTTGCTGCATGTATGATTTTTCAAATTTTATATCTCTTCATGGGCTAATGGATAATCCTTTGGAGGGAGGTCTTTATACATGGTCTAACTCCACCTCAGCCTCTAGAATAGATCGGTTTCTCTTCTCTCCGGTATTAGCAGAATACTTCACACATTTCTCCCAAAAAAGGCTTCCTAGAGTGTTATCCGATCACTTCCCAATTCTTTTGGAGAGTGGGAGTCATCGAAGAGGGAGAATTCCTTTTCGTTTTGAGAATATGTGGTTGAAGGCAGAGGAGTTTTTAGATAAGGTGAAGTCCTGGTGGGAGAATTACCACTTTCAAGGGACTCCTAGTTACATTCTTGCCAAGAAGTTGACTGCTTTAAAATCGGATCTAAAGAAGTAGAACGAAGCAAATTTTGGCAATATCACAGCCAAGAAATAACTTTTATGGAGTAAACTGAATGCTTTAGATGTAAAAGAGGACCTTCAACCTCTAACAGAGGAGGAAAAATTGGAAAAAGCAACCTTTTGTGCTGAACTTGAGAAGGCAGCCTTGTTAGAGGAGATTAGCTGGAGACAAAAGTCCAGAGTGTTGTATTTAAAGGAGGGCGACTCCAATATGAGGTTTTTTCATAGGATGGCTAATTCTAATAGAAGAAATAATTGTATTGAAAACCTTATGATTGATGGGGCTTTGTCTTCTAACCAGGATAGGATTGCTGACCATATTGAACAATTCTATATGAACCTATACTCTGAGCAGCAAGAGTAGCATCCTTTCCTGAATGTATTGGATTTTCCAAGGATTTTAGGGGATAATGTGGATTGGTTAGAGAGACCTTTTGAGAAAGCTGAGATTTTCGAAGTCATCAAGGAGTTTAGTGGGGATAAATCTCCTGGGCCTGATGGTTATTCGATGGCTTTCTTTCAAGCTTGCTGGGGGACTCTCAAATCAGACATCATGGCTGTGTTCCACCATTTCCATGTTACAGGTCAGTTTGAAAAAAGTTTGAATGCAACTTTCATTGCTCTCATTCCTAAAAAAGCTGCAGCGGTGGAAGTAAAAGACTTTCAGCCTATCAGCCTTGTTGGGGGGGTTTATAAAATTCTTGCTAAAGTTTTGGCTATTCGTCTTCGCATGGTTTTAGGAGAGATCATCTTAGCTCCTCAGAATGTCTTGATAGTAGATTGAAGTTTGGTCAGCCAAGGTTGTTATGTAAATTGGACAAAGAGAAAGCCTTTGATCATGTGAACTAGGGATTTCTTACTCACATGCTTGAGCGGTGTGGATTTTCTGACAAGTGGAGGCAATGGATTTCTTTTTGTTTATCAACGGTTTGTTTTTCTATCCTTATTAATGGTACTCCCTATGGGTTTTTTGGAAGTTCAAGGGGGTTGCGGCAAGGTGATCCTTTGTCCCTTTTGTTATTTGTGTTGGTTATGGAAGCCATCGGTAGAATGTTGGATAAGGCTGTCCATGAAGGTCGTTTGTCAGGTTTTAGTGTAGGTGTTTCTGCTAGAAGATCTTTGACGGTTTCCCATCTCCTTTTCCCTGATGATACTTTAATTTTTTGTGATGCTAATATTGATCAAATGCTGATTCTCTGTATGGTGCTCATTTGGTTTAAGGCCATGTCTGGTCTGAAGGTAAATTTGGGTAAGTCTGAGCTGGTGGCTGTGGGAGCAGTTCATAACATGGATCTTTTGGTGGTTGTCTTAGGATGCAAGCAAGGGTCTCTCCCAATGAAATATTTGGGTATTCCTTTGGGGGCAAAATTTAAGGACAAGTCAATTTGGAATCCAATTCTATAGAAGATGGAAAGAAAATTAGCAGGTTGGAAAAAATTATATTTATTCAAGAGAGGTAGAGTCACTTTAATTAAAAGCACTCTCTCAAATCTCCCTACTTATTTTTTTTTTCTTTATTTCCTATTCCTGCTTCAGTGGCCAACCGAATTGCTAGACTTCAGCGGGACTTTCTGTGGGGTGGCCTAGGAGATGAGCCCAATTTCCATTTGGTTGATTGGTCTACGGTGTGTACTCCACTTTCTTCAGGTGGGTTGGGGATTAGGAACCTGAGAACTTTCAATGTAGCCTTATTAGGGAAGTGGTTATGGAGATTTGGGTAAGAAAGGGATGCTCTATGGCGTCAAGTGATAGAGGTGAAGTATGGTTGTGATTGGGGAGGTTGGGGTGGTTGGGGTGGTTGGTGTTCTAGCTCTTCCTTTGGTCCATATGGAGTCAGTTTGTGGAAAAATATTAGAAAGGGGTGGCACTCCTTACCTCGGTTTATTCTGTATGAAATTGGAGATGGATCAAAAGTGCAGTTTTGGCTAGATCGTTGGTGTGGAACTTCTCTCGCAAACCGCTATCTTGAATTATATAGGATTTGTCATAGCAAAGAGGCAAGTGTAGCGGATCTAATGAGATACACCAATGGAGTCCTCCATTGGGAAATATATTTTTGTAGGGATGTGCAAATCGGGAATTGGAAGCTTTCAGGAGCTTCATCAATACCATTTATAGCACTCCTGTAAGGGGGATAAGGGAAGATAAGAGATGTTGGCTGCCTTGTAAGAGTAAGGGGTTCACGGTTAGTGCATACTACCATCTTCTAGTTGGCCATAGTGAGCAGTTTTTCCCTTGGAAAAGCATTTGGAAGCAAAAGATTCCCTCTAGAGTGGCTTTCTTTGTATGGACCGTTGCCTTGGGGAAATGTTTCATAATTGACATTTTAAGGAAAAGAAAGGTTTGCATTTTGGATTGGTGTTAAATGTGCAAGTGTAATAGTGAAACTGTTGACCATCTATTCCTTCATTGCCCGGTTGCTTTGAAGTTGTGGGATATGGTGTTTGGTTTATTTGGAGTTTATTGGGTTATGCCAATGTCTGTTGTTGGGCTATTTGCTTGCTGGCAAGGTCAATTTGGTCGCCATCGTAATGGAGATATATGGATCGTTGTTCCTCACTGTTTAATATGGTGTATTTGGAAAGAGAGGAATAGTAGGTGTTTTGAAGACAATGAGCGTTCCATGCCTGATCTCAAACTTCTATTTTTCAGAATTTTATTGGATTGGTTCTCTGTGTGGAGAAACCAACCTTTTTCTTCTATTTTGGATTTACTTGATTTTTGTAATGTTCTTTTTTGATATGTTCACCCCTGTATACTCCCTGTGTACTTGGGTGTCTCTCTCTTTTTGATATCACTGAATCTTTATTACTTATAAAAAAAAAAAAAGGCGAAATGGCAATGGCCCTTCTTCCGATTTGGTCTGAATTTCAGTTTCAGTGAAATGAGTGATGAATGGTGAAACTCTAAGAAAAAGTAGTAACACATACCTAGAGAGAAGTGATGAGAAAACCATGGATGAAGAACAGAGAAATCAGAGTCATGACCTCTCTATTGGCTGAGCCCTGCTTGTTTAACTAGTAGAAATTCAAAGCTATGGTTTTTTACTTTTTACTTTTTTTTTCTCTAAATTAGAGCTTTGGAGTTAGGGATGATACTGGGCCTAAAATTTCAATGGGAGGCCTAAGGCCTTATCGGAGGGGATGAAGTAACAGGCCTTACATTCATATATTTGAACTTTGAACTTTGAAGTGGCTTTGTAGCAAGTGTACTTATTTTGATTTTTAATATTTTTATATTAAAACAAAAAATTTTGAAATTAACAATAGTGTAATATATCTCTTATTTTTAGTTATGGAAATTGGAGTTTATATATGTGTGGATAAATAGGCCGAGTAAGTGTGTTGGGCCGTGGGCCTTGCCCGAGGATAAATATAAGCCGAAGGATGGTCAAAAGGTTTGTTAAGATTTGGAGACAATGGGCCAAGGATAGGAGAAGATAATAATGGATTGGCAATAGTTCCCGAGGAGCTGAGCCTCCTTGGGAAAGCCTTGTGGAAGGTTGGAACCCAGCCATCTCGAGAATGCTATATGAAAGGCAATCATTCTTTTGAGGATAAGCATCAAGGAAAGTAACAGAGCTAAGCCTACAATAAAGGAAGAAATATCTTGGGGGAAGGTTGTCACCACCACATTAAATGCTCTGCACCAAACTAACTGGCCACATTTATTGAGAAATGACACCTGAACAGTGTTATTTCAGCTTACAGCTATTCACAAAACTTCCAAGAGGTTCTAATGGGACAAACATCCAAGAGATTACCTACAAGATCAACAAGTGGAAGGCTAGGAGGGAGGTTTGAAGGACTATATAAGATAGTGGCCATCGTAAAAAATACGCATGGAATCTAAGAAGGAAAAAGAAAAGAAGAAAGACATTCTATTAACATAAGCTTGAATTAATATAAGAATACCTCATCCTTAGACTTGACCGAGGAGCACTATTTCTCTCAATTTGTGTTTGCATTCTTATTGGCATGAATCCCATTATTTGTGGTCCATATTTACTGTGCTAAGACGTTTTCCTGTAACACCCATTCTCTAACAAATACTTTGTTTTGGGCTTGTTGGGCCAACATCCATTGTTCTTGCTGGGCTGTGGTGGCTCAAATTCCAATCCTTACAATATAATTGTTAGAAATACTATTAGTCTATTACTAAAGAGAATGATAATATAAGTCTATATATTCCGCTCTGATTGTTTTAGCATTAACATTTTCTAAAAAATTGTTCATTTTTTAGAGAGCATTTAAAAAAAAAACTATCTCATTTTTTTGGTGTTTGGTAACAACTTTGAAAACGAGTTTGAAAACATTTTCTAGTGTTTGGTATGCACAAATTTTTATAACATTTCTTGTATAATTTAAAACGTGTATAACATGTGTATTGTGTAAACCCACCTAATGTAATCAATATAAATAAATCAAAAATCAAAAATGAATTTGGTTTCAAACTAAAATTTTGATAACAAATACAATCAAAATTAGTTGTCTAACTTTCATGATCTCAAACACCCATCTTGCTCATATATATGAACAGTAACGTAAATAATATATATTCATAAGCTTTCATAATTCAAAATAGTCATAAGTTCTATTTTAAATATATATATATATATATATATATATATATATATATATTTATATATATATAAATATATAAAATCAACCATACTTCTCATAATTCAAAATAGGCGTAAGCTCTATTTTAAATAGTTCAAAATGCCACATAGGCGAAATAATTTCACCGGGAAAATAATCCAGAACAAATAGTTTGATAAATACCAATGTGCCAAATTGTTATAAAACTGTTGGCTGATCTGTGAGGGGGGAAAAAAATAAAAACCTTATTAGAGAACGGTGTTATAGAGGGGAAGAGAAACAGGGAGAAAAAAGAGAAGAGAGATAGATAGAGAGAGAAATCTGTGGGTAGAGAAAAGAATAGAGGGGGTGGCAGTGAGGATGTGAGAAGAGAAAAAAAAACAAAGGAAAGAGAAGAAGTGAGAGAGCTTACTGTTAGAAAGACTAAAGAAAAAAAAGAAAATATAGTTTCCTGGGCTAGAAGAATATAATATTTATAAGAGTTATACGCTGCGTGAGAGAGATTGTTTTCCAATTTTTTTTTTTTTTTTTTGAAAACAACCTATAGAAAATAAGCCTTATTTTTATTAGGGTTTTCTGTTGACTAAAGTTAGTTTTCCATTGACCATTTTTTTTTTTTTTTTTATGTTACTAAACACTGGAAAATGTAGAAAACTATCTTGATAGAAGGTTTTCCAACAAAACAAACAGAGTGTTAAGAGAAAGTGTGAGAATATTAAATATATAAATATTTTTTTTGAGAATATATTAAATATATATATAAATTGAATTTACACATTTATCTTGAGCGGTTTTAACTTTATATATAATTTTGTCTTTACACATTCATCTACTTTAATTTAAATGTTATAACTAAGCAATAAAATCGATGAAGAATCTAAAATCAAAAACAATGTCTATACATATCTATCTATACTATTATATAATAATTGAAGCTTTAAAATAAATTTTACAAAAACTCTTTTTGTGTCATGTCATTAGCAGTCTTTTCTAATTTTTTGCAATTTTTACTTTGTTTAACCTTTCATATTTTTCAACCATTGTCTTCTTAGTTCAATTTTTCATCTTCTCCGATCATTGGCTTCTTAAAATTTTCATTTGATTTCCTTTATAAATTTATAAATTTTCTCCTTTATATCTTCATAAATTCTACGATTTCACTTTTTTGAACCTTTCATCTACTCCCACCCTTCTTACCTTTCATCTTCATAAATTCTACGGTTTCACTTTTTTGAACCTTTCATCTGCTTTTACTCTTCCTCTTCCAACTTGATTTTCTTATAAATTTATTTTACTTCATTTCCACATCTCTCCCCTATTCCTTCCAAGTTGTTCATTGCAAAAAAGGTCAACTCTCTCGCTCTCTCTCTCTCTCTCTCTCTCTCTCCAATTTTCTCTTTTGATGCTTTTTTTTTTTCAACCACTTTTCCCCCCCTAATGGTTCGTTTTGTTATTGTTGATTTAATTGTTACTTCACATTTGTTTTTTTTTTTTTTGGCAAATTTGTATCAACTTTTATGCGTATTAAGGTATTTTGGTATTCCAATTCCCAATAAAAAAAAAATTCCTTTTTTTTTAGTGATTCAATTAGATGTTAAATTATGAAACTTTACTAAATTTTGTTTATTTTTAAATCATTTTGTGTGAACAAAACTGTAGTTTTTGTAGAGAAAATACTCTTAATAATTGTATAAGAAATACTCTATAGTGCCACTTATTTAGATAAAAACAAAGGTTAATCAAATGGAAATAATTGAATGAGTGACATATTTTAGCTTTGCAATTGAATTTTCATTATTATTTTTGTTATTGTTGTTGTTATTATTATTAATTATTATAATGATGCACATAGAAACTTAATTATGAGATTTTGCTAATAATTTTTTATTCTATAATCTTTTTGAGTGGACAAATTTGCAGTTTCTACAGAGAAAATAATCTTAATAGATTATAAATAAAAAGTTATTTTCCTAATCAATCAAATTAATCATTGTTAAGCAATGATTGATATGACATTTTGCAAAATGAAGATTGATGAGACATTTTGTTTTTTTACAAAGCATCTTCATATAGGTATGTTTGGATTCGATGTATTTTTATGGATGTATTGAGATAAGTAATGTATTCAAGAAGAGAGATCATGATTATACTTTGTATACTTCAAAAGAGATTGATTGGTTTGGAATTAAAGATAACATTAAAATAGGATGCTAGAAGTTGAAATTTATATTACAAATAGAGAATGTGCATTTATTTGGCAAGCTTATTTGGTTAAATTAGAGATGTTGGACAGCACACTCGGTTGTTACACACAACCGTACATACACACTTTGTACTGAAATAAATACCAGTGCACATTCGGTTGTTGCATACAACCGTCACAATTTCAGTGCAAAATATGTGTATGGTTGTGTGAGTATGAAATAAATACTACTCTTAGATTTATGGATTCCATAATGAGAGGTTGCCCTCTCCTATCTTTGGAACCTTTTATTTTCTAATATAAACATGATTTGATTCGAAAAACAATAAAAAAATTAACAATAATCTTTACCACGAAAAACCAACTTAATATTTAGAATAACTTACATTTTAAATCTTATATTTTAGGTAAAAGTAAAACTAATCAAAAGTTAAGACTTATCTTGAAACTTCTGGGGCCTTCAAAAAAATTTTCTAAATTTTTGAACACATCGTATTTAATTTAAAACCACTATTAAATTTAAGGCTTATAAAACAGTTCTTCTAAATTTTATTCATTTGTTTATATTTATTTATAAGACTTCCTAAATTTTATTCAGTGCATAAGTAAAATGAAAATCGTACCTTTGTTTTACGTTTCTTTCTTCTCCCCCAAATGCATAGACATTAGTACTACTAGCAGCAAGTAATCTTCAGAGATCGACAAATATGAGACCATTACGCAAAACTGAATAAAACTCTTGCCCTTATTTCATGTTCCTCTAAATATTTTCAAAGCTCTACAATAACTTGCTGTAAGAATAGAAAATTTACTATACATTTGTTTTGTTGTATGAATAGAATATCTAAATACGAGATTCAGGTAATCTAAAAGCAGAGAGATGGATCATAACATCTGAGTCACAAAGAGAGAAATGGGTCCAAACTCCAAAGCCTACCATTTGGTAGACATGTGAAATCACTTTAAAATTCAATGGTATAGCACACAACACGCAAGTGTAAACCAGAAATTCATTGGCTTCACAGAGTTTTTAATAAAATTTTTAACATTCCACTTACGAGTGATGAATTAAGGTCTGGCTCCAAAGTGTTTCCTAGACAAGTTAGATAAAATCCTTCTTGATTGCTAAGCCCCATACCATTCTAGTAATTTAATCACTTATAAAACTTAAAAGTCCTTGATGGGGAGGCAAAGACAGCAAAAAGCTTGTACACAAACCAAACATGGCATCCATAATCTACTTCTGAGAGAACGTTTTACAGGTATTCCAGATTAAAATAAGACAACTTTTCTTTTTAGTTTCTAAAATTTGTATTAACATTCTCCAAGAGAGATTTCACTGTTCTTTTGCCTTCTTCCTTGCCAAAAACCGTTCTTTAGCTGCAGCCACAGCATCTCCACTTCTCTTATGATGGTCACGCTTTGGCTGTTCTGCTGATGGCTGTTCAGCTGAAGTTTTTTCTTGATCTGAAGTGTTGGTTATTGGCTTTTTATCTAAGGATTCAACACTTTTCTTTGGCAGAATGGAGCTTTCACCTTGATGCTTGTCTTCCATGACTGAAACCTTCAAACGTGCATTTGATGCATTTGGTGACTGACCTTCATCTGATGTATCATCAGAGCCTTTTAATTCAAGCTTCTCTAACTCCCTTGACTCGGCCAGTTTCACTGGCTTCTTTGACTCAACCTGCTTCTCTGATCTCCTCACCTCAGCATCTTTTGCACCAAAAGCAACATTTTTTCCAATGTTGAAGTAAAAATCACTCAAGTCACTCTTCTTTGTAACCTTTAAACAACAATGCATATATAAAATTATCGATATGGATTCAAAGCATTTGAGAAAAACCTTAAAAAAAAAAAAAAAAACAAAAAATGATCATATCAAAGCATTTAATTTAGTGTGGTCTTCAAGAAAATATAAATCACAGCATGTAGTCACATAAAGACGTGGATAGAATATTTATCTAAACATAACACATGGCTAATGCTTGACTTGGTCTTTAACACGCCTTGGCCAAACTTGGAAAGTGGCTCAAGGATGCTTGTATGAGCATAACATAAATCATGAGGGTTGAAGTTGGGAGTTTGGACGAATTGAATAAGGGCAATGGGTTAGTAGCTTAGGACTTACAACTTAGCAACAACCTTACGTGTCCTTTTTTTATATATAAAAGTAACCTTACATGTACTAATTATCACATGATTCCACTCCAAGTAACATGACTTTATCATAACGCCACATAGTGATAGTTACATAGAAGTTGGGATGTTCACCAATAAAGCTTCCTGGGACCTTGTTTATGAATATGACATTCATTGACATATTCACTGTTTTTTTTAATATAGATATGAATGATAGTATTTCAAACATACAATGTCCGCTCCATAATGATTACTCTTTATTAGGCCAAAATATCAATTGGTTTTTGGTATAGGCGGGAATCAAACCACAAATCTCTTATTCAATGACAAGAAACTTTCCCAATTGAACTAAGTGAAACCCACTCATTGACATATTCACAGTTAGAGCTACAGAACTAATATTACAATTATATTGTACTCTTCTGGATAAGATTCAAAGAAATTTTTTGTGGGGGGGGGCTTTCATGGAGAGCATAAAATTCATCAGGTTAATTGGTCCATCGTTTGTAGACTGATTCGACAAGGAGGTTTGGGTGTAAGGAAGTTGTTGTATTTCAATTATGCTCCGTTAGGTAAGTGACTAGCGATATGGGTTGGATAGGGATTCTTTATGGAGGAAGGTTATTGATTGCAAATATGGTACAAACAACAGTGAGCGGTACTCTGATGAGGTAAGGGTGGGGCTTTGGAAACATATCAGATTGGGTGGGACCACTTTGCATGATTGCATCTTCCATTCGGTTTGAGGCAGGATGTGGTTCTAAAATTCAGTTTTAGAAACAATTTTGGGATGGAAGTGGTACTTTTCAAGACCACTATCTGGAATTATTCAATTTCTTAGAGATCAAGATGGTCAGCTGTCAGACTATATGGAGTGGGTGAATGGTAGGTTACATTGGAAACTGGTGTTCATCAGAGAGGCACAAGATTGGGAGTTGGAGTCAATGGCTCACCCAAAGAAGGATTTACATCTAGGAGCTACTATAGGGTGCTGCAAGCAAGCGTTGAGGTTACTTCCCTGTTTCCTTGGAAGTGTGTATGAAAGTCTCTTTCCCCTCCTAGAGTTTCTTTTTATGTTTGGGAGGTCGCCCTAGGCAAAATTTTGATGACAGACAACCTGCGGAGGAGGGGTTTCCTTTTGGCAGATTGGTGTTGTCTTTGTCAATCTGATGGAGAATCTGTTAATCATTTGCTGCTGCATTGTCCTATTGTACATGATCTGTGGGCATTCATATTTTGTCTAGTTGGGACTAACTGGGTTATGCCAAATTCTGTTGAAGCCATGCTGAAATCTTGGGATGGAGTAAGGGGAGTTTGAAGATATGTAAAAGTTTGGAGGGCAGAGCCAGCGTGTCTTACGTGGTGTATTTGGAGGGAGCATAATCAATGCACGTTTGAGGGAAAGGAGCTTTCTCTACCTAATATTAAGTTTCTCTTCTTGAAGACTCTTCGAACAGGCATCAGTCTCATACCCCTTCTATGTAGTCCTTAATGGAGTTTTTAGAGTCTTTATGCCTTTGCCGTTGATACAAAGGCTTTGAACTTTTCTGTTGTTGCTCTTTTATTCTTCTTTTTGCTTTCCTTTTTTTAAACTCTGGTATACCACCTGTATACATTCTTTCAATATTTTTAATGAAGTTTGATTACTTATCCAAAAACTAAATAAAAATTATATTGTATACTTCTATATGAGTCTAGAAATCCCAGGGGCAGGGTGTCACTAATGAGTTGTCCCCACCAACCGTCATTTTTTTCTTTTTGAAAATTCAATAGTTACAACAAGGGAGGGGAGATTTGAACCCTGAATGTTTAGAAAACACCAAGATGTGCCAACCAGTTGAGCTATAAAGCTCTTGGCATCCCCACCAATTGTCATTGTCAAGAATATTATCTATTTCTTGTAACTAACTCTCCTATATATGAGGAATATATTGGCTCAGGATTGTATCAGATTTTCAGCTCCTCCAAAAAAATGGATGAAATATCATACAAATGTTTTTGAATTCTCTTCTCAAATATTCTTCACAAACATTCAAACAGCAGCAGCAACCAGTGCATGTGTTCCAAACTGCTGCACAGAGCATTTTACAAGACTTAGGGCCCGTTTGGATTGAGGGGGGAGGGAGGGGGAGTGGAGGGGAGTAAAGTAGTGTTGGCTGAAAATAGGCTAATTTTGGGCCAACTCTACTCTATTCCCCCTCAATCCAAACAGACCATTATGTAAACCTCCAATGGTCTTCAAGGACCCTTGAGAGTGCCTTCTGATCTTGCCCTCATTGTAGACTTGTCAAGTAATACTGATTGTACATTTCTGTTCTTGCCCTGGCTGACACTCATACATGTTTACTTTGTTTACCCTCTTTGTTACCATCATCATAAGGGTTGAATCATAGGGTGAATGCACCTCTCTAGATCCATCTGCAGTGATTAGGCTAATCTTTCTTAGGTAACCAGAAACTTTCCTAAAGCTGCCTGATTTTATCGAAGTTAAGGTTTAATGCCAACAGGACAGGTATTGGAGTCACTAAACATCTAAACCAAACCAAGCTGCCACATTAAGCTAACACCAACCCTTCATTTCCTACTTTCTGACTAGTGCCTCCCCTTCTAATTATGCGACACAACCCAATCCAAACCAGTCTAGACCATGCCTAGCCAAAACAGAACTTAACCAACCACTGGCTCTAACTTATACTAGTTTGCCAAAAGCCTATAGACATTTACTTTATTGGTAAGTTACAGATGGACCCATTGAGTTTTCAACCCATAATCGAGACATTTACAATCAAAAAACTTGGGGAATCATAGGCTTCAAATTGATTCGTCAACAGAGGATGCCTTTCAAGTAAAAATCCATGATAATGCATTTTACCACTCATCTATCTCTTAGATGAGTAAGGCATGAATGATACCAAAGGCCTAAGGATAAACTTAAGGATTAGGATTAAAATCCCCTGGTGGACCCTGGTGGAATGGCATTAAAAAATATAAATGTGCAAATGAGACACTTGAAGGAATGTTTTGTTTTTAATAAGTGACACTTGAAGGAAAATTTTTTAAACCTAGGTAATAACCAACAAAAAGCTGGGAAATTTACATCAGAAAATTCCTTTAGAAAAAGATCCACAGAAAACCCTCTCTAATGCAGTTCTTCAAATAGAACCATCCAATTGAGAGAACACATTAACCAAAACTACACCCAACGGTGGAGGCTGCTTTACAAGGAACTGAGAGAATTAGGGAATCCCTTTTCTCCCAAAAAAAAGGGAGAAGAAGAAAAAAGGAAAATGTCCAACCAACTTGCATCCAAAACTTATGATAAACATTCTCACAATTAAATGCATGAAACTCCTGAGTCCTGTCTGGATTTAATGACTCTTGACTTTGTACAAGCCCTAGAAACTTATACAAAACAAATAATTGATTTTAGAAATGGATTTCAAGTTGCATTAAGTGCAGTCCATCTCCACACTAACCCCACTCATTAGTCATCACATTGGAATTCAATTATTAAACTACCTTTATGTGTCAGCCTAAATAATATGTCAAGTAGAAATAGAAAATTTATTAAAGAAAATGTCAATGTGCAGTAGTAAACAGGATAACAAAGGATTAATATAGAATGCGAGCATGCAAAAAATAAATGCAAAATCTAAACTAGCAATTTTCAGTTAGTCAAATGTAAAGTAATATAAAACAAGAACCATGATAAGTCGAACACAAGTGGAGTTAGATAAATGCAAGACCAGGCAAAAGTTATACATACATCATCCTGCGCCTCTCGAAGTTCACGCAAACGTTCTTCCTCCATCCATTTTTTCTGCTCTTCAAGTTTCTTTTTGTAAGCACTCGTCACAAATTTGTCCTTGTCTGCATAGAGGTGGTCATCCTGGCTTCTCTCTTTTGCAATTTTTCTCTCATACACTACTTCACGGTATTTCTCTCGTTCTTTTGTTTTTTCTTTCAATAGCTGAATATATCTTGGCTGCAATAGAAACAAGCATGTTTTAATTATAAACACTATTTAACCAAATCTATGGAAAGACAAACAAAATTAAAAATAAATGCTCCAATTTTTATCATATAAAAGTATAAGAACCTGGGAAAGAAAAATCAAGAATGCAATATGCCCATAACTTACGAACTATTTTTCTAAGATAATTTTACATCCATATATAGCACTACCATTCCATTGAATATGATGGCTTTCTCTACTACTAAAGTTAATTCATTAACATGTAAATGATAAGAGCTTATCTGAAATCATACTCTCTGTTACTTCCTTAATTGAAATGTCCTTTTTCCGTTCATTCAACTTGGTTCAACTCCCTCTTTCTCACTAGTGCACTAATCGCTCTTCTCTAAACATGACCAAACCATATCAATCAACTCTCTCTCATCTTTTCATCAATATGGGCTACCCTTTAATGTGAATTTTCTCATTTCAAATCCTATCTTTCCATCTATTTCCCATTTATCCATCTTAACATTCTCATTTCAGATACACCCATTTTACAAATATGTTACTTCTTAACAACCCAACATTCGACACCATAAGAGCAAAGCTGGTTGTATAGCAGTCTTATGAAATTTTTCCTTTAACTTAGAGTTTTAGAATCACTCTATTACCTTTAAACTATCTTAACGTGCCCATTTCAGCTACACCCATTTTACGAATATGTTACTTCTTAACAACCCAACATTCGGTACAATAAGAGCATAGCTGGTTGTATAGCAGTCTTATAAAAATTTCCCTTTCAAACTTAAAGTTCTAGAATCATTCTATAACATTTAAACATAGAGAAATTGATATCAACACTACAGAAAAATCATTTCTATATTTATTTATGCAGTAAGTATAAATTACATTCTGGGCAAATTTTCAATAAAAATCAAACTGTATTTTCATTACCATTCTGTCTTGACGATCTTGAACTCGAGGTTGAATGGCTTTCTGTTTCATGTCATCATAAACTCCGTCATAATCAAAAACAGTGGGGTCTTCTTCGAGGGCTTTCTTCTGCTGTTCCTCAATGTCCTTGAGAGACTTGTTCTTGCTAGCTTGCCGAGAAATATCACTCTCCACATCATCGTCGCCGTCGTCGTTAAACCCGAAGGCAGGTGGGCGAGGCGGCTTTGAAGACTGCTGCTGCTTCTTCTTCTGCTGTGATGGCAGCCTAAGGTTCAACCCATACCCTATCTTGCTCATTGCAATTTCTCTGAGGATGTAAAATCTCAGGTATTTGGGATTCGAATAAAGGAATTTGGGGGTTTTCAAAAGAGAAGGTGAGAGAGAATTCAAAGCCCTATTTTTCAATTTTCTTTTTTTCACCCACCAATCATTTCAGGCGGTTTTAAAAAAAAAAAAAAAAAAACGTTTTCATTTTTTTTATTTATTTTATTTTAAGTTTTCAATATCTTTACATCATATTATAAAACTTTCATTAAAAAAAAAAAAAAAAAGACTTGTAAAACTTTTTTTGTTTATTTATAAGAGATATAATATTCAAAATTTTTGTTTAAGCTTAAAATTAGTTAATGTCATGGTTTGATGATAAAAACTATTATTTTATTCTATACAAAATTGGCTTGTTGTTAAGGGTTACAAGCAAAAAAAAAAAAAAAGAAGTAAGCTTCACTTTGACATATATAATGCCAATTACAATACTAACATTCATTTGTATGTTAATAGCTATTATAGCGTTGCATAATTTAAAGATACATCAAATTTGTCCTTACATGTCTCTAGGGTGGTAATACGCTCATTATAAGTGGATTTTTAATTCAGAACCCAAATATTAATATCCACTATGTCAATTAAACCTCATTCATTTTTTTTTAAAGAAAAAAAATCAATTATACCCACATTTTCCAAGTAACTAGATGATTTTTATTTTTTTTGAAGAAGTAACTAGATGATCGTCTGCACACGATGCAGCTACACTATAGTATTAGTATCGCTTCAAAATAATTTGAAGGACGTCTCCTTTGCAACTAATATTGTTGTGATCACAATGAATAAGGTGAAGAGTCTAACAAGAGAGTTTAACAATAGAAAAATACCAAATGACCAAAACCAAATACAATTATCTAGAACTTCAACATGAAGAGGGGATAAAATAATCAATAATAATATATTGCACATATAATATACGGGGCCTAAAGTGAATTGTCACGAATTTACTTTTAAAATGTCACAAATTCCTTATAATATATAATATGGAAGCAAAAAGAAATCACATGAATGACATTTAAAAAACGTTGTACACTGGAAATTCCATAATCTTCCTCTTGTTTAAACACTTAGGACAACCAGTAATTTGAAGTGTCTGAACTGATCTCAAACTCGGCAACCAATCTGGCAAGACCATTGAAATTGTAACATTCTCAATCTCTAGGTGCTGTAAAGTGTTGGCAAATCCTTGGAGCCATTGGGGCAAAACTGCAAACTTTTGTGAAGTGACAATCTCAATTTTCGGAGAGTCAATTTGAGATTTTGATTGTCTTCTTCTATCAAACTAAGCTCTTCGCAATTATCAATTATTAGGGTGTCTAGGGTGGTTAGCAATTATAAAGATCAGAGGAATTGGAAAACAAAAAAAGTAAACTGAGCATAGTGCAGACGCCTGATTAAGGATTGTGATGGAGCAATCTGGTCTGTTTCTTCATCAGACAAGTTTGTTTGTGCAGCAACTTGGGAGCAACTAAGAAGCTAAAGGATTCTGCTTGTCTATTATGCAGAAAAAAACATCGAAAGACATGAATCACTTGCTCTTTTATTGCTCTTTCACGAAGGAAATTTGGAAGCCTATCAGTATCATGGGCTTATGGTTGGTGTTTGATGTCCCTACCAGTTGGTAACTTGGTATATGCTGATATGTTGGGGAATAATAAGAAATCTATAAGGGAAAGTTTTAGAGAAACATTTTGTAAAATGAAATGGATATGTTAGAGATATATTAGACATATTAGCCTAATGTAATAGGCCCAAGCCCACTCCTACTTGTACTAGTAGTCTAGGGTTTAGTCGCCTATATATACTCATATTAGGGTTTATTGCAACACAGATTTTGTACTACACTCTTATACATTAAAAATGTAATTCTTAAGGGATTCCTCTGTGGATGTAGGCCGACATGGCAGAACCACGTAACTCTCGTGTTCTCGATATTCCTATTCTATGCTTCCCCTTCTGCATCCACTCTAGCATATACAACATGGCATCTCATACATCGCGTTGTTAATAATATATTCAACACGGTATCAGAGCAAAACTTCGTTCTTGGCATCAAACAAACATCTCTAGCAAGTAAAGAAGATTCTCACGTGCACACCACCATCTAAAGTCACACATGTTTGTCTGGTGGATCTAGACTCCACGACATCACACAGCCACCATGGCTCAGTGCTGTGTTAAAATCCAACAACCAACCAAACTGTGACTTACCTTCTCAGATTTGTGCACATCAAGCCTTCACCTGATGAAACCAACACCACAGACGTGCTCCACGGGCACTCGCAAGAAAAGCCCAGAAGTCCAGCCACCATCTGATTCTCAACGTGCCTTCACGCACGGACAGAGTCTCAGGCAACTTCTCCCATGCGCCACCACGATTTTCTCATATGCAACTCATCCACAGGTCACACGCACCATCATATAAGCCTTGTTGACTGTTGATTTGCCATTTAGAGAAATCTAGTAGTCATCCGACGAAGCGCGCACCTCTACGCGCCTCCTGGTTTTCTGTCTCGCCACCACACGTTGGTGGACGCAGTCACATGCCATCCACGCCCCGAACTCCTGCTGGTGTCATCTAACGTCACCGGATGACGTCATCACTCCATGTCAGCAGCCACACAAGCACATCCACGTCAGCCCTAGTCCACGTCATCGTATGACATCAGCTATTCTACTGTCCGACTAGTGATCCGACTTGGACTGTATAGCCCGTTGACTTTGACCAGATCATTGATTTTGACTTTTGCGTTGACCTTTAACCAAAAGTTAAAATTTTCGAAAGGGCTTATCTTGCTCAATTTTTCACGTAGATTCCGATTTTGGACTCCGTTTCTTCATTTGAACCTTCAAAATTGGTCAATTGGCACATTATTCATTATGGTTTCTTCAAGGCATCTCCAAGTGATCTTCTCATACTTATCCAACCTTAAGCCTTCATCGAGCTTCCGCCTTGAGTTTGAGGGAGAGTGTTAGAGATATATTAGATATATTAGCCCAATGTAATAGGCCTAAGCCCACTCCTACTTGTACTAGTAGTCTAAGGTTTAGTCGCCTATATATACTTATATTAGGGTTCATTGTAACACAGGTTTTGTACTACACTCTTATACATTAAAGATATAACTCTTAAGGGATTCCTCCGTGGATGTAGGCCAACAAGGCTGAACCACGTAACTCTCGTGTTCTTGATGTTCCTATTCTATGCTTCCCCTTTCGCATCCATTCTAACATATACAACATGGCATCTCATACATCGCGTTGATAATAATAATATATTTAACAGGATATATATGGCTTCAAAGAAATAGTAGGATCCATGTTTTGAGGAAATAAAAACAAAGCAAATGGTTAAAAGAGATTTTCAAAGCTAGAATGGCTGCTTCGAGCAATATATGTAATTCCATTCAAGTAAAATGAAGAATTGTTGAAAGAGTGAATGACAATAATTTATGGTAGGGATAAATGAGCAAACAACAAAAGCTTGTTTTAGGGTGGTTGAGATGACGTCAAGGTAAGCAAAAGGACAGTATTTTGGTATTTGATTTAGAAGAAATAAATAAGAGAAAACTTACAAGGAACCCAATAGACAATACATTAATTGAGGAAGAGTAAATTCACATGTTTTGCACTATCATTGAGTAAGAATGTGTCGCTTGAGGTGGATATTTTGATTTCAATGAGAAGATTTGAAAAAGAATAAATGGGATTACTGGCTTATATCAATTGGTCTCCATGTGATCTGTGAATATCTCGTTTTATTTTATCTCATTTCTGAATTTCGAGTTCTTTATGTTTTCCCTTTCAAGATCTTGTCACAGGAGTCCAATATGTTTTGTATTTAACTTTGTTAGATTTCACTGGTAATGTAGAAGATGAGAGTGACTTGGAGGGTCTTATAGAGCAGCAGTTTAAAGCACTGCATAAGGCATTCAAGATACCTCATAAGGCCTCAGAAGCTCATTTGATAGTATTAAAAAAGCTTCTTACTTTATTTAGGGTGGGTAAACTTGGTCCATTCATCCTTGATGATGTCTCAAATTTACTAAAGTTGTATTACAAAGCTAACAGATGCTTGCATGTGTTGGTGAGCTCTTGTCACACTCTTAATGAAAAACCCGCATTCCAATGCTAATGATGCTCCATTTTGGACGCACTAGATGATATAGCAATCTTTTTTTTTTTTTGATGGATTATAGCAATCTTTGTGTCCAAAATTAGTAGTTAGAACTCAATAACACTAATTACAAATTGCTACTTAGATTGATAATCGTTTTTTATTCCAGGTATTTTTTTTAAAAAAAAAAATTGCTGTCTCTAAAAATTCCATTACACGGTCTGTTTGGTTGGGTCTAATAGGGATAGGATGGAAAATGTAGGAAAATGAGAGGTTTCCCTTGTTTAATGTGGTGAAAAAGACAAAAGATGAGGAAAAGTAGGGGAGGAAATGTTTAAATAAATAAATAGAATTTACTATTTTGTCTATTTTTAATTACAATCTTTTCTTTCGTCTTTTCATGTAATAAGAGTATAACAGCATGGTTTTATTATAGAATGCTCAGAAATTATTCTAATAAGTAGCAAGTAATTGATGCGAGAAAAATTCAAAACTAAATCTAATTTAGAGAATTATTAAAATCAAGGGAGGATATCACAATCCATTGGTCACTTTGCTTTTATAATATAGAGCAAAGTTGATCAACATGAGATATCATTGAAAAACATTGAAGGTATTATTTAACAAGAATGTTTCAAAATTGTAACGACCCCACCCCAACTGTGTAGATATTGTTCGCTTTGGGGCCTCATACCCCTCACGGTTTTGTTCTTCCTAAAGCACACAACAGTGGGGGGAAAAAGCCTTTACACATTGAAGGGAGGTCATTCCTTACAAACACATTCTCATGTGCTTCCCTAGACGATGTGGGATTCCATGAAATGCAAGACCCCCCTTTTTGGGTCACTACAGAAATGGTTGGTGAAATCATTTGTATCGAGACATTATTGTCTTTAAATTTTAAGCACAAATTAAGGTCCGTTTAGGAACAGCTTATTTAGCTGAAATTGAAAACTTTTTGCTGAAAATACTGTAGATAAAGCTAAAAGTTAGTTGAAATAGTACAGTGAAACCCATGAATAGTACCAAAAAGTGTAATGGGACCTATGAATAGTAGCAAAAATAAGTTGAATAGTAAAATAAACTGCCAAATATAGGGTGTGTTTGGATACCGCTTATTGTTGAAAATTGAAAACTGAAAATACTGTAACAAAATAATTTTTAAATGTGTGAATAGTTCTGTGGGACCCAATTTTGAAGTTGTTTTAAAGGAAAAAGGTACTTGTAGGTCCCAGGAAAAAGGTACTTGTAAGTCTCGTGAACAGTGTACAAGACCTACTGAAAAACGTGGGATGCAACCATGGTTGTCAAAATCGCGATCTGGATCGTAGGATTGTACGATTTTACGATCTCATCTCACCAAAACATTTAGGATCGCACTGGGATTGTAAAAATGGTAGGATCGTACTTAGGATCATGTAGGATCATATGGGATCCTACCGATCCTACCGATCTGACCAAAAACATAAATTTTTGGTTTTTTTTTTTTTAGGGATAAATTTTTTGTTTTGATGAAGCTTTAAGAGTTTTTATTTTTTCATGTTGTGATGGTATGACTTTTTATTTTATTTTTATAAAATTATGTTAACTTAAGCAAATGTTTTCTAATTTTTAGTTCACTTGTAATTAAAATGAAGGAATGCTTCTTCATTTCTTAATGAAGAATTTGATGTAGGCTTTGCTGCCTTTTAAGCTATAATGTTGGTAAATTTGTCTGATCAATATACTAATTTGTGTTTTAATATTACTAAAATATTTTTTTATATATAATTTTATCAATTATGCTTGTACAATTGTATTTTTATATTGATTGATTGATTTTTTTGAGCATGCTCTTTAATTGTTGCTGAGTGATATAACTTAAATAGTTGAGTGTGAAATTGTATCTTGATGTCTTTTGCAGCTCTAGTATACAAATATATAAATATATAATGTCTACATAGACGATGAAATGGATGATGATGATTAGGAATTTAGGACGGTGGTTATGAAAACCTTAATTAGAATGAGAATAATTAAATGCTCACTTCACCTTAATATTCATTTTACTTTTGGATTTCATATTGTAGTTAGCTAGTTTCCATTTGCTAACTTATTTTGGATTTCAAACTTGGAACTTAGAACTTGGAAAATATTTTCCATATGTTTTGATACATATTTTGGTATTTGGTTTCTAATTAAACATTTATTGAACTTTTTAGATACATTGAGTCAAAATTTAAATATATTTGTTTCATTAGTTTAGACTTAGTGATATATGACATGCAAATTACATCATATGATGCAAATCTTAGTTTTTTTATGGATGAATTTATAATTTACGTGATTATTCAACATACAAAGTCATTATCAATGTGTTTTTTGCTTTAAATTTGAAAATATGTAGGATCTTATGATTCACGATCCAATCCTATGATTTACGATCCCACTTACCTTCAACGATTTTACGTAGGATCCCGATTTTGACAACCTCATGCAATTGAAAAGTGTTTTTCAGCACTATCCAAACATACACAAACGCAACCTTAGTTGTTAACAAATGCAATAATCATTTTGGTCCTAGTGTCCTTAAATTTGACATATAAATTAGCTTTCAAGAAAAGTAAAGGCTGTTTCCAAAAAAAAAAAAAAAAAGAAGAAAAAATAAAGGTTATTCTTTTTAACGTTTTGTGCCTTTTGGACTTTAAGTGACACTCATTTTTCATTTTGGGATTGCATTACATGCTTTCACGTATCTATTTAAAAAGGGTTGCGTTTAAGTTACAACGTCTAAATATTAACCCTATTATCTTAATATTGACCAAATTATCTTTCTTTCTTTTTAATTGGACCCTGGCTCTTGAGTAGTTAAATTCTAGTTCTTAGAAGTTAGATCCCAAATTTTAATCGAATATTAGAGAATTCCATTATATAATTGGCCATTTCATATTATTCCCTCAAATGTTTTTCCAATAATTTTAGTGGGATTGCATTTATGTTCTTCAATTTTGATATGGACAATATTGGAGGGAATTCCAACAACATAAAATTCAATAATTAACATGATGGTAGTAGAGATTTAAGCAATTCTTGTTGAGAAACCCAAGTGTTCCGACTCTTTTGGCATAAGAAGGATTTGAAAATGGCACTCATTGTTCCCAAACCCGAGAACCAACGGCCTATAATCTTTGGCGTGTCATTTTTCTCTAAACTTAATCTTAATACATCATTTATAACTTTGGTTTAAGTTAGAAGGAGCTTTTGATGGAAATGGAAATTTATTATTCCAAATAAAAATGTCACTCCCTTCAATGTAAATTACACATCATATTTTCTAATTAATTAAGCATGTTAATATACACAGTGCTTATTGCTTACAAAGAAGAATCATAAAACATGATTATAAGAACAGACGATTGCACAAACCAATCCATGGAACTCTCAGCTTTATACACAAGAATGTAGTCAAGTGAGTATACACATCACTTCTTTGTTTATTTACATCTCTTACTTTGAATGACAATGACATATATGTTTATTTATTTACATCAGTAAGTGCAAATTAAAATAGCAGAATTATTTATTTATTTACATCACTCAAAAGTGAACTAAATAACAGAAGTATTTTTTTATTTACATCATATAAATTGCAATCAAGAAATATTTATGAATTATGGAAGGAACTTGTGACTTTGAATTGAGCAATGTTCAAATTCTATTGGATGTCACTTATGTTGAACTCCTGAAACAAAACTATCTAGTATATAAGAAAATTATGGTGAGAATAACTAAATAAATAAATAAAATTTTAATATAATCAATCAAGATTATGGGTGTCAATGCCTTGTTGCCCAAACTTCGAAACACAGTGTTCCATAAACAAGATTTAATTCCTCCATAAATTAAATAGATCAATGTTTCTTCTTTCTTTATTTCTTTTTTCTATTTATTTTTATATTTTTGTGAGGAAAAGGTGTGTGAAAAAAAGATATAAAATAGTATAAAATATTATTTTGATCCCTAAACTTTAACAAAAGCTTGTTTTTCGTCCCTAAAATATAAAAAGTTCTTTTTCCAACCCCAAATTTTGTAAAGAGTTTTTTTCAATAGTTTAGAGACAAAAATAAGGATAAATTTTTTTTTCAATAGTTTGGAGATGAAAAACAAACTTTTAGTAAAATTTAAGAACATAAATAAAATATTTTCAATAATTTAGGGATGAAGATGAACTTTTCAATAGTTTATGGATGAAAAATGAACATCTTAAAGTTTAAGGATGAAAAACAAACTTTTAGTAAAGTTTAAGGGTGAAAAACAAACTTTTAGTAAAGTTTAAGGACTAAGAGAGTATTTTACCCTTTAAAATACTACTTAAGTTTTGGAATTTTATTTTCAATTTTCATCCAAAAAGATATTTTTGGTTTCAATTTACTTCAAAACTATTTAGACAAAGAAAAGGGCTAAACATTTACATAACTAGCATTCAGGATTAGTATCCACTATCAACTTATCAACTATTAGTATTCATTGTGCTTATCCAAAAAAAAAAAAAATCAGTAGTCATTGTTAAGCATAAACACTAAAAACTTAAAAACCATAATAAATACTGTAGTTAAATAAAACAAAGAAGAACAAAAAGACAGATATGACCTTACCTCATCTCCCTTCTCTTCTTCTTTTAGGAAGTACTCGCTGATGCCATCTTCATCTCTTTTGTGAACCAGGTCCCTTCGAGATAAATCTGTTGTACATGAGCAATCTTGTGCGAATCTTCTTCTCTGCATTTTCTACTCAAATTAGGACAACCTCTGATCTTCAATAGTCTTAGTGCAGTGAGAGCTTCCATCCCCTCCGGTAGAGATGACAACTTAGGGCATTCGACAATCCGAAGTGTGTGAAGTGATTTCAGATGTGGCAGCCACTTTGGCAAAGCCTTCAAATTTTCACAATGTCCAATCCCTAGCAGCTGTAAAGTGTTTGCAGATCCTTGGAGCCATTGGGGCAAAACCTCCAACTTAGATAAACGTGTAATTATGAATTTTCTTAGTGAAGTAGGACCTTTCCTCACCTCCGATAGAGATGACAACTTAGGGCAATTGTCAATCATAAGTGTTTGAAGCGATTTCAGACGTGGCAGCCACTTTGGCAAAGCAATTAAATTTTCACATTCTTGAATCAATAGCTGTCGTAAAGTGTTTGCAGATCCTTGGAGTTGTTGGGGAAAAACCTCCAACTTAGGTAAACTCGAAATTATCAAATTCTGGAGGCTCAACTTGAGATCTTGATTGTCTTCTCCCTTCATCTCCATCAAATTAAGCTCTTCACAATCCACAATTTGCAGGTTCTTTAGGGCAGTTAGGTGTTTGATACTGAGTGATAAAGAGGTCAAACTTGGACATTGTGCAACAACCAATGTTCGAAGATTGGTGAGGTGCCCCTCCATTCCTTCAAACACACATTTTAGATTCTCACATCCACCTATCAACAAATACCTAAGAGAATCCAAGCAACCTATTGCCTTCTCCGACAAGCAGGTATGCTTTGTTGTAACAACCAAAAACCTGAGGTTGATTATGTCCCCTATACCTTTGGGCAACCGTTCAAGACTGAAGCAACCATCAAGCAGTAAAGTTTGCAAACTGTGCAGCTTGCAAATGGAATCTGGAAGTTGCTTGATTATGTCATTACCTGATAGGTCGAGATATCTCAAATGTTTCAAACTTCCGGTAGAACTTGGCAACACCTCAAAGGATGAATTTTTCAAATCAAGCACCCGCAAGTACTTAAATCTTGATATGCATGTTTCAAGTAAGGACATGGATTGCTCTGTTTGGAAAATAATAGTCTGAACTTTGCTCAACTTCTCTAATTGTGTTGTAACTTCTTGGCCATTCTTCGAAACTGACAGATGACAAACTTCTGCAGCAAGGTTGGACTCCTTGGTCATTACCGAACACTCTCTTTTGGCAATTGAGAGTGCAAGATCATGGACAAGATCATGCATTTTAAAGGTATAATAAAAGGGACTATTTAATTCTATATCTTGATTAACATCTTGAAACAAAGATCTTGACATTAACTCCTTGATATACAACTCACCAATATCTTCCAACTCTTGATTTTCATTGTTAGGTGATTGAAGAAGTCCATGTGCCATCCAAAATTGAATCAAGTGAAGGTTATCAAATTCAAAATCCTTTGGGAAAAGAGAGCAATAGGCAAAGCATTTCTTCAAGTGCAAGGGCAAGTGATTGTAACTGAGCTGCAATACAAGTAAGACGCCATCGTCATCATTTTGTTTCAACCTCCATATCTCATTATCTCTCACATGTTTCCACTCGCCTTCATCAACTTTTAAATAAAGTAGACTAGCTAAAGTCATCACTGCCAATGGAACCCCTTTACATTTTTTGACAATATCATTTCCAATTTCTAAAAGGTTTGGATGAATTTTTTCTTCTCCATCCTTAAATGCCAATTTCTTAAACAAAGACAAACAATCCTCTGGGGATAGACCATTTAAATTGTGTGGGGGAACAGTGCCCATAGCGGTAGCAACTGAGATATTCCGTGTAGTTACTATGATGTTACTTCCATTATAATCCTCAGATAACAAATTTGTCAATTCAAACCATTTGATGGGATCTTCATTCCAAACATCATCTAAGACAAGCAAAAACTTCTTATCTTTTAAAGTTTCTCTTAAGAGCCTTTGCAATTGTTCCCTGCCCAAATTCTCATCAATTTTACCAAGTGCAGATTTAAGGATTTCTTTTATTAAACTTGTAACATTAAAATCCTCAGACACACATACCCACATTCTCAATTGAAAATGACTAACTACCTCCTCATCGTTATAAACCAACTTGGCAAGTGCGGTCTTCCCCAAACCTCCAATCCCAACTATAGGAATTACACTTACAGGGACATTTGCATCTTGCTGCTTCAAAAGATCTTTAATTTTTTTTTTGTCTTCATCCCTACCGACAACATGAGGAGGAACAAAGGAGTGGGTCACTTCCCTCCTGTGTATTGTTGTCTTCCTATCAAGTTGTTCAGCAAGATTGAATTGACCCTTAAGAGCTGCAATATCATCTAACCTCTTCCTAACACCTTTGATTTTATGTGCCATTTCAAAACGGAATACAAGTGGGTTAGAACCAGAAAAGAAATAACGCACCTTTTTGCGAGTGCTCCTGCATCTCTTCACTACTTCCTTGTGCAGAACTCGGTATTGAAATTCATCAAGCACATTCTCCGCTTCCTTAAGAACGTCTTTGAGCTGTCCTAGCCAAAGGCTCCGCCCACGGTTACTTGCTTGCTTCTCCTCAGCATCTAAGAGTACGGCTTCAATGGCTGACACGGTGCACTCAAGCTTTGTCAGATCGCTTCGTACACCCCATGCTGAGCTGAGCTCCTCGTAATCAAGGGATCCAAGCTGGTCCAAGACCTTCCCTGCAATGCCCATGGCTACATCTTCCATGTTCTCAAGGTGGTGGGATGGAAAGGGGGTTGATACTTGATAGTAAAGTAAATCAATGCCTTTAAAGTCTTAATAGCTGTTTTTATAACCAAAAATCCTATATCTTGGGATTCTGAATTAGACAGCCCTTGGGGCCTTATACAGTTCTGTGGCAATATGATCCACAGAGTTCGGATATAATTGCAAATAAGAGATGGCATTATTGCACCATGATTCTTTCTTAGGCCATTGGCAAAGCATGGAATAGGAAAGACTTAAGCATTGAGACAAAGTATATATCTTTTAATTTTGTTTGGGTGGGATCATTTTCCTTTTGAGTGAAAGTAAATTAACTATTTGATACATACTCTAGTTGATAAGAGATTTGGTGGAATCTCAATTATTTGTCTAAAAGCAAAAAGATGGGCTAGATAGAAGCCGTGACATACCATACAAAGAACGATGCCTTTCTTACCAATGTTGGCACCGAAATTGCCAAATGGTTTAATAAATGGAATTTTAAAAATGAAATATGAACTATTCAAGAAGAGTCGATTGTAAAATGGAAGCGTAAAAGGAAATCCAGGAATGGCCGGTGCAGGGGTTATTCTTTGAGTTGATAAAGGATGTTGGCTAATGATATTCTCTATTAAATTGAATATCTGTATCACTGGGTCTGGAACTATGGATTACAATTGGCTTGGAATTGGGATTAGAATTGGATTTCGAGCTAGCAGTTCAATGAATTGCATCAGAGAACAATACATATCCTCCACTTCTAACAAATTTATAATCAATGATTGCAGGTATCTACTTACACAAACAAGGACCTCAGTTGAACACGTGTTTTAATATCGCTCTCCACATCAAAAACAGTGGGGTCTTCTTCGAGGGCTTTCTTTTGCTGTTCCTCAATGTCCTTGAGAGACTTGTTCTTGCTAGCTTGCCGAGAAATATCACTCTCCACATCATCGTCGCCGTCGTCGTTAAACCCGAAGGCAGGTGGGCGAGGCGGCTTTGATGACTGCTGCTGCTGCTGCTGCTGCTGCTTCTTTTTCTGCTGTGATGGCAGCCTAAGGTTCAACCCATACCCTATCTTGCTCATTGCAATTTCTTTGACTTTGAGGATGTAAAATCTCAGGTATTTGGGATTCCAATAAAGGAATTGGGGGGTTTTCAAAAGAGAAGGTGAGAGAATTCAAAGCCCTATTCTTCAATTTTCTTTTTTTCACCCACCAATCATTTTGAGCGGTTATTGGAAAAATAATGCATTTTCCTTTTTTTCTTTTTTCCTCAAATTTTCAATATTTTTACATCAACTTGTAATTTTTTTAAAAAAATAAGAGATTCAAATCTTATCTATGCTTGAAATTAATTAGTGTTTTGATTTGATGAACAAAAATTATTATAATAAAGAAATTATATAATAAACTAAAATTTTATGGATTCAAATACAAAACTGACTTGTTGTCATGGGTTACAATCAAAAAGTGTTGGGCTTTGTGGAGCTTAGTTTTGTTTGATCCAGTTCGACGACCCGACCTGGCCCGAATAATATTACGTGATTTTTAATGGGAGATTTACTGAGGCTTAGTCCATGGGGAAAAATTTTTGGGCCCATTTTTATATAGAAACCAACTTTGGTGATTAGGGTTTTTAATTGTGGGTAGTGGTTGCCGTGTTTTTTTATAGAGAGAAAAATTGTAGCCGCACTTTGTACTTTTCCCTGATAATAGTGAAATCCCTGCAATTTCGTGGACGTAGCAAATTGCCGAACCATGTAAATATTGTCTTGTGTGTATGATTTTTTTTTTCTTTGGCGTGTGTTTTCTCTATTGATTTTGTTTCTCACAGGTTGGAATTTCGGTTAAATTCCCAACAAAAAGAAAGTTAGCTTCACTTTGACATATATTCTCTGATTACAATACTAACATTCTTTTGTATGTTAATAGCTATTACAGTGTTGCATAATTTAAAGATATATCAGATGAATATTAAAATTGCATTTTTAAATGGTAAATTGAATGAGAATATTTGTATGGAAAACCCGAAAGTGTCATTTGCTTATGGACAAAGAAAATGTGTAAAGATTATTTATATATAAAAAAAAAGTGTAAGATTACTAAATTACTTTATGAATCAGAGCAGCATGCTCCAAAAGTAATGGAAATGGAAAACTTGAAAATATGATGATGTCAAATGGGTTAAAAATGAATGAATGTGATAAAATGGTATTGAGATTCGGTGCAATTGCAATAGCATCATACAATTAACCTCCTTCCTCTCACAAAATTTGTTTACTTTTTTACTTTTTTTTTTTCATTTTTTTATTCAATGGTTGAAATTTTAAGTTATTTTTTTGCAACTTTAAATCATAATCGTTCATAACAATTGCATCAGGTGCAATACCCTAATTTCAATCCGATAAAATGAGTTTACAACTAATGAGTGTGATAAATGGAAAATTTGTCATTACATGTCTATAGGGTGATAATATGCTCATTATAGGTGGATTTTTAATTCGGAATCCAAATATTAATATCTACTATGTCAATTTAAACTTAATTCATGTTTTTTTTTAATCAATTATTCTCCACATTTTCCAAGTAACTAGATGATTTTTTTTTTAAAAGAAGTAACGTGATGATCACCCGCACGATGCAACTACACTATAGTATTGTTTCAAAATAATTTGTAGGACATCTCCTTTGCAACATTAATATTTGCTGTGAATTGTGATCACAATCAAATAAGGTGAAGAGTCTAGTGAGAGAGTTTAACAATAGAAAAATACCAAATGACCAAAACCAAATACAGTTATTTGGAACTTAAATATGAAGAAAAGATTTTAAAAAAAAAAATCAATTATAATATATTGCACATATAATATATGGGGCCTGAAGTGAATTGTCACGAATTTACTTTTAAAATGTTACCAATTCCAAATAATTTATAATATGAAAACAAAAAGAAATCATATGAATGACAAAGTATCTCTAAAGACCACTATAATGCCATTTAAAAAACATTATACGTTGTAAATTCCATAATTTGAAGTGTCTGAACTGATCTCAAACTCGGCAACCAAACTAGCAAGGCCGTGAAATTGTAACATTCTCAATCTCTAGGTGCTGTAAAGTGTTGGCATATCCTTGGAGCCATTGGGGCAAAACTGCAAGCTTTTGTGAAGTGACAATTTTCAATTTTCAGAGGCTGAAATTGAGATTTTGATTGTCTTCTTCTGTCAAACTAAGCTCTTCGCAATTATCAATTATCAGGGTCTCTATGGCAGTTAGCGATTATAAAGATCAGAGGAATTGGTAAACAGCAAAAGTAAACTGAGCATAGTGCAGATGCCTGATATATTAGTTGGTATATGCTGATATATTGGGGAATAATAAGAAATCTAATAGGGAAAGTTTTAGAGAAACATTTTGTAAAATGAAATTGATATATATGGCTACAAAGAAACGGTAGGATCCGTGTTGAGGAAAGAAAAACAAAGTAAATGGTTAAAGAGATTTTCAAAGCTAGAATGGCTACTTCTAGCAAAATATGTAATTCCATTCTAAGTAGGATTCTCTGTACTAATTGGGGGATCCCATTAACAGTAATCCAAAGTACATAGGTGTAAAGATATAGGATCTTAGTTGTAATCCAAACCACATGAACTGCAAGTAGTTGATACAAGAAAAAATTCACAATTGAATCAAATTTACTGAATGATTAAAATTCAAGAGAGGAGATCAAAACTAGTGACCAGTGTATTGGTCTCTGCTTGTATAATGTAGGCATAGCTAATCAAAATGAGATATCATTATAAAAGATTGGCATTATTCAATTAGACTGTTTGGAAATAGTGGCTGATGGACATTGCTGGCCTTCACCTGTATTTAAATCTCTCAATATTAACCATATTATCTTAATACTAACCCAGTTATCCTTTTTTAACTGACCTTGACTCTTGGGAAGTTGAATTCTAATTCTTAGAAGTTAGATCCAAATTTTAATACGATTTCAAAAACAATTCCATTAGCATAATTGGTCATCACGTATAATCCCTTCAAACATGTTTCCCATTTTTTTAGGATTGCAGTTTTGTTCTTCACTTTTATTGTAGACAACATCTGAGGGAATTTCAACACCACCAAAATTTATTATTGAACATTATAATAGTGAAGATTAAAACAATACTCATCAAAAAAGTGTTTTGATTTCTGAAAACTCCATTGGCACAAGTAAGATTTGAAAAATGACACGATTATTCTCCAACTTGAGAACCAATGGTCTATGATCTTCCATCTTTGCTTTTTTTTCCAATCTTTTCCATTCCAATTATTGGCATGTCAAAATCCAAATAACAATCTCTGCAATGCCAATTAAACCCCACATTTTCCAAGTAATTAAGCATTCTTATTACACATGGTCCTTACAAAAATGAATAATAAAAATTATAAAATATGAATATATGAAGAAATGCATGCACACACCAATCCATGGATCTCTCAACTTTTTAAACAAAAATGTAGTCACAGAAGTATACACATCACCTGTTTATTGATTTACATCTCTTAATTTGAATTAAGATGAAATAGATGTTTATTTTTATACAACACTTAATGGCTTAATGCAAATTACAATAACAAAATTTTATTTATTTACATCTATTGATCCAAATTGCAATGAAGAAATGCTTACAATTTAAGGAACATACAACTTCGTATTGAGTACTGTTTAACTTTCTATTGAATGTTACTTGTGTTGAACTCCTGAAATGATAGCTGCAATTATATAATAAACTTAAGGTGAGAATAATACTAGGAAAAATGTCTCTACAAAAGAAAAAATAAATAAATGAAAACTAATTATGTGATTATGGTTTTTGGGTGCCAATACCTTGGAGGGGAAAAAGAATGGAGAAATAAAGATCTATATGATCCCTTTGGTTTTGGAAATTCAATTTCATCCAAAATGATATGTTCGTCTTAATCAACAAAAGGAGATTTGGCTTTAGAAGTAGAAACTAAGCACATGCATTTAGGATTAGATAAGTGTCATTGTTAAGACCCATAAGATAAGAGTAGAAAAAGAAGATGAAGATTTTACCTCATCATTTTCTTCATGTGAACTTCCCTCATCATCTTCTTCTCGTAAATCTACGCTCATGTCATCATCCATTTCTGATGCACTTTCACTGTCACTGTCCTCATCGAGATCAATCTCTGATATATGAGCAATCTTGGACCAATCTTCTTGTATGCGTTCTCTAGTTAAAAATTGACAATCTCTAATTATTAATTCTCTTAAAGTAGTGAGACCTTGCATACCCTCTGGGAGAGATGACAACTTAGGACAATCAATAATTATAAGTGTCTGAAGTGATTTCAAACTCGGAAACCAATCTGGCAAGGCCATGAAATTGTAACATTCCTCAATCTCTAGGTGTCGTAAAGTGTTGGCAGATCCTTGGAGCCATTGGGGCAAAACCGCAAACTTATGTGAAGTGACAATCTTCAATTTTTGGAGGCTCAACTTGATATCTTGACTGTCTTCTTCTGTCAAATTAAGCTCTTCGCAATTGTCAATTATCAGGGTCTCTAGGGCAGTTAGGTGTTTGATATTGAGTGACAAAGAGGTCAATTTTGGACAATCCTTAACAACCAATGTTCGAAGGTTGGAGAGGCACCCGTCCATCCCTTCAAACAAGCATCTTAGACTTGGACATCGAACGACAATAAAGGTACGAAGAGACTTCAAGCAACCTACAACATTCTCTGACAAGTATGTATGCTTTGTTGTTACTACCAAAACCTTAAGGTTGATCATGTTCCTTATACCTTTGGGCAATCGTTCAAGATTGATGCAACCATCAAGTAGTAAAGTTTGCAAATTGTAAAGCTTGCAAATGGAATTAGGAAGTTGCTTGAGATTCCAATTACAAGATAGGCTAAGATATCTCAAATGCTTTAGAGCGCCAACAGAACTTGACAACACCTCAAAAGATGATACACTCAAATCAAGTACATGCAAGTACTTAAATCTTGAGATGCATGCTTCAACTAAGGACAATGGTAATTCAATTTGGAAAATAATAGTTTGCACTCTACTAAGCTTTTGTAAGGGCGTCACAAATTCTAGGCCATTGTCTACAAATGACAGATGACGAACTTTTTCATCAATGACTGACTTCTTGGTAACGGTTAGACACTCACCTTGTGCAACTGAGAGTGCAAGATCATGCATAAGATCATGCATTACAAATGAACAGCAATACAAGTCTTCATTAACATCTTGAAAGAAAGATCTTGACAACAACTCCTTAATATACAAGTCACCAATATCTTCAAGCTCTTTATTTTCATGTGATTGAAGAGCTCCATGTGCCATCCAAAATTGAATCAATTCAATGCTAAAGAATTCATAATCCTTTGGAAAAAGAGAACAATAGGCAAAGCATTGCTTCAAATGAAGTGGCAACTGATTGTAACTGAGCCTCAATGCGGGTAAGATGTCACCCTCATTCTGTTCTAAATGCCATATCTCATTATCTCTGATGAATTTCCACTCACATTCATCAAGTTTTGAATAGAGTAGGCCGGCTAAAGTCTTTACAGCCAATGGAACCCCTTTACATTTTTCAACAATTTCTTTTCCAATTTCTAAGAGGTTTGGATATTGTTTTTCTTCTCCTTCTCGAAATGCCAATGTCACAAACAAAGACAAACAATCCTCTTGTGATAGGCCATCTAAATTGTACGTGGGAGTAGTGCCCATAATGGTAGCAACTGAGTCATTCCTTGTTGTCACTATGATTTTACTTCCATTACAACCTCCAAGTAACAAATCTTCCAATTCAATCCATTTATTACGATTTTCATTCCAAACATCATCCAAGACAAGTAGAAATTTCTTATCTTTTAAAAGTTCTCTTAAGCTAGCTTGCCATTGATCAATACCCAAGTTTTCATCAGTTGTAACTTTTGCAGATTTAAGGATTTCTTTTATCAACCTTGTAACATTAGAATCCTCAGACACACACACCCACATCCTCAATTGAAAATGGCTAACTACCCGTTCATCATTGTACACCAACCTGGCAAGTGTGGTCTTCCCTACACCTCCAATCCCAACTATAGGAATTACATTGACATTTCTACCAGCATTTTCAAATGGGTCCATAAAAAGATCTATGATCTCTTCCTTGTCATCATCCCTACCGATGACATTCCGAGGATTAACAAAGGAGTGGGTCATGTCCCTCCTCTGGTGCATATTTATGATCTTCCTATCCTCGAGTCGTTCGGCTAGACTGAATTTATCCTTAAGGGCTGCAATATCATCAACCCTCTTCCTAATATCCTTGATTTTATGCGCCAATTCAAAACGGACTACAAGTGGATTAGAAGTAGAAAAGAAATGACACACCTTTTTGCTAGTGCTCCCGTATCTCTTCATGACTTCCTTTTGCAGGACTCGGTAGTGAAATTCATCCAGCACATTCTCGGCATCATTAAGAACGTCTTTGAGCTCCCCTAGCCAAATCGTCAGCCTATGGTCGCTTGCTTGCTTCTCCTCAGCATCTAAGAGTACGGCTTTAATGGTGGCCACAGTGAGCTCAAGCTTTTTCAGATCACTTCGAACGCCCCATGCTGAGCTGATCTCTTGGAAAGTACGGGATCCAAGTTGCTCCAGGACCTTCATTGCGATGCCATATGCAAGTTTAGCCATGTCTGGTTGGTTGGTTGATTAGAGAAAACTGAGAATGGTAAAGTGCTACTGAGAGTGCTAAAGAGTAAAGACTGAAGTAGCTTAGCTTGCTTGGGAAGAATGGTAAAGTGAAAAGTGAAAGCCTTGGCGGGAATGGACTTCTTAGTTTTGGAGCTTGGGCTATAATACTTTACTACTTTTGTTCAAACAATTTTGCCGCCAGCTATTTTGTTTTCAAATTCCATAGCAAGAATCAAATTTTATAAAAATCTCATAATATTTTTACAACAAACTTGTTTTGAGATGTTATAGGCTTGAGTGTAATTTTATTTTATTTTGACTTGGGATAAACTATTGAAAATATTGTTAAATTTTGTTGAGTTTGTAGAATAACTCTATATCTTTTAGAAAAAAAATCTAAGAAACATAACCAAATTTCAAAACAATTTAGCAAAAGTTTTTTTTTTTTTTTTTTTTTTGAGATGTCGTGGTAGGATGGATATAATCTTTTTTTTTTTTTAATTTTAATTTGGGCTCACACTTCAATTTAGTATGAAAATATTATGAGATTTTGTTGTGACCATATAAAATCTCTTTCAAAAAAAATACTCTTTTTTATTATTAAAAAAAAAAACATGGTTAATAGACAAATGGTAATCATTTTATTAACTTACTCCTATTTTATTTGAAAATTCAATATTCTTTAAATTAAAGATGGCAATGGCCAAGAATCTTATTGTTCAATCGAAATCTTCTAATATTATTAATGGAGACATTAAGAATTTAAATCACCTCAACTATTAAATTATATAAATATATATATATATATATATATAAATTAAAGAGGGTAGTTTTGAAATGGTATTTCTCTAAAAAAAAAAAAAAAAATTCTAAACATGACTATCAATGTGACTATGTGAGACTACTAAAGTTATTGAGTGATTGAAATAGAGAAAAGAGAAAAAGAAAAACTACGAATTTCATGTAATTCATTCTAACAACTTACATCCATTATGAAAATTCCTGTACAATTAAATCTTTGTTATATAATTTAATACTTTATAATTAATCCAATGTAGAATTTATATAGTAAAGAACCGACTAACCTTGGGACTAATTTGCTTAATCTATTTGTACTTGGGCCTACAATAAGGTTAGGCTTTTGGCCATAATATCTTTAACATCAAGAGATTTGAGAACAACTTATTTAGTTTTTTATTGAAATTTTTTTACTGAAAATGTGAAAAAAAAAAAAAAAAAAAAAAAAAAAAAAAAAGAAGAAAAAAAAAGGTGAAGTTTTAAAAAATTGCATATAAAAACGAAAAACTAAAAATGGCTTATAAGCTGGTACCAAATACACTATGATCAAGGTCTTTAGCAACACAAGCCACGTGCGTACTTCTTAGCAATAAATTAATTGCTTTTGTAATAATCCTTCATTTAATCTAAATCCAAAGAAGTTTGTTTGAAGAGGCTCCTCACGGTTTTTATTATTGGCAGTACATCCCATCATTGCTGTTTAGTGCAAAAACAATAATCAGGTCCAATTGAAGATGCGGTGTGTATGTATGCGTGTGGCACCGTCCCTCAGGCATGTTCATCTCTGCACTTGCTGCATTGAGTGCAAAACCGATGACTCCTGCGAATACATCAACAAAATACTTTTTACCTGAGCAGCTCTAGGGGCAGTTTGATCTGCTTAACATAAACCTATTTAAGATGTCAAAGAAAGACACCATCCTCGTTCATAGCAACAAACCATAGAAGACGCATATCCTGCAGTTAAAGAGATCTACAATTTTGTTGTAGAAATGACCATGCAGAAACATTTAACTTGGTGGGAAAGCCATAAAAGAATCTGCTAAGGTTCTTCAAAGTAATTTGGCACTGCATTTTTAAGGTGGGTTCCCTCTATATTCCCCAAAAATTTGGGACTTAAGCTTTGTTGTTGTTGTTGATCCTCTATGCGTTGCATTTTCTAAGAAACTTCAATTTTTTAACTTAAACTACTTACATGCAGTAAAAACAATGTTATGATGGCACTAAAAAAAAAGACATGATCCTACATTTGATCATCAATCTCAAAATAGCCGTCACCTTATTTCAGGAAACTAGCACGAGTCAAGAGTGAAAAGAAGAGAATGAATCAGGACCTGAAAAGTAGCCACTTTAAAATTTAAATCCTACCAAAGGGCACAGCAGACCACCCTAGAGGTCACATTTAAAAAAGGATTACTGCTTCACTTATTAAATTAACAAAACTGCTATAATCAGAGTGAGCAAATTCCAACCAGAAGCTGAGAACAGATTATTATTATAGCTCCACAGGTAGAATGAGACTATAACTGGTCCAAATTTGGTCAAGCTTGACCTGATCAACCTAAATCCAACCTGAAATTAAGTATGCTGGCTTCAGGTTGAACTTTTTTTTTTTTTTTTTTTTTTGATTGAATAAAAATTCTATTGCCAACAAAGGAAAAGACAAAAAGAAAATACAAGAAAACACCCCATTCAAACTCAACCACACCTAGGCTGTTCTTCCTTACTAATAACATTAACAAAAAGGGAAGGACCCAGCCCATCAACAAAATAGTTAGGACAGGAGTTTGACAGAGACCACTTTGCCAAGACATGAGCAGCCTCATATGCAATTCCTATACACCCACATAAACTCCAGCTTGTCAAAGCTTTACTGAAAGCAATTTGACTTCATCAACAAAGTTAGCAATTCTCCAATGCACTGATATTGAGCAGTTGGTCACTGCTTGAACACAATTCTTTGTATCACCCTCAATTATCACCTTCTTAAAATGCATTTGGCTTGCTGGCTGCACCGCCCATAGAAAAGCTTTGGCTTCCACTTGGACAGGGACCGTGGTATTCACTTTTTTTGATAAAGCGAAAACCAATGTACCTCTCCAATCTCTAACTACCACTGCTACAAATGAGTTCTCCATCCCAACAGCTGCATCACAATTCATCTTTAACTGATCTTGGGCTGGTTTTTGCCATATGGATAATCTTGCGCTTGAAGGCGAGACTGTTCTGGTTTTTATACAGCTTCAATGTTCATTGAAAACTTTGACCAAACTTCTGATAAGATCTTCGACTTCAACATAAAACACTCTTCCTTCGTGAACAACTTGGTTCCTACATTTCCAAATCATCTCTAAGTTCAACAGTTTAAAACCGTTGAAATAAGTTTTTTTTTTTCTTTTTTTCTTTTAAAATTTGGATAAAATAGAACTCAATACAAATTTACCATCTCATTTAATACAATAATATGTAAGCACAAGGATTTGCTACAAACTAAGTTGAAGCAACTCTTGCAAAAATGCACACGTGTCAATGCCTCTGATAGACACCTGTCCAGGCTCTTTTTTTTTCCCATGTCAAGATTGAATTTTTCACCAAATTTGGTCTATTTGAGGCACTGACACGTATGCATTTTACAGGAGTTGCTGCAACTTAGTTTGCAGCAAATCCTTGCCCAATATGTACTCCCTGTTAGTCTATGTGGCCCACAAAAATAAGAGAATGGGCAAGCTGCATACAATGCAGACCATATATGTCAGACAGACAATAAACAAGGAAAATCAGAAAAATATTATTTCTAGAGGGGAGGGGGAAGAAGAAAGAAAAAGGCCGACGAGTCTTTAAAAAGTACAGAAAATATAGTTCCATCAAGCGCCAATGAGAACTATGGGTAAAAAATAAAAACTCAACAGTAGCAAAGACAAAAGTTGGCCTCTGGTTTTTAGTTATATGCATGATGACTGCTTATGGTATCCAGCTAGCATAATACAAAAGCAACCTTAATGAGATTGAAGAAGAGCCAAAATTGATTTCCTATCAGGCATGCTAGGAAGAGCTCCCTTCACTTGAACACAGAGAAGCAGCTGCAGCTGTTTAAAAAAAAAAGCAGAGAATTATGATAAGCAATGTTCTAAGGAACATATTTATTGATAAATAGGGAATAATGTTGCAAGTATACCAGAAAATTTTAAGCTTTCACTTCTGGACTTGCCCTCCACAAGAGCCACAACAAATGCTGCAGTAAAAGTACCTCTAGCCCCAGTTGTATCGAGGACCTTTGGGGCTGATATGAGAGGTTGTTTAATTGGCTCTTCACCTTCTACAGATAAGGCAGACCCATTGGCCCCGAGTTTCACAAGGACTTGCTTAACACCCTGAAAGAATACATTTTTAATAGAAGTCTGATACCATTTAGCAAAAAAAAAAAAGAATATGATGGCACCAATAGCAGATGCACATGTAGTGCACAGTTATCTGACACTTGTCCAAATTCATTCTATTATTGATCCTCTTGAATCTACCAATATCTAAGCACAGTTGAATCATTTTGCTTAATATTTATGAAGAAAGAAGAAAACCCAAAAAGGGTCCAAGTATACCAAATATATTTAAGATAGATGGTACATTTAACTAGACAGGAAGAAATCCAAACATGTTATGAAAGAAGAAAATAAACACACACATATGTAAAGTCTCATGCACTACGAAAAGATTCTGTACTCAATTCCTTAGAATGGCTGGAGCGCCTCCTAGGGGCACATTTGCACAACTTGGAAATTCAATGGCCCAAAATATACTTCAATAACCAGATCATATCTGCTAAAAAATAAGGCTATCCAAGAAAAGGAGATTCACCACAACTGAGTAGCCAAAATAGTATGGGACTATATGAATAGACCTGTTCCCAATATTCAAAAAGTATCTAATTGATGGCTGCTCATCCTCCGCTGATCTCCATTGATGTTATGAATGTATTCTTGTGTGTGGTTACTGTGATCATGTGTGCGAGATAAATGTAAATACCAAAATGGATCTATCAAATTTCTAAAGGATGTCCAAATATGCTGTATTTTTTTTTTCTATTTTATTTATTTAAATCAATTTATTGCTGTAAAAATTGTATTTATAATGGATAAGGCACAAAGCCTTTAGCGATAATGATCAGTTTGGATGTAACAAAACTCACCATTTTATGGCATTTCACCACAGCTTGAGTAATCTGTTCAAAGCTTTCAGTTGCCATTCCTGTTAAATGACCAAGTTCACTTTCATTTGGGCTTAAAATATCAATAAAATCTAATAATTCTTGTGGGAACAGTGCATCCATTCCCCCAGCATCCAAGATGACAGGAACACCAGTACTTATTGCAGCCTAAATACAGGAGCTACTAGAGGGTGCTGCAAGCAAGCGTTGAGGTTACTTCCCTGTTTCTTTGAAAGTGTGTTTGAAAGTCTCTTTCCCCTCCTAGAGTTTCTTTTTATGTTTGGGAGGTCACCCTAGGCAAAATTTTGATGACAGACAACCTGCGGAGGAGGGGTTTCCTTTTGGCAGATTGGAGTCTTTGTCGATGGGGAATCTGTTAATCATTTGCTGCTGCATTGTCCTTTTGTACATGATCTGTGGGCATTCATAATTTGTCTAGTTGGGACTAACTGGGTTATGCCAAATTCTGTTGACGCCATGCTGAAATCTTGGGATGGAGTAAGGGGAGTTCGAAGATATGTAAAAGTTTGGAGGGCAGCGCAGCATGTCTTATGTGGTGTATATGGAGGGAGCATAATCAATGCACGTTTAAGGGAAAGGAGCTTTCTCTGCCTAATATTAAGTTTCTCTTCTTGAAGACTCTTCGAAGGGGCATCACAGTCTCATACCCCTTCTATGTACTCCTTAATGGAGTTTTTAGAGTCTTTATGCCTTTGCCGCTGATACAAAGGCTTTGAACTTTTCTGTTGTTGCTCTTTTATTCTTCTTTCTGCATTTTTGTTTTCCTTTTTTAAAACTCTGGTATACCACCTGTATACATTCTTCCAATTTTTTTAATGAAGTTTAATTACTTATCCAAAAAAAAATTAAAAATTATATTGTGCTCTTCTATAAGAGTCTAGAAATCCCAGTGGCAGGGTGTCACTAATGAGTTTTCCCCACCAACCGTCATTTTTTCTTTTTGAAAATTCAATAGTTACTACAAGGGAGGGAGATTTGAACCATGAATGTTTTAAAAACACAAGGAGGTGCCAATCAGTTGAACTACAAGGCTCTTGGCATCCCCACCAACTGTCATTGTCAAGAATATTATCTATTTCTTGTAACTAACTCTCCTATATATGAGGAATATATTGGCTGAGGATTGTATCAGATTTTCAGCTCCTCCCATAAGATGGATGAAATATTATACAAATGTTTTCGAATTCTCTTCTCAAATATTCTTCAGAAACATTCAAACAGTAGCAGCAACCAGTGCATGTGTTCCAAACTGCTGCACAGAGCATTTTACAAGACTTATGTAAACCTCCAATGGTTCTTAAGGACCCTTGAGAGTGCCTTCTGTTCTTGCCCTCATTGTAGACTTGTCAAGTAATACTGATTGTACACTTCTGTTCTTGCCTCTGGCTGACACTCATACATGTTTACTTTGTTTACCCTCTTTGTTACAATCATCTTAAGGGCTGAATTATAAGGTCAATGCACCTCTCTAGATCCATCTGTGGTGTTTAGGCTAATCTTTCTTAGGTAACCAGAAACCTTCCTAAAGCCGCCTGATTTTATCAAAGTTAAGGTTACATGCGAACAGGAAAGGTATTGGAGTCACTAAATCAAACCAAGCTGCCACATTAAGCTAACACCAACCGGCACCAACCCTTCATTTTCTGCTTTCTGACTAGTGCCTCCTCCTCTAATTATGTGACACAACCCAATCCAAACCAGTCTAGGCCATAACTAGCCAAAACAGAACTCTTAACCAAACACTGGCTCTAACTTATACTAGTTTGCCAGAAGCCTAAGACATTACTTTATTGGTAAGTTACAGATGGACCCATTGAGTTTTCAAACCATAATCAAGACATTCACAATCAAAAAACTTGGGGAATCAGAGGCTTCAAATTGATTCGTCAACAGAGGATGCCTTTCAAGGAAAAATTCATGATACTGCATTTTCCCACTCATCTGTCTCATAGATGAGTAAGGCATGAATGATACCAAAGGCCTAAGGATAAACTTAAGAATTAGGATTAAAATCCCCTGGTGGAATGGCATTAAAAATTATAAATGTGCAAACGAGACACTTGAAGGAATTTTTTTTTTTTAAATAAGTGACACTTGAAGGAAAATTTTTTAAACATAGCTAATAACCACCAAAGAGCTGGGAAATTTACATTAGCAAATTCCTTTCAAAAAAAGATCCACAGAAAACCTCTCTGATGCAGTTCTTTAAATAGAACAATCCAATTGAGAACGGATTAACTAAAATTATACCCAATGGTGGAGGCTGCTTTACAAGGAACTGAGAGAATTAGGGAATCCCTTTTCTCCCAAAAAAAAAAGGGGAGAAGAAAAAAGGAAATGTCCCACCAACTTGCTGCCAAAACTTATGATAAACATTCTCACAATTGAATGCATGAAACTCCTGAGTCCTGACTGGATTTAATGACTCCTGACTTTGTACAAGCTCTAGAAACTTAAACAAAACAAATATTTGATTTTAGAAATGAATGTCAAGTTGCATTAAGTGTAGTCCTAGGATGCACGGACACAAACACGGGTACGGGTACGATATGGCGACACAAGCAATTTCTGAAAAATTATAACATGATATGGCAAATAAGACACCGTTACGACATAGGTACAACACAGATATGACACGGGTACAGCACCACAAATGAAGTGTCCGTGCATCCTAGGTGCAGTCCATCTCCACACTCACCCCATTCATTAGTCATCACATTGGAATTCAACTATTAAACTACCCTTATGTGTCATTCTAAATAATATGCCAAGTTGAAATAGAAAAGTCATTAAAGAAAATGTCAATGTGCAGTAAAGAATTAATATAGGACATAAGCATGCAAGAAATAAATGTATAATCTAAACTAGCAATTTTCAGTTAATCACATGTAAAGTAATATAAAACAACAACCATGATAAGTCGAACACAAGTGGAGTTGGATAAATACAAGACCAGGCAAAAGTTATACATACATAATCCTGTGCCTCTCGAAGTTCACGCAACGTTCTTCCTCCATCCATATTCTCTGCTCTTCAAGTTTCTTTTTGTAAGCACTCATCACAAATTTGTCCTTGTCTGCATAGAGGTGGTCATCTTGGCTTCTCTCTTTCGCAAATTTTCTCTCATACACTACCTCACGGTATTTCTCTTGTTCTTTTGTTTTTTCTTTCAGTAGCTGAATATATCTTGGCTGCAATAGAAACAAGCATGCTTTAATTATAAACACTATTTAACCAAGTCTATGGAAAGACAAACAAAACTAAAAATAGATGCTCCAATTTTCATCATATAAATAATTTATTTTAAGTATAAGAACCTGGGAAAGAAAAATCAAGATTGCAACATGCCCATAACCAATGAACCATTTTTCTAACAGAATTCTACATCCATATAGAGCACATTAGCACTTCCATTCCATTGAATATGATGGCTTCTCTACTACTAAAGTTAATTCATTAACATGTAAATGACAAGACCTTATCTGAAGTCATACTCTGATACTTCCTTAATTGAAATGTCCTTTTTCTGTTCCTTCAACTTGGTTCAACCCATTCTTTCTTACTAGTGCATCAGTCGCTCTTCTCTAAACATGACCAAACCATTTCAATCAACTTGCTTTTCATATCTTTGTTGTTTTTGTTGCTGTTTTTTGTGTTCACCATCATGAACACCTTGTTTTTGCTGTTTTTGTTTTTTCTTCATGATTAATATGATTCTTATTACTTGTCCAAAAAAAAAAAAAAAAAAATCAACACTCTCTCATCTTTTCATCGATATAGGCTACCCTTTTATGTGAATTTTCTCATCTCAAATCCTATCTTTTCGTCTATTTCTCATTTATCCATCTTAACATTCTCATTTCAAATACACCCATTTTCGAATATCTTACTTCTTAACAACCCAACATTCGACACCATAAGAGCAAAGCTTGTTCTATAGCAGTCTTATGAAATTTTTCCTTAAGTTTTAGAATCACTCTATTACCTTTAAACTATCTTAACTTACTCATTTCAGCTACACACATTTTACGAATATGTTACTTCTTAACAACCCAACATTCGGTACCATACAAGCATAGCTGGTTGTATAGCAGTCTTATAAATTTTTCCCTTTCAAACTTGAAGTTCTATAATTGTTCTATTACCTTTAAACATAGAGAAATTGATATCAACATACAGAAAATCATTTCTATATTTATGCAGTAAGTATAAATTACATTCTGGGCAAATTTTCAATAAAAATCAAAATGTTTTTTCAGTAAATTATAGAATAATGTTGATATATAAATATTTTACCATTCTGTCTTGACGATCTTGAACTCGAGGTTGAATGGCTTTCAGTTTCGTGTCATCATAAACTCCGTCATAATCAAAAACAGTGGGGTCTTCTTTGAGGGCTTTCTTCTGCTGTTCCTCAGTTGTCCTTGAGAGACTTGTTTCTCGCTAGCTTGCCGAGAAATATCACTCTCCACATCATCCTCATCATCGTTGTTAAACCCAAAGGCAGGTGGGTGAGGCAGCTTTGTTGACTTCTGCTGCTGCTGCTTCTTCTTCTGCTGTGATGGCAGCCTAAGGTTCAGCCCATACCCTCTCTTGCTCATTGCAATTTCTTTGACGATGTAAAATCTCAGGTATTTGGGATTCAAATAAAGGAATTGAGGGGTTTTCAAAAGAGAAGGTGAGAGAATTCTAGCCCTATTTTTCAATTTTCTTTTTTTTCACCATCAATTATCACCTTCTTAAAATGCATTTGGCTTGCTAGCTGCACTGCCCATAGAAAAGCTTCAGCTTCCGCTTGGACAGGGACCTTGGTATTCACCTTTTTTAATAAAGCAAAAACCAACATCCCTCTCCAATCTCTAACTACCACTGCTACATATGAGTGCTCTGTCCCAACAGCTGCATCACAATTCATCTTTAACTGATCTTGGGCTGGTTTTTGCCAAATCGATAATCTTGCGCTTGAGGGCGAGACTGTTCTGGTTTTTCAACAGCTCCAATGTTCATTGAAAACTTTGATCAAATTTCAGATAAGATCTTCAACATAAAACACACTTCTTTCATGAACAACTTGGTTCCTACATTTCCAAATCATCTCTAAGTTTCAACAGCGTAAAACCCTTGAAATAATTTTTTTTTTTTTTAATTTTAAAATTTTGGATAAAATATAACTCAATACAAATTTACCATCCCATTTAATACAATAATATGTAATCCCTGTTAGTTTAAGTGGTCCAGAAAAATAAGAGAATGGGCAAGCTGCATACAATGCAAACCATATATATCAGACAGACAATAAACAAGGAAAATCAGAAAAATATTATTTCCAGAGAAGAGTGTGAAGAAGAAATAAAAACACTGATGAGTCCTTAAAAAGTACAGTTCCATCAAGCGCCAATGAGAACTATGGGTAAAAATAAAAACTCAACAGTAGCAAAGACAAAAGTTGGCCTCTGGTTTTTATGCAACCTTAATGAGACTGAAGAAGAGCCAAAACTGATTTCCTATCAGGCATGCTAGGAAGAGCTCCCTTCACTTGAAACCAAAGAGAAGCAGCTGCAGCTGTTTAAAAAAAAAGCAGTGAATTATGATGCAATGTTCTAAGGAACATATTTATTGATAAATAGGGAATAATGTTGCAAGTATACCAGCAAATTTTAAGCATTCATTTCTGGACTTGCCCTCCACAAGAGCCACAACAAATGCTGCAGTAAAAGTATCTCTAGCCCCAGTTGTATCGAGGACCTTTGGGGCTGATATGATAGGTTGTTTAATTGGCTCTTCACCATCTACAAATAAGGCAGACTACTGTTCATTTGTTTTTCACCAACACCGCATTGCATTAGTGGAAGGATACATGCTAAGGTAGATAAGGGAGCATCTTTAACTAAAAAGGGGTCACAATCAAGAAGACCCCATGAATCATCACAGTGTTGATTATGCAATAACCAATTTACACACTGAGGAAAAAAGGAAGCCCAGTGGGGAATTTGGGCAAGGGACCATTGCCACCCAGGCAGTGTCATAAACAGAACTTATGAAGTATAATACATACCAAACACATGATTCATACCCAACATTTGGAACAAGAAACCATTAATGACCATTCCACCGTAATAGAACTGGTCCTAGGCTATTTAAAATTAGAAGTTTTGACAGAGTATTCTGGAAAACTACTAGTGATCAGTATTATTCACATAACAATCACTACAGAGAAGATAAGTAGGTTGACTTCAAGTTGAACCTAAGATTACAATTCTAAATGGAACTTCTAACCCGGAAAATGCCAACAAACAAGACATTGGCTCACTACTTACTCTTGGGACATGTCAAGAGGTATGCTCATCTAATTATGCCCTGCAGTAGAGGAATATAAGTTTATTTCAAGATTCCAATGCAAGATAAAACAGATGGAGTACCAATATTAATGTGATTAAAAAAGAAGAAGATAAGAATTCATTCATGCAATCTAAAGTGCCTGTCACACAGTATTAGCCCTCCCCGAAAATAGTATATCTGTAATGACAAAAGTTGCATTAACTGATTGCTGTTTCTTGCCAACTGAATATATGGTCACGCAAAATACTACATTTATAGGTTATGCAACTCAAGTGCATTCCAGTAGTTTCTACAAAGGATTTAAAGATAGTTCAACAAAAGAGCTAAAAATCCTAATAAGCTTGTTTGCTTGCAATAAGCAGAACAATGACTGCTCGTCTGTGACAAAAACTTTTATTTCTAGCATCATTAACAATAAAATAAAAACAGCAAGACAAAATTAAAAGAACAGAAATAATAAAAAACAAATAATCAACTCTGATCACCATTTTCATACCACTAGCAAAAATTCCAACAAGGTGTGCTAAAATAAAATTACAAACAATCTCAGAAGGCACGTCGCATCATTCCCTTCGGTTTCTTCACAAAACTCAATCTAATTTGCTTAAGTCGTCTCCTCTTCCTAGCCATCTTCTCCGGCAACGTCTCCCTCTTCTTCACACTACTCTTCACAACCCTCACCTTCTTTTTCTTCGCAAATCTTGGGTCCACCATATAAGCTTTAGGCTCCACTGGCACCCCTCTCTTCTTCGCCTCATTAAAAAGCGCATTGGCCCTATCCACACGACTATGAGCACACAACTTCCCCATCAACAAATCATAAGTCTTGATCCCGGGCTCGCACCCATCCTCCTTCATCTTCTTGAAAACACTCATAGCATGATCAATCCTCTCAATCCCACACAAAATCTTCAAGAACCCAAAATAGGCTTTCTTATCAAGCTTACTCACAAACCCTGCAGACCTCATTCTATCAATCATTTCATCACCTTCTCCCACCCTCGCAGCCTGATACAAACTCCGAATCAACACAAGAAACGTGGTATCATCCGGATAACAACCCCATTCCCCCATCCTATGAAACAACTTCATCGCGTCCTCGGTCCTCCTCAACTTACACAAGTTCCCAATCAACACATTGAAAGTCTCCACATTTCTAGGAACCCCATGAACATCCATCTCAACCAAAACCTTTTCCGCCTCCGAATCAAGCCTAAACGGATCCTTGTCCCTACAAAGCTTACAAACACAATCAAGAATCGCATTATATGCAGAAACACCAATCTCAAACCCTCCCCTATACATTTCCCCAGCAAGTCTCTTAGCTTCATCAAGCTTCCCATCCACACACCAAGCTTTCACCAACAAATCACAAATCTTCTCATCAGGAAAACACTCATTCGCCAAATTCTTCACCATCCTCTCCGCATGACTAGCAAAACCATTTTCACAAAGCTTCTCGACGACCAGAGTGAGCGACTCTCGATCGCGTTTAAGGCCGTATTCTCGCTCCATTTTTTCAAAAAACGACACCGTATCGGCAGGCCTTCCCGCTCGGACCAACCTATCAATGGCGGCATGTAGGGTTTTAGGGCCGAGTGACAGCGAGAGACGAGAAGAGGAAAGGAGCTCGTTGATGGCCTTGAAGTCCTTGCGGCGGCCAAAGTAGTCGACGAAGAACGACACAGTTTCGTCGGAATGAGTGAAGTTAGGGTTCGAGAGGAGCCATTGGTGGAAGCCGAGGACTGTACGGCCGGCCTCGGGAGAGAGATTGAGAGTGGAGAGGACGAGAGATGGCGTTGGGTTGATGTGAGAGAACTTGAGGTGGAGGCGTTCGGAGATCGGAAGCGGGTCGGAGTTCGGGTTGTTAAGGAGCTCCGAGGAAACAGAGAGAGAAACAGGATCATCAGAAAAAGGAGAAGAAGAGAAGGATTGGAAATGGGAGGAGAGGAAAGTGAGCTTGGGAGTTTGGTCGTTGTATAAGCATCGTCGGAGAAACAAAAGCCTGGATATTGACATTTTTTTCTTCAGCTCAGTTTGGGTGAGTGAGTGAGAGACGACTACTCCTAGTTCAGGGAAGAGGAAACCTAAAAAATATGGAGATGATGATGATGATGATGATGGAGATGTAGATGGGCTTCCTTAACAATAAGCCCAAGATAAAGGAGCAGACTAAGTGCCCGTTTTGTTCAGTATTTTTGGGCCAAAACGCACGATTGCGACTTGAAATGGCAATCCCTAAACTACCCTTGTTTTTACTTTGAAATCTCAAATTTTACCCAAAAAAACAATTCTCTAACAAAAAAATAAAACATACCGTCTGGGCTTCAGACTGCTGCTGTGCTGGCTTCTTCTTCTTGTGTTTTGGGTGACACCACCGTGTTCACCGCCTCTACCGTCTCCGGAGAAGTCACCGAATTTTCAACCCGAAGAACACTCTCCGGCGACGGTGATTGACCCACAACAGGACCACCGAAATCCTCAAAAGTAGTCACGCTCTCAGTCTCCTCCATTACCATCCTTCTTCACCTCCAATCCTCCACCGTAATCTCACACTGATTCTCACTCTCCGATTTCACTCTAGCAACCCCAAAATCTCCAATCCTGATCCAACAAGATATTACTAGGCTTAATATCTCCATGAATCACAGGGGGATCCAAACTCAAGCCCCTTCGCTATATCAAGAACGACATCGTATCGACTCCTCCACTCCAAAAGCTCAGCCCTTTTAGTTTTCAGAAGCGCGTCCTGAAGATTCCCATTCGGCATCAACTCGTAAACGAGCAGCATACGGCGCCGTTTGCGGTGTGAAGAAAAAAAGATACTATTATTTGATGGGAATGGGAAGAAACGGGTGGATGAGGAAAAAAAGAAAAGAAAAATAAAAAAGTGGGTTGAGTGGAATTCTGGAGTCTTTTGGCTCAATATTATAAAAATTAGAGTTTATTGGATTTATACATGCTGTGCAAAGTTTTTTTTTTAGCTAAACGAGAAGGGATGTAAATTTCGGTATTGGTAATGCCGAAATACAAGTAAAAGAAGAGAGAGAAATTGACAAAATTGACATAATTTTGATATTTCAGTATACAAGTTGCCAAAATTCAAGAAAAAGGTGGCGAGAGAAACTGACATCAATTTCTTCTAAAAAAAAAAATTCAATTTCTGTTAAATTCTTTTTTTCCGTTAGTTTTCCATTTGGTTAGTTTATTCATGGTTTAATTTTATTTTTAAAAAATGATAAGTGTAGCCCGGGGAATTGAACCCTTGCGCAAGGGTTGTTCCACATGAAAAGCAACCAGCAAACTACCACACAACTTGTTCCATCTATATGGGAACTAAATTAATTTATTCTAAACCTGGTAAGTATTTCAAGTTTTCAAAAACACAAAAAAAACACATTTTTTTATATACTTTCCAAAAATTGATGGTTATGATAACAAGAATGGTAAATTCAAATTATAGTTCATCCACGATGATATCAAAATTAATTAATATTAATTAAATAAAAATAACAATTGAAATTGATTTTTGTTTTTTTTTTTCTGAAGGTTAATGATTTACATTTATCATAATTCGGAATTTTTATATTTTTTAATTACAAAAATACCCAGGGTGTGATGAGATTTAGGCATTTATGGGTGAAATAATTTTTTTCGCATAATTCTCATCACACCCTAGTTATTTTTGTGATTGAAAAATGTAGAAATTTTAAATTATAATGAATGTAAATCATTAGCCTTTAGGGAAAAAAAAAATAGAAGGATTTCTAAGTACGCGCGTGATAAGTATTAATAATCCCAACCATACAAAACTTGAGGATAGTACTGTAAAAATACCTAGAGATGTGATAAAAAAAATTATTTCACTCACAAACGCACAATATTCATCATATGTATTTTATGATTACAAAATGTAGTAATCTCTTAAAAAAATAGAAAGCCTCTAAGAAGCGCGTGATAATTACAGAATACTAGCCTTTGAGCACGCACTCGTACACGTGCTTAGAGACTTTTCTATTTTTTTTTTTTTGTAAATATTAATAATTTACATCCATTGTAATTTAGAATTACTATATTTTTCAATCACAAAAATACCTAGGACTGTGATAAAAACATTATTTCAACCACAAACGCATAACACTCATCATACCCCTAGGTATTTTTTGTGATTGGAAAATGTAGTAATTCCAAATTATAATGGATGTAAATTAATACATATTAAAAAAATATTTTTTTTTTAATTTTTACTCTTGAAATAAAATATTATTTTCCAAAAATTGAAACTATATTACCAATTTTAATCTATTTATAACGAGCCATATGAATTTTCAAAAGAAAAAAAAAAAGTCATGAAAAAATTATGCTATACAACTCAAGACACATCATGCAAGTATGACTTGTATTGCCAACTTTGATTACTAAAAAAATTCTTATGATATACTATTAAAATAATATAAAATAAATAACAAAATTTATCTTAAATTTAAAAATATTAACAATATCATCTTCTTTTTTAATTCATGTAATATGTTTGTAAAATATTCAAATTTTTTTCAATAATTTTTTAATTAGACAAAGTTTAGTTACAAAATTGATTGTAGCCTTACTCAATAAAATAAAATATTACTGCATATTTTGATAATTTAACCATTGAATTGTATGTCCTTTATGCTTTTAATACACATGTCAAATTTTGTGTCAATCGAATATTATTTACTATATGATCTATAAGCTTATATTTTATGCATAATTTTAAACTAAAAAAATTTTCAATTTTAAACAATTTATTGATGATATAACTATTGATCTTTGTAAGGACACGATTTGGAACGACCCAAAACGATACTGGGTTCGCACGTAAAAAGGCCCAAACAATATCATTTATAGAGTGTGGGTTTGAAAGGCTAGGCCTTGATCACAAGTCGGTGGTGTTCCGCGGTGTTCATACATAAATAAATCGTGTTCATACATAAATAAATTGCGCACGCTCTGGGAGTCTTTCTCCTAGAGGTGGGCTGGGAGGCTCTGGTTTTGGCCATTTTTCCCAGCCCCTTTTTGATGCGTTAACCTTCACATTATATAGCCCTTCTTGGTTGATCTCAGCCCTCCACTTGTTGGTCAGGCAGGTGCTAACTTCTGTACTCGTCCCATCGACTGTCCCATCTTGCTTTTTGTTAGTTGCGACGATCGAAGTCACCCTGACCAGGCGTCTTCTCTCATTAACACGGTCTGGACGCTGGTGGGTGCATTTAATGCGGAGGGGACGTATTTATCCTGAACCAGTTTTGCACCGTACCCCCAACATGGATCCCATTCTACTCGTATCTCCTTCTGGGGGCTTTTTGGGGATAGCCGTCATCGAGACGTGGCTATTCTCCTTGAAGTCCTGTAGTGCCGAGGACAGGGTCATCCTCTAGTGCCGAGGACAGGGTCATCCTCGGCTGTCCCACTAGATACACCGGCCTTTCCCCATTTGTCCTCGGCACATACCCTCCTCGGCATGGACCCTGAGCTCTAATAGAGCGTGGGCCGGATCATAAGCTCCCCGGCCCCACAATCTTTAATTTTCTAAATTTTTTGCAAGTATGGAGGATATAAAAAGAAGATGTAATCCATTGCTGAATTTGTCAAAATTCACCTCCAATAAAAATTTATTGAGTAAGGTTATAACCTTAGGCTACAACTCATTTTGTAACGAAACTTTGTCCTTTTTAATTAAGGTTACTAGTTTTTACAAAATTGTTATTTTTATTTCGTTAATATTAATTAATTTTGACATCATCGTGGATAAACTATAATTTCAGTTTACCATTTTTGTTATCATAACTATCAATTTTTGGAAAGTATATAAAAAAATGTGTGTTTTTTTTGTGTTTTTGAAAACTTGAAATACCTACCGGGTTTAGAATAAATTAATTTAGTTCCCATATAGATCGAATAAGTTGCACGGTAGTCTGCTGGATGCTTCTAATGTGGAACAATCCTTGCGCAAGGGTTCAATCCCCTTGGATTGCGCTTTATCATTTTTTAAAAATAAAAATAAACTATGAATAAACTAACCAAACGGAAAACTAACGAAAAAAAAGAATCTAACGGAAATTGAATTTTGGCAATCCAATTGACGAAATTGATGTTTATACAATATTGAGCCAAAAGACTCGGGATTATGTCTATAAAAATAAAAACACAATAAATTCTCATAAAATTTTTCACAATAATTAAGGTGTTAAATATTTCATATGTCAAAAAAGTTAATTAAGTAAAAAAATATTAAACTAGGATTAATGGCAATTAAAAACAAAAAATATTATAAAAATATTGTGACATTTTATTGTGTCTTTTTTTCAACAAAAAAAATAGTGCTATTTTTCTTTTTTCTTTTTTTCTTTTTTTTTTTAAATAGTGCTATTCGTACAATATTTTCATAGCAATTTCATAAAAAAGTTTTCATAGGAAATTATTATTAGTTCTCTGAACCTACTACTGACATTATTATTATTATTAAGGAGGTAATTAAAATAAAGAATTCTTATATATATATATATATATATATATATCTTGTCATTTTTGGTAATTTACAATTTAAACCGTCACTTTTATAAGTGTTAGCCAAACACTCAGTTTTTTTAAAAAACACAATTTTATACTGCGCTTTTTAAAACTGCCACTTTTTCAAAAAACTTAATATCAAAATGTTGCATTTGAAGAAGAAAGACGAGGCCTGGTGAGAGAATACAGAAAGAGTGATCACATTAAGCCATTTTTTCCCTCTAAAAATTTATCTTCTCTATGGTTTGCCTTTTGGTTTAATTTTTTTAACTAGCGAATCATCTGACGAAGATGATGTAGTGGCTGTTGGTTTTTTTTTTGTGTGTGTGTGTGTGTGTGTGTGTATTGTATTGAGAATTTAAGTTGGGGTTTATATATAGATATGATTTTTGTGTTTGATTTAGGACCATTATCTGGTGGTTGATTTGGGTGTTCAATTTAGTGTTAATATTTCACTTCCAAACCCAGGAGACGCACCTGATTGAAAACAATTAGGGCCTGTTTGGTTTGCTCATAACCCATATCTCAAAACTCATAACTCAAACTCATATCTCTATTCCCACTATAACTCAAATATCTCTAAAATTTAGTTTGGTTCCAAATCTAAGTTATATCTCTCACTCTCTAACTCCATTTTTGGCAAAATGGTGGAGCCCACCCAGTGTCACTACACAGAACGGTCATATGGGTATCCGCGTGTGACATTCTCTCTCTTCATTTTACTGCTATTCGTTCCCATCACAAAACCCAGCAACTGATTTCACGCCTCAATACACCACAAAACCCATTTCACATAACCCAGCAAGAGATTGGTTCCCTCCCACTTCCGGCACCGTTTCTCCATGAATTTTTTCTCTTACTCATAGCACATATTTTCCCTCTTCCCTATTCCAAATTTCAGATTTTTTTTTTCTCTTACCCACAGACCAAAAACCACATATACAAACCCTCTTTAAAAGGAACAAAGAAATGAGAAAGAAGCTAGATTTGTGATCCAAAATTGCCAACTCAAACCCACAAACACAGAAAACTCAAATCCAAACCCAGGAATCCTTAGATCGAAGACCAAAATCATGAAAATGAGGAGTGGGTTTCTATTTCTGGGTATATATTTATGCATGGATGAACATGGTGTGTGTAATACCCCAATTTTTTGTTTTTATGATTATCATTGTTCCTTGTCAATTTTAATATAGAGTTGAGGTACTATATGTGTGTGCACATTAAGATGGGAGTAGACAATTTTGTGGTGCTACAAATAGATGAGAAAATTAAAGTTTTAGTGTATACGATTTAGTGAGGCAATTAAAATAAATAAATAAAAAGGAAAAGAGGAAGATGTTTTATGGGCTCCTTGCAAAATAAAGAGATAAGTTCAAGTGGGTTTTAAAATCCAGCCCACTACCCCACCAAGCCCACATCTCTTTTGTGTTAAAATATAAGTTGGAGGAAAAAAATAATTAGGGTTTTGGGATAAGAAGGGTTTCATCACTAAGGAGGCTAGGGTTTTATCAAAGAGGCTAAGAGATTTTCCTTGGAGTTAGAGCACATACAATTGAGGAGGCAATCAGATTTTTTTTTCAAGGTATGATTTCTCACCATTAGAAACAAAGAATTAAAAAGTTAGAATCTTATCTTGGAATCGGTAGTGATGGGTAGATTGTTTAAGAGGGGGATTGTTTACAATATAAATCTTTATTTATGTAGATGATTTTACGTTCTTCATTAGGTTATATACATATTAATTCCTAGATTGCAAATCCTAATTCAAGGAAAACATGGCTTTTACGTTTCCTGGTGGTTATATAGGTTAGATTGGCTTAACGTTTTCTTTTACTTTGGGATTATAAAGCCACGGATTACATTTAAGAACAAAGCCACTGCGTGTATCTAGATAAAGCCATGGTTTACAGAACTTGCTAGAGTAAAGCCACGGGTCACACAGTTTGATCATGTACATGGCTTTTACGTTTCTTTGGGTTATATATCTATATATATTAAATCCTAGGGTCCCTATAGCTTGTATTCTAGAACAAAGGTCAAGATTAAAGCTTAAATCATGTTTAAGGGTTTACTTTCGTTGGGGTATATATATCAAATCTTAAGTTTACAATATATTAGTTACTGCCTCTAAGGTTTGATAAATTCGAGGAAACATTTTGGGTAGAGATTCCTTGCATTAGTGTTATTAATTAGTTCAGCAAAGTATAATCTTAGTGAGTTAGTTTGTATAATTCGATAAGCTTTATATTTTGTGGAGGATATTAAGTAATTTTTATGATTTAAATATAGGTCTTATTTAAGAGTGTTTTGAGACTTTTGGAGGTTGTTTCAGCTGGACTTTCAGAGTGATTCAAGTGCTGTAAGTAATTATGCATAATATGCACAAGTTTTGTCCATTAGGTTCTTAGAAGTTAAAAGTTTCCAAAAGTTTTGTATTTCAAACTTATATTTTCTAAAGTTTGTCAAAAGTGTTTTCGTATCTTTGAAAGAGAAATTTCGACTATTAAATAATGTTTTAAAGAGATACTTCGAATTTTAAATAACGTTTTGAATGTCCAAATCTCATTTAAAAGATGATTTCTAAAGTAAACTATTTTCCGAAAATAATTGAGTTTCAATGTAAGTTTTCTAAAAAGGTCCTTGTTCTTTAGATTTATTAAAACCAAGTGATTTTAAGGTCATATTCCTATTCTCCAAATGGTATTTAAAATATTTCTTTTAGCAAATTGAATTTTCAGGTTTACTCAAGAATTGTAATATATTTATATAAACTCCTCAAATTCTATTCGTTCCCCATGAGAGTCAAGCATCCTTTGATTTATGTTCAATTCGATATTGTGACCTTTGATATGCCTCTGTATTTAGAATAATTGTTAATGTCAAGTAAATTATTATATTTTGTATAAACTTTACTTTTGTGATATGTGACTCAAAAATAAGTGTTTTTTTAGAATTGATCAGATATATCAGATATGTGTAAATCCGCTCACAGGATTGTATGTGAGAATATGTGTTGATCCCTCACCAGCAGGGGTTAGATGTTGGTATCCGCTCACAGGATTATATGTGAGAATATGTGATGTGTATATGTGACACTGTGCTCTGATCAATTATATGTATGTGTTTTCTAATGAATTTTAAGATGTGATTACAATTATATTAAGTGATTCATTATATGTTTTGGAATAATTATTTTTGATATCATTAAATGAGTTTGTGAAAAATCAAAATACTCGTGCCTGGCTTGACTCTATTCCGTTGTGTATTCTGTATAATTACTTACTAGATGTGTGGCTTACCCCATCAATTACTATTTTTCAGATTAAAGTATAGTTGGAAACATAGAACCGTTGGGTCGTTTTGTAAGGTGCAAGGTAGAGCATGGAAGTTATAGGCGACTTCAGTATGCATTGAAGACTTATAGAATTTTAGCTACTTTATTTTGTAATTCATGTTTTTATGGAGATTATTTCCCATTTGGGGAGTTTAGACTTTTTTTTGCTAAGAGGTTTTTAAGAGTATTATTTCTTTGGAGTATTGATTTATTTTGGATTAATTATGTTTATGGAATTATATAAGTTTAACAGGTTAGTCATGCATCTAAATTCATGTTCCGTGGATTTGGGTCGTGACAGTGAGTGGGTCTGAAGAAGAAAGAAAGAAAGAAAAAGAAGAAAAGAAAGAAAGACAAAACCATGAAGAAGAGGAGAAAAAAAAAAAAAACCCCGTTGGTGGTGAAGTGGGTCTGATGAAGAAGAAGAAGAAAAAAATGTTGGTGGTGGTGGAGTGGGTCTGAAGAAGAAAGAAAGAAGAGAAGTAGAGAAAAGCAAAAAAAAAAAAAAAAAAGAAACAGAAAGGGGAAGCCGGTGGAGTTGACAACACGGAAGCTGTGGGCTCCACAGAGTTCGAAAATTTACAAAGGTGCCACTGAGTTATGTATCTCAGTTTTTGAAAGCACTGGTTTCTTGTTTTCTATTTCCATCACTCTAACTCAAAATTTTTGAGTTTTGAGTGATGGAAATACAATGTGAAAATCAAGCCAAACAAAAAAATTTGTGTGGGTCACACCCTCTTAGGATTATCATAAACCTTTGTATCTGCGGTGACTGTCACAATGCCATCAAGATCACATCTAAGATTGTTGGGAGGGAATTAATTATTAGAGACAACAAACGGTTTCATCATTTCAAGGAAGGAATATTGTAGACAGAGACTCCAGTAGGACATGAACCATCCATTGCCATATGATATATTGTCTGTTTGCTTTGACATTCAGTCAAATATTTGTTAAGATATGTGCAGTGACCATTGGCTCACCTTCCCAACCCCCTCCCTCCTCAGTTTCTTTATATGCTCCATATTAGTAAAATATTTGTTTTTTATGTTTAACATGACTTAAAAGCCGTTAACAAGAACCGTTTGGAATATAATAATATTAATATTTTTTTGTGCAGAGTTGTCATTTCTTTTTAATGTGTAGGTTGCAATTGGGTTGGCATATAAGAGACTCAATCCTCGAGGCACAAAATGTTCATGGCATGTTCTTTTGGACAAAATTGAGGCAAATAATTTGTCGGTTAGGTAGGCATCTTAATATGTTTCTGAATCCAGAACTGTAGAATCCTAAACTGTAAATGAAGTTGGAATTTGTTTAAGCCCATTAATTGCAGGGAGCAATCTGGTTGTCACCCTTAGTGTGAGTCCCTTTAGTGTTTAAAATTATCTGTTACATGAATTTATCTTCAAACATGCAAAAAAAATCTGTAGAATGATTGCTGTTAGAGAATAGCTATTAGTTAGTTGCGGATTGGTTAGCAATTAGTTAATTTTAGTAACAAATTGGTTAGTAACAGATTGACTAGTATAACTGTTGGCTTAGCAAAATCTGTTATAGCCCAATTTGCTACTTGTGTTAAATTGAACCTTGTTGTATTGCAGTTAGGATTAGTTCAGTCAGTGGCCATGTGATGGGTTCCTACAGTTATGCAATCAGTTAGACTAATTTCCTATATGGTCTTATTTAGTTCAGTACCTGTAGAAATAGCAATGCACATACTACTCAACTTATGTAACTCATTCTCAATAAATCAGATTGAACCTCTCTCTCTCTCTCTCTCTCTCTCTCTCTCTCTCATCCTTTTCTTTTGTTTGTCTTATCTTTTTCTGTACTTCAACTCACCTTTTTATTATTTGCTTGGAATTCATTTTTCACCTGCATAGCACATCCTCTTTCAATTGCAGAATTATTTTTTTGTCCTATGTACAAGATAAAAGTTATAATTTAGTGTTGGTTAGTTCTGCTTTGGGTTATCATATGGTGGCTTTTGTTTTAACACTTGTAATTGGGAAATAATTGTGGTTGGTTGACTCAAAAAAGCTTGTTAAAAATGTTCTAAGAGATCTCTTTATATGCAATGTCGATATAACGAATGATATGATCCAAGATCCAAGATCCAAGAGTTATATGTTATGGTGATCTTTAATGTCACAAGACATGAATGCATCTATCATTTAGAGTTTGAGGTTGTTCCAATTTTGAGAATGGAATAAGGCAATCTTTATTAGTATCATATGAATGCTGTTTGGTCAAGCTACAACTAGAGAAATAGAAACCATGAATCAGTGCTTAATGCAAGTGGCCTGGTCAAGAAGTTAATGTCTCCAAATCTAGTTGATGAAACTAGTTTATCTTATGTGCTATGCTGTAGGAAACTAGTGTACAAGTATTTTATTCATGTTTAGTAGCTCGTGCAGCTAGGTTCAGCTATAAGTGGGGCTTTCATGTGGAGTCCTTACAGGGATCGTCTCCATTTGAGTTAATTAATTATGCTATGATCCCCTCTTCAGACATGTTAAATGAAGTAGTTTCTAAAGAGATCTTCTCAATCTAGCACTGTTAAATTCAAAGCATCCCTAGAGGAATCCGTTTAGTGTTTTTTTTTCTCAATTTTGTTTTAAGTTTCAACCTTAATTCTTTTCACGTGAAACTGAAGTAGTTTTTGAACTCAATGTGGCAATCCATATTGTACAACCACATCACCAATTATTCTGTTTGGCTACTTGTGCAAGTTGTGAGGGAGATGATTTTCAGTTTCTTTTTCTCATGAATTTTCACATGAAATGGAACTAGATTTTGAGCTCAAACTAGCCAAGTAGTAACTCTAAATAGAAGGTTAGACTTGTGCCTTTTCTTCAGTGTACTGGTATTATAAATTTTGGATCGACAGTTTTCTTAAAGAATTTTCTTTTTCTGAGGCTATTTAGAACAATGATATTTGTTTGGGCATTTTTGTTTAATATCTGAACTTTTTTCTTCAATTTCAATATGAAACTGACAGTCTTTTTCCCTACAATCTTCAAATTGCCTACGCTATTTTGATTTTCTTGTCTTAATTTTGTTTGGGTCCGTTTTTCTAGTGTTGCACATTTTTTTAATTTGAAAAGGGAAAAATGTAAAAATGCATAGACCCTTGTGGTTTGGGTTTATAAACAGATTCCTTGTACTATCAATTTGACGTTTTTGACTCATGAAATTTGAGAAATGATGAAATTGATCATTCCATTGCACTTGCATCAACCGTGATGGACAAAAATTGATCATGTGCACAGGTGCACTGCATGTGATCACTTTATTTATATAGCAAGCAAGGCTCAGTTGCACACATGATAGGGGCTGCAGAGTGGGTATACAACATTTGCAGGTATCTCATGTATCGTAGCTAGTGAAGATCGCATAAATATAAATCTTATATTGTGTAAGACATTGATTTACATGAACGATATACAAGATACTTAGGTTCAAGTATCCCCAATATAATTGGGCCTATCTATAAAATATATTGGACCTCTTTGTATGAAAGCAAAATGTCAACTGAACAAAAATAAAATCATTTAATTAAAGGTTTTTTGTTTTTTGTTTTTTGTTTTTTTTTTGTAAACCCCGACTTTCATTAACTAAGCAGAAGTTTGCAAATAAAGTTTCTCATAATACAAACCCAAATTGTCATAGAAAAGAAGCTTACAAAGGTCCACAGCAAACTATCAAAAACAACAAAATCTTGCAATCCATTATAAGAAAAGCATGATATAATTTACTATTGTAAGCTTCAGAAACCTAGCCAAGCACTACTTCGGCATCAATATCTATTTCAACTTCCAAGAGACAGATTTATACATGATGTCAACCCATCCCTTGTAACCCAAAGCTCTGCATCAACATTGGTGGTCACCCCAATGTTTTGGGTAAATACTTTAATCCAAATTAAGACCACCATGGTCACGGATAAGGCCCCTCCTGGCCCATTTGGAACCTTTGACAGGATAGAAATAATATTGTGTTTAAGAACAATCCTTCAAACAGTGACTTGAGCAAAGATGTTAATTGTGTTGCCGGTGAATATTTGTTTTGTGATTCTCGGTCTGTAATGATCAAAGAGAATGCAGCGGGTTAATGTTAGGTAGAATAAACTTGAGATTGTCTAGTTTAAACTTAACACAGGTGGCTCATCTTTGGGCAATCCGGAGATGACTAATGGAGGGCTGTACAGGATACGAGTGAATGTTCATACTTCCCCAGGGGAAGCAACCATATTTCACAAATTTCTAGCTCTGATAAAAAGCTTGGAGGTTCAAGGAATGAAATAAATGGCATTAGTTTACACGATCAAGGCTACCACAAAAAGGAAAGTAATTTCAGGTATACATTATGTCAAAATTTTTATGAACTATCTCAGTAACTATATATACATATAACTATCCTTGGGAATATATATATCATAATTACAACTAAACATCATTTTAAAAGTATTTTGATGAGTAAAGAATGATATTAACCTCCCCAATACGTGGGCTCACAAAATTTAGGTCCTCTTGTAATCCTTTCAGTGGTGGATCGTAAGAGTATATAAATTGAACCAACCTGAAATCTAGAGACAGAAAGATATATGGTGTGATGCATCAGTTGAGAACAAAAATCATATGACAGTTTTTATCTTTTGTTAGTAGACCCTAAACCCATAACCTCACCCCCACCCCCCTCCCCACATTGTTGATATGAGGAGAAGAGCTCACTGGCAAATCATATGACAGTTATCCTTTCAAATATTAAGAAAATAAATAAATAAAGAAGTATTATCTGCAACTGGCCATTAAATGTCAATCTAAGCATCTAAAAGAGTGTTTTCCTTCTCCTAAAGATTGTTATGTTATAATACATACAGAGTACATACCAATCAACCATGATAAAGATGATTCCCTCTTTTGGGTAGCCAAACACAAATCATACCGATACACCCTTATCGGTTTGAAATTGTGACCTCACCATCTGCCCATTGTTTATAGCAGTAGATTCCATTTGGTTGCAAGACCATTGGCCCATAACAAAAATTATGACAAGTCACAACTACTATTTATCACAAAAAGGATAAGCACAAGCTTTAAACACTATATGCAGATCATAGGGCCACATGGGCATGAATATGGTGGGCATCACTTGTTCATGTGTGAAACATAACAAAAAGATTCTCTTCAAAAGAAAGAGTCACACCCATTCAGTTACAAACACAGTACCACCTCTAAAAACTTCCTCTGCTCTTCTACTATAAGCAGCAAAGTAAATGGAATCCTTATTTATTCCAGTCAGTGACTTGGACGTAGAGAGTTCCCTCCAAACATCTTTGGACATCAGGTTACATGCCACTAACAAAATTATAAGCTAGCTGTACAGCGTATAATCAGTAAAGAAAAAGGAAAATTCAAGATACTCCTATATTCATAATAACAAACCCTTCTAGGAGCACCAACATAATTTTGAAAAGTAGAAGTATCTCCTACCTATGGTAAAAATCACAATCTCGGTCGTTATTTGACATGGCATGTAATAGGTTATAGATTTGAAGCACCATTTTCCTTGGTATCTGTTATGAAAGCATTGCATTAGCACAAATAAAAACATGCTGTATAGTACATGACTATACACATACATAGTTAAGACAAAGCAGTCAAAAGGTTTCAACTAGAGGACTTTTTTTTTTTTAACATCAAAGTTAGAAAACTAGAGGACTTTTAAGAGAAGAATAAACAGGAAGAAAATGAAAGACAGATAAATGAAACACAATGGAAAGTTGACTTGCCTTCTCGGAGAAAAGGTTAACACGGACAAAGGAACAAAAGAGGTCAATAAATGCATGTAGTATAAGCGAGTTCTGATGGGGCTGCAAAATACTGTCTTAAGTTAACAAGCATAGCCTTGATGATTTTTGTCAAGAAATAATTACTCTAGCAATTTAAGTAGTCAGAGAACAAAGTAGAGTTTTATTATTTCAGCACCCCCTCATGTGGGACCCAAATATGGGCATCAAAACCCTATCAAACATTTATCATTACAAATGTACAGGGGACTTCCTCTTGCACCACATTAATAATCAATTACTCTAAACTTACCCCAATCACTTTTTTGTGAAATAGTTAACAAAAGAGGTATAACAGTAATACGGAATATGATGCTCAAGATAGCGCTTGAGTTTCCTCCTGCACTAAAAAAATATGACTCAGAAAATTTGGACTATAAATTGATTTTGCATCCCCACTACCTTCAGTTGTTCACTTTTTATTCTTCTAGCATCCTAAGACTGTTCAAATAGCCTTTGCACAAACCATCCACCTCTCCCAGAGTGACACTTTTTTCAAATACTTCTTTTGCAACATCCATTCAAGGAAACAATTTTAAAACACATAGAGAGAGGAAGATCATTACACTAGGAGAGGTCAAGGTTTCTATGAAGAGCCTAAAAGTTAGTTCAAACAACCCTACAGATAATAGGACATAGAAGTGAGAACTCAAAAGCTTTTGTAAACCATATGTTCTCAGTCAGATTTTCAAATGGAAGAGGAAGCTCAATGTCTGTCTTGTACCTTGTTCCCATGGCAAGCACCATACAACTGTTGGTTGCCATTTCTCAGAAGTTGACAACTGAGCTTTCTAGAGTGACCAGTTGCTAACAGTTTCCACTCCTCAAAGTTTACATCCATAACATATATTTTCAACAGTGACGAGAATTTGAAACTCACCAACAATGTAATTATTGTGCTACTTAGATCCAGAATAAGCCGCAGAGCTTGTTCTCGAAATGCCATCAAGTCAAGAAGAAGCTGGTCCAAGCAAAGGAAAGCAATTAACTGAGTATATTTACCAGGCAATTGATTCTTAAACTATGTAAAAGTTTGCAACTATAAATTCATCATTTGACACAGAGTTATATAAAGACCCTGTTTTGAATTAATATTATGAAGTGGAAGCTCAACAGATCCCCACAATTCATTCCTAGCACGTACAGTCCAAGCTTGCAGTAGAACAAGGAAGTTCCAGATACATGATTTGATGTCATGGATGAAACATGTTTTTCTTAGAAGTAATCATGGATGAATTTTGCTTAATAAAAAGGGAAATTAAATGAACTTAATAAATAGAAAAAACGAAAAAAGGAACAAAGAGGTCGCTACTCCTCAAGTCATGAAAAATGCTGAAAAATATTAATTTGCGAAGTCATCTCATTCTATTCACAAGTTAAACTCAACAAATAATCACAGGACGAGATAATGGCAATGAATAATGAGAAAGAGAAAATTGATTAAATGATATGACACTAAAACTCTAATTCAGGATATAACATCAGAATTCCTTTCGCCACCTCAAGTATAAAGCTATCCATCATACTTTATAAATTATACTGACAAAAAATAATAGCATTCCAATAATCCTCTTGTCATCCCCTCATTGGAAACAATTTCTAATTGTTTTCTCACAGTATTTATCAAAGAACAATGAATTAAGTTAAATAAAGCTTCTTAATTCTCACTGATCATTGTGCCACTTGAGATGACCAAATGATTTGGTAAGCACACTCACATGGTAGCCAAGTAGTAATACAGTTAGTTCCAGTTATGCAGTTGATTACATGAAATACTGGATGTTAGGGGGGAGGGAGGAGAGAGGGACGGACGTATAATCAGAATTTGGAACAAGGAAAACAATAAATTATTTATGAAATGATATGGCTCATCTGCAACTGCAGTGCTTTCTTCTTAGTTCCAGAACTTTATTATGGTAATTACTAGGTTTCTTTTAATTTTTTGGCTAAGGCATAGCTTATCTTCTCTACTAAACATGTGTTGCGATACATGGAGATTCTATCATGACAAGTGTTATTGTTATGAAAACTACAGTTGACAAGCTAGATATTTGAACAATTAAAGACACATGCTTGGATGTGCATTTGACAACATTAACTCGAACTAGCCTTTAATCATCAGAACATTAAACAACAGACATGATTAAAAGAGTGAGATGACAATCAATCTTCGGCTTTTCATGCAGCACTGGAAAAAAAAAAAAAAAGACTTGGGGGGGGAAAGCCATTCAGTTTATTAGTTGCACACAAGCTTAACTTTGACCATGCCCATAATTTAGAATAAATAACAAAATATGGGTCAAAAATAAGTAAAAGAAGAAGAGAAGAAGGAAGTAAACATAAGTACCAACTCTATACCTGAACCCATGGTTCCAAGCTCTGCAAATGAAGTTCTACACTATCATGCAAAGCATCCAATGCAACCTTATCAACCTGCAGCAAGGTCACCCAAGGTGAAAGAATTCACTAGTGACACATAAGTAATTAACAAAGAAAACACCTGACTTTGAATGGGAAAGGAAATGAATTCTTACACGTTCAAGTTGTAATTTGCTAAAATGCTCTGGAAACTTCTTTGAGAGCAAAATGCAAAGTTTTGGGTAATTAGGGAACACACCCGCTTTCCAAAATGCTTCGGTAAATACATGTCCAACTGGATCTGGGTAGTCCAAGATTTGATTCAACCTATACATTTTAGCCATAAGACCTTCAGCAACTTCATTAAATTGGACCACCCACTTCATGTTCAAACCCTTTTGAGACCCACCTGAACTCTGGACCAGTCCATCAGGACCTGCATTCCTAGAGCTCCTAGATGTCATTGGAGGTGTCATTTGTGGACCCAAGTACTCAGTCCACCTTGATGGTCCCTCCCATTCCCTTGATCTTCCTGGAGGGGGTGACATTGAGGAATCTTGACTTGAAAATAGTTGCCGTGATCTTGCCATAGATTAATTATACCTCCACTCAAGACTTTCTGCAAACCAAGTCTAGCTTATGAGTCAATTTCTTTAATATTATGTTATCAAAAAAAAAAAAAAATTATAAAATTAGTCTATAGCAGAATTACCTTGTTTCACATCTCCGTTTACACATTTTAAAAAGAGAACACACTAAATGCACCATTCAGTTGCCAAGAAAATATATAGATGAATCAAGTTACATTCTTATCTTCCTTTTCTCAGTTTTTCTGGGTAACCAAAAAGGTCATACTTTTATGCATTTTCAGTCCAAGTGTCCAACTATTTTAGCTTTCAGCTTCTAAACCACTCAATTATCCCATATTTCTCAAAAGAAGCTTCACTATTATTGCACAAGGCTTTCATGCTTGCTTGGAAGCTAAGAAAATGCAGGACATATTTTGACTATTGAAAACTGTTACATTATTCCACCCCAACATGTGGAGCACAAGAACCTTTCTTAGTTGAGTTGAGAATTACTATATATACATATATGAAAAGAAAACTAAAAAGCACAAATACCCTCCACAATTTTTTCACTTTCTTTTTAGCTTCTTCTGATTTCACATCAAACAATCAAAGAATACCTAAATACAAGTCATAAACCCTAAAGAAAAAGCAAAAATATCCAAAATTAGTAACTAATTCTACATACATTTCTAGCACAGGTAATAAATAATAAAGCATACCTGCACAAAATTCTCTGTTTGGTCGCCAAGAAAACAAGATTTCAAATGCCTTCCTCACAGTCTAGTGGCTTCAAAGGATGAAAAACTGAAATCGAACTTAGCTCAGCTCAGCAGAACAACATTTTTCTTTCCTCATCAACCAAACAGTGCACAGAATTAGTAAGTCTTCATAAATTTCCAGCGCATGTCACAAATTCTCCGTTTAATGCCGAGAAAATCTGAGAAAAGCGAACACAACAAAATTTCCAAGAAAATCTGAATTGAACTCAGCTCAAGCTAAGCAGAACCTTTTCAATCTTTTCTCAGCAACCAAACAGAGCATAAAATTCGCAACTCTACATAAATAACCAGCACATAGTCACAAAATTCTCTGTTTGGACGCCGAGAAAACGTGAGAAAAGTGAACGAAACAAAATTTTCAAAAATACATGAATCAAACTTAGCTCAAGCTAAGCCGAAAGTGAATTTCGGGAGTCAACATTGCTATCTTTTAGTAATTTTGTATTTTCTCAGCAACCAAACAAAGCATAAGGAGTCAGAGAGAGAGAGAGAGAGAGAGAGAGAGAGAGTACAATTTAGAGGTCGAGAGTTGAGATTGATGGATTGAGAGAATGAATTGAAGCTCAGATCTGAGTCTGTCTGTCTCTCTCTCTGCCCATTTAATACATCAAAGCACAGTGTTTTAGAGAGAGAAAGACTGTGGAGTGGTAGTTGGTGTAAAAAAAAGCAAGCAGAATTTTGCTACTGCTGAAATTTTAGTTTTAGATTTTAAGAGCAGTGATAGTTACACTGTTTATCACTATTTCAATTATAATTACATACTCTTGTTTTCACCATATTACAATTGTAACTGAATTAACTCTTGTTTTCACCATTTTATGATTATAAGTATTTATAATACTTGTGTTTGTACATGAAATTAATATTCTACTATTTTAAAGAGCTTTTAAATTTAATTTGGTAAGCGGGTTCTAACAGTTCAATTGGTAAAATTTTTGATAATTGAATAAGAAATTTGAGGTTAAAAAAATGATTTGATAAGATAAATGGATTATGAATTGTTTGTTTAAAAATGGTGTTTTTGATTTTTGTCAATTTTTCCTATTTGATTAAGAAGGAAAAAAGAATAATATCCATCTAAAAAGAAGGAAAAGAATAATGTAACTATGTAAGAGATAGTTATTGTAATATAAGTGTCAATTTTCCCTGTCTTAAACTTATTTTAATCAAGTTGAATTTAATTCTTCCCTAAAAAAATAAAAGAATGTACACTCTTTTTTTATAGTATCTTTTTTTTTTTTTTTTTTTTTTTTTTTTAAGATACTGCAAGGTTTTTACAGTTTTACTCCCATAAACTTTTTTTATTATATATTTTACTCAATAAATAAATAAGTCAATGAATATAATAACATCCAAATGAACACTCACACAATAGACAAAAAATACCAAAACAAAACAAACAAAAAAAACTGATTCAATTATGAGGCTTGGCAACTTTGCACTCTACATACCAAATTGCAACTGGAAAGAAAATCTTGGAGGATACGTACAGTAGTTCAAAGTTTCAAGGACTTCACCAATAATCCCCACAAGAGCATTTTCCTTCCTTGAAATGATGAAACCGTTTGTTGTCTCTAATAATTAATTCCCTCCCAACAATCTTAGACATGATCTTGATGGCATTGTGACAGTCACCGCAGATACGAAGGTTCTTGATGATCCTAAGAGGTGTTCTCGCTGGAGTACTAATCAGACCATACGCAATTGCCAAACGCTCACTATGATAGAGCAAGGCCTGCTCCTTGGCCTCCTGATCAATGTCATGCAGAACATATCTTGTGTCCGGCACATAACCACCTTCTTTCATCCCAGCGGCCTTCAGCTTTTCATCATCCTTGTAGAGAGTTGGGTTTCTGAACTCACTGATCCTGTTCTTCCCATCAAGCATGCTGACTGCAGTATACTTTCTGGGAGGTGGGGTAGGGATCTTATTAGCAACAGCCTTCGACGGGTCAAGAGAAACCATTAACTCCTCAGCATGGTCTTCAAGATCAACATTTCCATGAATCCGAGCATAATTTCTCAATGCATCCCAAACCTCCACAGTGCGCTCAAAAGGCAGTTTCTCTATAAAATCCTCTGCTTCATTAAGATGGCCACACTTCCCAAGCACACCTAGAAGCCCCATATAATGCTCAAGCCCTGGCTCAATTCCATACTCACTCTTCATTGACTCAAAGTGTAAAAATGCTTCTTCCACAGCATCTACACTAGCACAAGCCAAAAACACCGCAAGAAAAGTATCCCCAGTGGGTTTCATCCCCAGCTCCCTCATCTGCTCAAACAACTGCAACCCATCATCACCCAACCCGTTATCCGCATAAGCATTAAGCATTAAAAGCCAAGTGTCCATGCTCCTATTAGGCATATGATCAAACACCCTACGTGCATCAGTCATCGCCTCACAACTGCTATACATTTCAATCACCATATGGTTCAAACTAAGGTCACCCCGAAACGTGGACTGCAGAAAGAAATCATGAACCTTTTTCGCATCCTCATACGACTTGGACACCTTAACTCTTTCTAACAACTTATAGAAGCAATTCCAATCAGCTTTAACCCCTTTCTCCATCAATTCAAGAGCTTCCTTAACCTTCCCCGTATTGCAAAGCATCAGTACCTCATTAACCGAAGGCGGTGGTGGAGAATCAACCGGGGCTTGAACCTCAACAGCCTGGCCTCTATTAACGTTTTGGGGATGTGGGTATCCCTTATTTTGATTGTTCCACTGGTTTGGTGATCTGGGTTGTTGAGAACTCGGGCTCTGAGTGTTGAACTGGTCAGGGTTCAATCCACGGTTGGGATAGTTCTGACCGCCCTGATTGGGATATCCACGATTGGGATAGTTCTGACCCTGATTAGGATACCCACCATGTGAATAGTTCTGGTTCTGACTCTGTGTCTGTGTTTGTGAGTTCCATCCTTGGTTTTGTGGGGCCCACTGATTAGGGTTTTGTGAATTCCAACCCTGGTTTTGTGGGTTCCATTGTTGTTGTTGTGGTTGTGGTTGTGGTTGTGGTGGTGAATGGGGTATTTGATTATACTCATTTGGGATTGCTGAGGTGCTTAGGGTTTTAGTTAGGGTTTCAGTGTTGTTGTTGTTGTTGAAAATGAAATGAGAAGGGTATAAAGGTCGTACCTTGAAGAAGGAGGATGAGAAGTTTGGGGTTCGTGCGCGTCGTAATGCCATGATCGACGCCATTTTTGTTGAGCTGAACTGAGCTACCAAGTTCAAAACCCTAAACCCGCAGAGTGAGACTGTGATAGTGAGGCAGAGTCGCTCAAGCTTTTTTTTTTTTTTTTTTTTGGGGATGATCTCTGAGAACTCTCTTTCTGATAATAAGAGGTTTGGAAAATGAGAGACCGAGCAAGAGATGTTGAGATGAGGATGATGATCTTGGACAGAGAAAGAGGCAACGAAGAGAAAAAAAAAAGAGTAAAGACTAGAAGACTGTTATTCTGAGGGCTGGGTTGGGTTTTGAGTTGCATGGGCTGGGCTGGGTTCGTTGGGTCCTTCAGCAGGTAAGCGTTCGTGGGTTTCCTTCTTTGGATTTTGTCGTTTTGACTTTTGACTTTTGACTTTTGACTTTTGAGTGAGTTGAATGATTTAGGAATGGAGTTGCATCCAAAACGGTGTCGTCATAAAACCTGGATGGTTCACTTTACCGTGCCTTTTTCTTTGAAACGGCATCGTTTTGTAGAACTGATATTGACCCAAAAAAGGAAAAAAAAAAAAAAAAAAACTAACATATCACTTATCGGCTTAAATTAACGGTTTTTCAAATTTTAAATTATAAAATTCAAACAATCCCAAATAGATTTTACAATTTACCTAAAAAATTTTAGTGTTATTAAGATAAACGTTACATTAATTTTCTTAATATTAAAAAAGGCAGAACTAGAATAGATCATAATTGTCCCATGTTGTCTATTTGTGTAAGATATTTTGAATTTGTTTTTGTTTTGTTTCCGTACATTATCAGTTACATATATCTTCTAAGGCTCATACACATTACCCAACTGGAAACTACTCTTCCATTCCATGCATTCATGTAAGACTCTAATCCTTCCCTCTTCTCTCAGTACAGTCTCCATGCATTCTGTTTCTGCTTTTTCGTAATGTATTCTTAGTTCTCCGTCTTCACTTTTCATTCTTTCTGCGCAGTTTGCTGTTTGTTTGTCATGTTAGTCTGTTGGTTTTTATGGCATTTGCTCTGTTCTGGGAAACGTGTTTTTTTATTTATTTATTTTTATGGCATTTGCTTAGTGGGTTTTGTGCTTAGTCCATGTAAGCTTTATAATTTCCTCACACACTGAGAGGTACACAATACTGATTTAATGGGAACTTCGGTTATGTATTGCATTGTTTTTGTTAAGTTTAATAGCATTTTGATTTGTTTCAGGAATTGGGTTCTCATAATAGTCACAAAATATAAAATCAAGAATTTATCTTCTTTAATTACCTTGGTCATATGTTTGTGTTACTTCAGGATTGGTTTTTTGTTTTTTTAGCAGCCTTTTACTTTGATTTCTCAAAACAATTAATAAGTGATGTGTACTCTATCTATCTGTGGATCTTATAGGGTTTTTTTTTTGGCTAACATGAGTGTCCAAGGCTCTTTGAGCACCTGACTACGTGTGTGAAACGGGAGATTACACACACTTGGTAATTATAGGGAGGAATACGCTTGGTAGTAGCCCCAAAATGCTGCCTAGGAGACTTGAACCAGGAGGTTCTGTTTATATGTATTATGGTGTCTCATACCACATGTTTGCCTTTTAGTTTGAAAGAGGTTTCACAACCTCTTCCAATTCAGTTTGTGCAGCACAGACCATTCTTTATATGGTTGCACTGTTGTTGCCTCCTCTTAGGTAATGGCTTTTGATTAAAGGTATACATTATGAGGAACATGTTGGGAGATTTTGAGGAATGGTGATCACTTGTATTAATCTTGGCTGAACTTTTATAGGTTGATTATTGATTGCACACTTAAATATATATTCGTAGAACCAAGAAGCTATAGGAGTGGTTTCAGATGTGAAGCCAAGAATTTAAGTGGTGAGGCTGTTGAGAAGAGCAAACCTGAAGGGCTTTATATTGAGAAAAATTTAAGTGGTGAGGTTGTTGAGAAGAGCAAACGTGAAGGGCTTCATATTGACAGAAATTTAAGCGGTGAGGCTGTTGAGAAGCGCAAGCATGAAGGATTTTATATTGACAAAGATGGCAAATGGAGAAGCTTTGAACCGAAGAAGTTGTCTAGGAAACGATGTAATACAAAACTTTAAACTCATCTTTATTTGATTCATGATATATATTGAAGTATTAAGGTCTTCGTCGTCTTTGTATAGGTGGTTCTTTAAGAGGACGAGGATGGAAATATGGATCTGGTTTTGTTGATGGAATTTTTCCAGTACTGAGTCCCATTGCTCAGCAAATTTTGGACTTTTCCCTGAATGACCCGGATCCCAATCAACTTTGGCGTTCTCTTGATACTCTCCCTGCCACTTATACCACATGGGATGATATCATCAATGTAGTTGTTCAGCTTCGGCTAAATAAAAAGTGGGACTCAATTGTGCTGGTGAGAAAGTAGTACCTCTTCCCTTACTTTTTAAAATTGGTTACACAAATACTCAAAAACACATTTGCATGGTTGATTTATTCGCCCCCCCCCCCCCCCCCCCCCCCTCTTTTGGTTTGGATGTGGTTGAATTTTAAAAGCCTAAGTATTTCCATTCTTCAAACTGATACAGAAACAAGTTGATAATATTTCTTTCAAGTTCAGAACTGTGTCATTTTAGTTGATTTCTCTTAGCTCTTTATTCTAGGTGCGTACTGTCAAGCTAAATCCACATTGAAATCTTCATGTTTTTCCAACTGAACACTTACATAAGACATAAGATACCACATGAAATAAAATTTTAGCAACTCAATTGTTATAATACAACTGGGCATGCCCTTTCTGTTTCTTCCTATCCATAGCTAAATTACATTAAATGACATTTGACTTATTCATTGACATTTTTAACTTTAAAATAATTAACTCATGTTCAGATATGTGAATGGATCTTGCACAAGAGCTCCTTCAAACCAGATGTAATGTGCTACAATTTGCTTATAGATGCTTATGGGCAGAAATCACTGTGTAAGGATGCAGAATCTGCATATTTAGAACTTATTGAAAACCGGTGCATCCCCACTGAAGACACTTATGCCCTTCTTCTAAAGGCCTACTGCAAATCTGGGCTACTAGGGAAAGCTGAAGCTGTATTTTCTGAAATGCGAAAATATGGTCTTCCTCCAAGTATGTTTCTGTATCGACTTATAGCTGTTTATTTTTAGGAGAGATGGTGTTGTAAATTGTCAAGAACTTTGAGAATTTAATCAATGAGTTCATAATCAATATCTTTAATAACTATGCATTCAAAAAACTTGTACCATAACTACTTCAACTTTAAAATACACTCAAAGGAGTAAATATCCTTAAAATCTCTGAAATTCCTCAGGAATTCATGTCCAGTTTAAATCTAATCGGTGATGCACTGATACTTGAATATGCTTATTGTTTCTAATCAAAACTATTCAGTAAAGTTGTTTAACATCATATCGGTGTATTGGGTGCTCAAAATATTTGTTTGATGTATGTTTAACAGTTGTAATCTTAATACTATATAAATAATATTTTTGGTGGATACCCTATACATGTAGAAGAAAAAAACCTAAAATTCTTAATGGAATTTCAGTCATGAATATTACAACTACTATTCATATTAGCCAAAAGGCCAAGAAGTACATTATTACAAGATTTAAACCACTTGATTTTGAGACTATGACTAGTAACTTTATCACCCATATACCTAGCTTGTTTCTCTGGAATTAGAGATTGACCATCAGTATAGAGTGACCAAGAGTCTGTTCCCCTACACTCAAAAAGAAAGATTAAAAAGTTCCTTCTCTTTAAATTCTTATGTCCTTCTTGAGTTATAGTAAATTACTAAAATTAGTAACAATGAGGGAAATTAAGAAGTATGCCCAATGCCTTTATTGCATGGAAAGGGGCAAAATTCCATTGAAATGTATGGCTAGATTACTAAATATACAAGGTCGTCACTTTTCTTTGAGAATAGTTCTGCTAAGTGAACTCCCTGTTATTAGGCCCTCCATTTTCATGAGTAGATCTAACTAGTGACTCCAAAAGTGTATGCTAAGTAGAAGGGCGTTTTCTTATATGTATGGATTCTACCTTCCCAAGTTCTGCAATGCAATATGGGAGTGATTCTTGTGAATCATGTTTTGTGCACGGTATACCTATTCTCTTGTTAAAAAAAGTATATCTATTCACCAAGGGTGTACTGTATACTTGTGCCCTACCTTCAAGTTCTTCAACTCATTTTGTTGAGTCGAGTTGCTCGGGGGCAGGGCTTCCTCCTTTTTGACAGAGCTCAATTAATAGAGGTAATATCATTGTCATAAGAGAGTTCTAACTACTTCATGCCATGTCTTTTAGGCATTTGTATTCAGGGGACATTGATTTGGATTAGATAAAAATCAGACATTCCTTTATGGGTTTTGAGAGATCATGTAAGAGAATAATTGCAATCTTATGCTGGCTAGGCACACTGCCAAACCCTGTCATCCTGTTGTATGTTTACTTGATTTACTCACTTTCTTTTACAATTAGGTCCTGACTCCTCTGTAATTTATTTGAACGTATTAGATTATATTTTGCTGTTTTCAATGGACACAATTGATATGCTTACACCTAGACTATATAGAATGTGAATTTATGCAGAAATATCTTTAAATTTATTCAGGTGCAGTTGTCTACAATGCTTTTATTGATGGATTAATGAAGGGAGGAAACCCTCAAAAAGCAGAAGAGATCTTCCAAAGAATGAAGAAAGATTGCTGCGAACCATCTGTTGATACTTACACATTGTTGATCAACTTATATGGAAAGGTGTTTTCAATTTTAGTCATCATCAATTTTTTTTTTTTTATAAGTATTTATTCATCATCAATTCTAATCTCTTACATTTTTTGATATTCTTTATCACCCTAGATGCTGTTTCCGTCAATTCAGTTTGATTGGACGGTGAAGTATCAAGGTTTCAAATATATATTTTGACTCAAATTAAAATTTGTTTTGGTATTTAATGTTGACAACCCCGATAGGGAAAGTGATGCTTCAGATTCTTTAGAGAATGTCATCAATGTTGTCAAGAACTTAGGGAAGACAACTAGTATTAGGTTGCAACTGCTTTGGGTTTGGTACATATGAAGCCAACCAAAAGAAAACATGATCCTAGCATGGGTTGAGTTGCTCAACTCAAGCTTGGGTTAGAATCTAGGTTGGGTACTACCTTTGTGCAAGTTTCATTGACCACATTTACTAAATGAAAGTGATTGAACTGGTCTGGCTGGACCTAGACCAGTTCAGTTTCAACTTGTCCAAGTTGTAACTCATTCAACCTGCAAGGGAAACTCATTCCTTAAGAATTAACACTCAAGCAACATAACTAGAGTGATTGCACCATTCTATTTGGCAGGCTACAAGTGCCAACTATAATGATCCATGTATATTGGATTTTCTTATATGAAGAATTTTCCATTTTAACTTTAAAATATTATTTGGTCATCCCACTATTTTTAAAATTTTCAAAATGAAAATTTCTTTAGTGAGATATTTTTTTGTTTGCTTTGGTTCTTTACTTAACAGAAGAAGAGTGCTTAAAATGGTTGAAGTGGATTTGTCTCTCTCTGTTTTATATAGGAAGCATATTCCACCATTTTGACAACTTAATCAGATTATCATACCTTATTATAGTAATGTATGCATTACCTTCTAAATACTTTGCTTGTATTCCTCCCAATCCTTTCAATTGAGGTTGTCATTGGAAATCAATCAAGACAATCTCCAATTGAAATAACTTACTTCCAGTGTTTCCCCTAATGTTTTTATTGGTGTTTTCCCTCCTCAAAATGATGTTTATGCAGGAAAATAAATCCTATATGGCCTTGAAGGTGTTTGATGAAATGAGAAGTCAAAAGTGTAAACCTAATATCTGCACATATACCGCTTTGGTGAATGCATTTGCTAGAGAGGGAAATTGTGAGAAAGCAGAAGAAATATTTGAGCAGCTGCAAGAAGCTGGACATGAGCCAGATGTGTATGCTTATAATGCCCTCATGGAGGCTTACAGGTAAATATCTTTTAACTTGATGTTCCACAAATATGTGACTTTCAATTATTTTACTAAAGTCATTGGGTTTATTATTATGAAGGATATATTTTTAATAATATATCAAAATCAAAATCATTAATTATTTGGTTTGGATGTTTAGAAGTGTTGTGGCAAATGGGGAACAATTTTATTTTATTTAAACTTTGGCTTAGTTGGGAGTTTAGTTCGGAATTTTCGTCTTTATTCTTGCAGAGCCATAGAGAAAGTTTAGTGATGGAAAAAGGGTGTAATCAATATGACTTTTGATCACTAGAGTGGTAATAATTAGTTGGAAAGGAGGTCATAATCGCAAATCGTGCTGTGACAACGTTGCGTATATTAATGCATCCAATTTAGATTTAAAGGATAAAAGGTGCATTAAGAGTGTGTCAAGCTTCATAAACATGTTTGGCTCAGTTGCTATAATTTGAAATTTCTAGAAATGTTCTCCTAGTTGTTATAAGTTATCAGAGCCTATTTGCCTTTGAGTTCTTCAGTTCAAATCCTTGGAATCCCCCGGTAAATCCTTCTATTTTGCATATGTAATGCCCCCATCATGTTGAGGATCTTGGGCAAGATTTCATTTGAGGAGAATTGTAAGTTTGAATTGAACTTGAGATATACTGTTGACCCACTACCTAATAACATGCCCTGTTGGGGACATTAAATTATCCAACTATGTGCATCTACTGAAGTCATTAACATACTGTGGGAATGAAATAACAAGAAATGTAACTTAGGGCCCCACCCTTTAAATTGTATAAGATTTAATGGCTTGCTAGAAGACAATGAGACATAAAAGGACCTATTTTATTTTTAGCCATATAAAACTAGTCACTCTACTGATATCCAAGATTTCAGTAAAAACTTGTCCGGTCATGTGCATATATACCTAACAAAGGTGAACCTTGGAGTATGAATGACCTAATTTCAAAATGCCAAGGTGTGATAGGAATTAGGAACCTGCATTTCTCCACTATTGGAGTAGAACGTGGAATGGAGTGATTAAAGATAGCCTTTGGAGTCCCAGTTTGAAGACTTTAATGATGAAGCTCCATGGGAAGGATTCAATATAAGAATCTTAATTAAAAGTAGAAATTTGATAACAAGTTATTTTAAGTATTAGAACATCAATAGAAGTTTTACCAATTTTAAATTAAAATCTAGATTTAAGCTGCAGTGAGGGTAGCATCTTGAATTTCAACAAACATGTGAGATAAAGAAACTAAGAGTTTAGAAACAATTGGCTCTCTTTAGCTTTTTGTGCTGCTGTTACGGGTAAGGTGTGTGGTCCAAGGTGGTGTCATTAAATGCTTCAGTGAGGTTACTCATCTCTCTTGAACTATTGTGGAACCCAAAAATAAAAACAAAATCAAAACTAAAAATTGTTTTATTAAGAGGGTTGAGCATATCTGAGACTACAACTAAGACTCGAGTTGATGAGTATGTGGCACTTGGCAATGTTGTTCTGATGGTCTAGTAGGATATGCGGCACTTGGCAATGTTGTTCTGATGGTCTAGGAGGATATATGGGCTATTGAGCTTTTGAGAATAATTGCTATCCAAAGATGGGTGGCATACCAGGCATGCACAGATTGGAATAACAGTTGGTACTGTTGTTACTGTAACAGTTATAATGAGAATTGGAACATGGACAATCATACTGGTTTTACACTGAAATGCAGATTAAGAAATGTGAAAAATTGATGCAAAAGTTGGTGGGGACCAAATAGCCTTCCTTATGAGTAAGTAAAACAATTTTCTTCAAGATGTGACATAGGGAGACACAATCAAAAAGGAAGATTCATAAGGAAATTATTGGCCCAAATCAGACATTTTGGTGTGTGATGTTCTTTCTGTAAAATTCACCAAAGGTTTTTTATTTTAATTTTAAAAAAGGACTATTCTAAACATTTAGTGATAAAAAAGAAATAGACTAATTTATATGCTATGTGAAACACATCAAATCCATTAATGAATAAATTTGTTGACTATAATTTCTTTAGGGAGTCTAATGGCCAGCTAATCTTGTAATTCACTTTAGTCAGAAAATAGTATTCCAAATTGTCTGGGAAACAGTGTTTCAATGGGTTAACCGGAGATAACTGTGGAAAACGTTTTCCAAAAAAGGATCATGTATTGCCTTTTTGGCTCATTCCAATGATAGAAGAAGGCGATTAGAAGTGCTCAAACCATATGTTTTCATCCTTGCTCTAGAATGGACAACTAGAATTTGCTATAGCTGCCGTTAAAGTAATGTTTCCTAGATATAGTTTTGAGGTGCAAATAAATTTCTTTGACTTTCTTTCTCCCACCAGTCGTGCAGGTTTTCCTTATGGGGCAGCAGAAATCTTTTCACTCATGCAGCACATGGGGTGTGAACCAGATAGAGCTTCATTCAATATCATGGTAGATGCATATGGGAGAACTGGTCTTCATGAGGGTAAATACTTAATATTAAGAAATTGACCAGCATTTATTGTTTACCTAGATTAACTGCCAAAAATCAATTTGCATGCTTGTGGGTTGTTGCCAATATCTATGACATCTGTCCTCAATACTTATTAAGATCTGTCATAATCTAATCTGACTTTCCTTTCTTATTTATAATTTATGAAAGCAGATAGATCTAACTACTACCTCTAGGATACAATGCCTAACACAAGAACAATTAAGGTTGCAGATTTGCACTAATCAGTTGTCTTCTTAAAAGTAACAAATAGGAAAGTAAAACAATACGAGAGGAAAAAGAATAGCCTTAAACTCTCTTTTTGTATCTCTATTTATAGACCATTAGACACCTTTTTGAAAAGTTGTCTTTTCTCTATATGGGTTAGTAAAAAAAAAAAAAAAAAACTACTCAATTTGAATTCTCATTGACAGTATGCTATTTTATTCTTTTCAACATTATATTATGTTATATTTGACCATTATATGATCCATAAATATATACAACAAAATTAACTAATTACCAAGAAATGAAAATACCTAGTGTAAAAACTCAATACATGCTTGTATTTCCATAGATGGAGTTGTTCTTTTTGTTGATTTTTTTTTTACTAGTATATAATTATAATATAAGGATTGAATACTGCAGTATTTGGACAATCATATGCAGAAAAAATGCTACGTATTTCGGAGGCATGAAATAAAATTATAAAAATAAATTGTTTCGATGGTTAGTTTTTCATTTTTATTTTATTCTTACTTTGTTCTGCATTTTGTAGCTCATTTGAATATTGTTAAAGGAATTATGACATAAAGATGATGAACTGATTCCATTGTCATGGGACATTTTGGATGTCACAAACCTCTCTTACTCTGCTAACTCAAATACATGTTTAGGTTGTCTTATGAGAAAATATACAAAACCTTACAATAGAATCTTCACTATAATAGCTGGTTAAGTCTTTTGGCATCATACGAAAGACTTGGGACCTAATGACATACAAAGAGATGAAAAAAGAAAAAGAAAAAGAGAGTGGGTAGGGAGGGATGTTAGGGGATTACTAATTGGAGAGGTTAGAAGATTAAAAAATGTTGCATCTGAGACAATTTCTAACATCTAACTGCCAAGGTGTTCCCTTTTACCACTTAACATTCTTGCCTACAATTCTACTTACATATTGTTCCATTCCTGTCTAAATTGCCCACATTTTAGTTATAATTTACGAGCACCGCAGATGGAGCTAAGATGAAGTTAAAACAAGTAACCGCTTAATGACAACTTCACCTTTTTGAGTCTTCTGACCAAAGCCTATTTCATTCAGTGCTAATATGTTTCTTATGCTAAATTTGCCTTAGCATTCTCATCCTTCCATCATGTTTATTTGTCCCTGTTTAAATAACTCCTCTTTCTATACGTTTAGATGCACAAGCTGTATTTGAAGAGATGGTGCGACTGGGGATAAGTCCAACCATGAAATCCCACATGCTACTTTTATCCGCCTACTCCAGAACTGGCAATGTTGCAAAATGTGAAGACATTGTGAACCAAATGCAAAAATCCGGGCTTGAACTTGACACGTTTGTGTTTAACAGCATGATGAACCTGTATGGCCGGTTAGGCCAATTTGGAAAGATGGAGGAAGTTTTAACTACAATGGATAAAGGACCATATGTAGCTGATATCAGCACATATAACATCTTAATAAATGTATATGGACGTGCAGGGTTTTTGGAGAGAATGGAAGAGCTTTTTCAGTCACTTCCCGCAAAGAGTTTGAAACCTGATGTTATTACTTGGACTTCTCGGCTTGGAGCATATTCAAGAAAGAAACTATACAAAAGGTGCTTTGAAATTTTTGAAGAAATGATTGATTCTGGTTGTTATCCTGATGGAGGCACTGCTAAAGTACTCCTCTCGGCATGTTCAAGTCAAGAACAGATTGAGCAGGCTACTACTGTAATTAGAACAATTCACAAGAATATGAAAACTGCTTTGCCTCTTTGATGGATGCTTGTTTTTAGGTTTAGATCAAAGAAATAGGTATTACAGTTCTGTAGCCAGCAGGTTCCCCAAACATTATGGCCATCTATTTGTATTTCAGTGAAAGTTTCCATTTAGATAAAGAGATAAAGTTAAAACCTGTAAAGACCTTTCTACTTGTTAAATACTGCTGTTAGATAGCAATCAACATTGCATTCTTGCATTGCTTCATTGTAGAGTGTTGAGGATATAGTTCTTGAAACAGCCTTGCTGTTTTGAAGGTTAAGACAAACTATTTCAGCTTAATTTTTAACTTACAAATATTTTTGCTGCATCATGACTTACAAATATTTTTGCTGCATCATGACAGAGCAAGGATCCCAAATATTTTATACTATTGGATTTTATGCTGAATTAAGGCAAACCAAAGTTTTCATTATTTTATAGGAGATATAAAGTTGACTAAAAACCTTATTAAAATACCAATAGAATAGAATCATTGAACTTATAGGATCTAGGAACTCTTCTACATGGTGCTTTTGAGTTTTGACGAGAAGAGTGTAATATGAAAGCGACCTCATAATATAATTATTAAATATGTATGGGTCACTCATTCTTCCTTTTCTAATTTCCAGTTTATTTTAATTTGTTCCATAGGTTTAGAAAGTCAAATTATACTACCATAATCTACTAGTGAAATGGAAGACAAGTAATTTTTGGGGGAGACTATGCGTTTTTGGGATTTGCATGCTCCCTGGTTAGAACCTGTAAACAGTTCCAATGGATTGGACTTGAGTGAGTTGATTCAAAAGCATTGTTGTTTATAGGATCTGGATCAATCATCCATTCAATGGAAGCAACTGTTGGTATATGCATGCTTTTTATCTTATGTCTTTTTATCATTTTAAATTTGTGTTTTTGTTATTAATTTTGGGTAAATTGATATGGTGGGATAAATTGTTAGATTAGTTGTTTTTTTTTTTTTTTTTTTTTTTTTTTTTTTTAATTTTGAACTGCAGTAGATAAAGCTTAGGTTTCTTTTGAATTTCAATATAAGACTTACTAACAAGTGCCTTAAGGCATGAGTTAAAGATTAATAAATATTCAATTATGAGTTGTAATGCACATTTTTCAAAGAAGAAAATACATTTGTTAATGATTCATTGGCTTGCATGCACAAATTCTACACAATTTAACTTTATTTTTTGAAAATGTATAAAAAATATTATTTAATTAAATATTTAATATATCTTAACCATTGCCTCTAAGACACTCGTTAACAAAATATTGTAAATATTAGTTTTATCTTTTACGGTCATAAATTATATGGATTGATATTGAATAATAAAGCAAGCTGAAAAATATTATTGTAAAGAGAAATTTCATTTTGGAGGATTGGACTCCCTTCAAGGTTGATTTTTCAAATTAAGAGGGTTTGGTTCTCTCAAAGCGACCAATAAAATTCATGTTCACAACACATTAGATTTTTTCTTGGAATTTTTTGCAACATCAGCTTTTGAAAGTTCTTATTAAAGTAATCAAATACTACATTTACTCTTTTCTACAAATTCTCTCATTTAAATATTCATTTATTAATATTATCAATTACATATTAAGTATATACATATACTCTTCACAAAATTTTCTATACATCGCACAGCAGCACAAGGTTACTAGCAAGTAAATTCATTGTTATACAAGCAACTTGTTAGGTTTTCTTTATTATTGAGAGAATTTATGAGACTTATACGGTGGTGATTGTTAAAAAACAAAACACGCAATATCTGCAATCTAAATGCACTAATAGAATTTGTGGAAAAAAGACAGAGAGAGGGATATTTTCTTGTGTATTGTTCTTGAAAATACCATTGATTATCTATTAGCAATGTGTAATGTGCTATTTATAGCACTATCCATGATTTCATGAAAAGGTTAGAGCACTGGATACTAAATTTTTAGTACGAAGCACACTAAACATAAAAAATCACTTTCATGAGATATGTCAAATGCTAAATAAATATAGTATTTGCTACAGTAATATTCTAATATAGAATCGTGTGGAAAAATATGCTATAAATATTTTTTGTTATTTTATTCAAACTTTTCTCACTCTTCTGTCACTAACTGACCGGTTGGACATTTATTCAATTTTTTTTTTCTCTCTCTCTCGTAGTCTTGTTTGACCGTTGGGAATTGGAAAAAAAAGAAAGAAATAATAAGTTAGTTCAAACAACCCTACAGATAATAGGACATAGATGTGAGAACTCAAAAGCTTTTGTAAACCATATGTTCTCAGTCAGATTTTCAAATGGAAGAGGAAGCTCAATGTCTGTCTTGTACCTTGTTCCCATGGCAAGCACCATACAACTATTGGTTGCCATTTCTCAGAAGTTGACAACTGAGCTTTCTAGAGTGACCAGTTGCTAACAGTTTCCACTCATCAAAGTTTACATCCATAACATATATTTTGAACAGTGACGAGAATTTGAAACTCACCAACAATGTAATTATTGTGCTACTTAGATCCAGAATAAGCCGCAGAGCTTGTTCTCGAAATGCCATCAAGTCAAGAAGAAGCTGGTCCAAGCAAAGGAAAGCAATTAACTGAGTATATTTACCAGGCAATCGATTCTTAAACTATGTAAAAGTTTGCAACTATAAATTCATCATTTGACACAGAGTTATATAAAGACCCTGTTTTGAATTAATATTATGAAGTGGAAGCTCAACAGATCCCCACAATTCATTCCTAGCACGTACAGTCCAAGCTTGCAGTAGAACAAGGAAGTTGCAGATACATGATTTGATGTCATGGATGAAACATGTTTTTCTTATAAGTAATCATGGATGAATTTTGCTTAATAAAAAGGGAAATTAAATGAACTTAATAAATAGAAAAAACGAAAAAGGAACAAAGAGGTTGCTGCTCCTCAAGTCATGAAAAATGCTGAAAAATATTAATTAGCGAAGTCATCTCATTCTATTCACAAGTTAAACTCAACAAATAATCACAGGACGAGATAATGGCAATGAATAATGAGAAAGAGAAAATTGATTAAATGATATGACACTAAAACTCTAATTCAGGATATAACATCAGAATTCCTTTCGCCACCTCAAGTATAAAGCTATCCATCATACTTTATAAATTATACTGACAAAAAATAATAGCATTCCAATAATCCTCTTGTCATCCCCTCATTGGAAACAATTTCTAATTGTTTTCTCACAGTATTTATCAAAGAACAATGAATTAAGTTAAATAAAGCTTCTTAATTCTCACTGATCATTGTGCCACATGAGATGACCAAATGATTTGGTAAGCACACTCACATGGTAGCCAAGTAGTAATACAGTTAGTTCCAGTTATGCAGTTGATTACATGAAATACTGGATGTTGGGGGGGGGGGGGAGGGAGGAGAGAGGGGCGGGGGTATAATCAGAATTTGGAACAAGGAAAACACTAAATTATTTATGAAATGATATGGCTCATCTGCAACTGCAGTGCTTTCTTCTTAGTTCCAGAACTTTATTATGGTAATTACTAGGTTTCTTTTAATTTTTTGGCTAAGGCTTAGCTTATCTTCTCTACTAAACATGTGTTGCGATACATGGAGGTTCTATCATGACAAGTGTTATTGTTATGAAAACTACAGTTGACAAGCTATATATTTGAACAATTAAAGACACATGCTTGGATGTGCATTTGACAACATTAACTCGAACTAGCCTTTAATCATCAGAACATTAAACAAAAGACATGATTAAAAGAGTGAGATGACAATCAATCTTCGGCTTGTCATGCAGCACTGGAAAAAAAAAAAGACTTGGGGGGGGGAAGCCATTCAGTTTATTAGTTGCACACAAGCTTAACTTTGACCATGCCCATAATTTAGAATAAATAACAAAATATGGGTCAAAAATAAGTAAAAGAAGAAGAGAAGAAGGAAGTAAACATAAGTACCAACTCTATACCTGAACCCATGGTTCCAAGCTCTGCAAATGAAGTTCTACACTATCATGCAAAGCATCCAATGCAACCTTATCAACCTGCAGCAAGGTCACCCAAGGTGAAAGAATTCACTAGTGACACATAAGTAATTAACAAAGAAAACACCTGACTTTGAATGGGAAAGGAAATGAATTCTTACATGTTCAAGTTGTAATTTGCTAAAATGCTCTGGAAACTTCATTGAGAGCAAAATGCAAAGTTTTGGGTAATTAGGGAACACACCCGCTTTCCAAAATGCTTAAGTAAATACATGTCCAACTGGATCTGGGTAGTCCAAGATTTGATTCAACCCAGACATTTTAGCCATAAGACCTTCAGCAACTTCATTAAGTTGGACCACCCACTTCATGTTCAAACCCTTTTGAGACCCGCCTGAACTCTGGACCTGTCCATCAGGACCTGCATTCCTAGAGCTCCTAGATGTCATTGGAGGTGTCATTTGTGGACCCAAGTACTCAGTCCACCTTGATGGTCCCTCCCATTCCCTTGATCTTCCTCGAGGGGGTGACATTGAGGAATCTTGACTTGAAACTAGTTGCCGTGATCTTGCCATAGATTAATTATACCTCCACTCAAGACTTTCTGCAAACCAAGTTCAGCTTATGAGTCACTTTCTTTAATATTATAAAATTAGTCTATAGCAGACTTACCTTGTTTCACATCTCCGTTTACACAATTTAAAAAGAGAACACACTAAATGCACCATTCAGTTGCCAAGAAAATATATAGATGAATCAAGTTACATTCTTATCTTCCTTTTCTCAGTTTTTCTGGGTAACCAAAAAGGTCATACTTTTATGCATTTTCAGTCCAAGTGTCCAACTATTTTAGCTTTCAGCTTCTAAACCACTCAATTATCCCATATTTCTCAAAAGAAGCTTCACTATTATTGCACAAGGCTTTCATGCTTGCTTGGAAGCTAAGAAAATGCAGGACATATTTTGACTATTGAAAACTGTTACATTATTCCACTCCAACATGTGGAGCACAAGAAACTTTCTTAGTTGAGTTGAGAATTACTATATATACATATATGAAAAGCAAACTAAGAAGCACAAATACCCTCCACAATTTTTTCACTTTCTTTTTAGTTTCTTCAGATTTCACATCAAACAATCAAAGAATACCTAAATACAAGTCATAAACCCTAAAGAAAAAGCAAAAATATCCAAAATTAGTAACTAATTCTACATACATTTCTAGCACAGGTAATAAATAATAAAGCATACCTGCACAAAATTCTCTGTTTGGTCGCCAAGAAAGCAAGATTTCAAATGCCTTCCTCACAGTCTAGTGGCTTCAACGGATGAAAAACTGAAATCGAACTTAGCTCAGCTCAGCAGAACCACATTTTTCTTTCCTCATCAACCAAACAGTGCACAGAATTAGTAAGTCTTCATAAATTTCCAGCACATGTCACAAATTCTCCGTTTAAAGCCGAGAAAATCTGAGAAAAGCGAACACAACAAAATTTCCAAAAAAATCTGAATCGAACTCAGCTCAAGCTAAGCAGAACCTTTTCAATCTTTTCTCAGCAACCGAACAGAGCATAAAATTAGCAACTCTACATAAATAGCCAGCACATAGTCACAAAATTCTCTGTTTGGACGCCGAGAAAACGTGAGAAAAGTGAACGAAACAAAATTTTCAAAAATACATGAATCAAACTTAGCTCAAGCTAAGCAGAAAGTGAATTTCGGGAGTCAACATTGCTATCTTTTAGTAATTTTGTATTTTCTCAGCAACCAAACAAAGCATAAGGAGTCAGAGAGAGAGAGAGAGAGAGAGAGAGAGAGAGAGTACGATTTAGAGGTCGAGAGTTGAGATTGATGGATTGAGAGAATGAATTGAAGCTCAGATCTGAGTCTGTCTCTCTCTCTCTCTCTGCCCATTTAATACATCAAAGCACAGTGTTTTAGAGAGAGACTGTGGAGTGGTAGTTGGTGTAAAAAAAAGCAAGCAGAATTTTGCTTCTGCTGAAATTTTAGTTTTAGATTTTAAGAGCAGTGATAGTTACACTGTTTATCACTATTTCAATTATAATTACATACTCTTGTTTTCACCATATTACAATTGTAACTGAATTAACTCTTGTTTTCACCATTTTACGATTATAAGTATTTATTATACTTGTATTTGTACATGAAATTAATATTCTACTATTTTAAAGAGCTTTTAAATTTAATTTTTTTTTGATAGATAATAAGAGTTTTATTGATGAAAAAGAACAATGTGTTTACGATTGTAAACACACTGCCCTTGAAACAGATACAGTCAAATCATAAGGATAGACTAATAGAGTTACGGAAATCAGACAAGGCACTACAATGCGTAAGCCCCCAAATACGAGACCACTCAAACAAAGTCCTAACAATGCTTTTAAATTTAATTTGATAAGCGGGTTCTAACAGTTCAATTGGTAAATTTTTTGATAATTGAATAAGAAATTTGAGGTTAAAAGAATGATTTGATAAGATAAATGGATTATGAATTGTTTGTTTAAAAATGGTGTTTTTCATTTTTGTCAATTTTTCCTATTTGATTAAGAAGGAAAAAAGAATAATATCCATCTAAAAAGAAGGAAAAGAATAATGTAACTATGTAAGAGATAGTTATTGTAATATAAGTGTCAATTTTCCCTGTCTTAAACTTATTTTAATCAAGTTGAATTTAATTCTTCCCTAAAAAATAAAAGAATGTACACTCTTTTTTTATAGTATCTTTTTTTTTTTTTTAAGATACTGCAAGGTTTTTACAGTTTTACTCCCATAAACTTTTTTTATTATATATTTTACTCAATAAATAAATAAGTCAATGAATATAATAACATCCAAATGAACACTCACACAATAGACAAAAAATACCAAAACGAAACAAACAAAAAAAATTGATTCAATTATGAGGCTTGGCAACTTTGCACTCTACATACCAAATTGCAACTGGAAAGAAAATCTTGGTGGATAAGTACAGTAGTTCAAAGTTTCAAGGACTTCACCAATAATCCCCACAAGAGCATTTTCCTTCCTTGAAATGATGAAACCGTTTGTTGTCTCTAATAATTAATTCCCTCCCAACAATCTTAGACATGATCTTGATGGCATTGTGACAGTCACCGCAGATACGAAGGTTCTTGATGATCCTAAGAGGTGTTCTCGCTGGAGTACTAATCAGACCATACGCAATTGCCAAACGCTCACTATGATAGAGCAAGGCCTGCTCCTTGGCCTCCTGATCAATGTCATGCAGAACATATCTTGTGTCCGGCACATAACCACCTTCTTTCATCCCAGCGGCCTTCAGCTTTTCATCATCCTTGTAGAGAGTTGGGTTTCTGAACTCACTGATCCTGTTCTTCCCATCAAGCATGCTGACTGCAGTATACTTTCTGGGAGGTGGGGTAGGGATCTTATTAGCAACAGCCTTCGACGGGTCAAGAGAAACCATTAACTCCTCAGCATGGTCTTCAAGATCAACATTTCCATGAATCCGAGCATAATTTCTCAATGCATCCCAAACCTCCACAGTGCGCTCAAAAGGCAGTTTCTCTATAAAATCCTCTGCTTCATTAAGATGGCCACACTTCCCAAGCACACCTAGAAGCCCCATATAATGCTCAAGCCCTGGCTCAATTCCATACTCACTCTTCATTGACTCAAAGTGTAAAAATGCTTCTTCCACAGCATCTACACTAGCACAAGCCAAAAACACCGCAAGAAAAGTATCCCCAGTGGGTTTCATCCCCAGCTCCCTCATCTGCTCAAACAACTGCAACCCATCATCACCCAACCCGTTATCCGCATAAGCATTAAGCATTAAAAGCCAAGTGTCCATGCTCCTATTAGGCATATGATCAAACACCCTACGTGCATCAGTCATCGCCTCACAACTGCTATACATTTCAATCACCATATGGTTCAAACTAAGGTCACCCCGAAACGTGGACTGCAGAAAGAAATCATGAACCTTTTTCGCATCCTCATACGACTTGGACACCTTAACTCTTTCTAACAACTTATAGAAGCAATTCCAATCAGCTTTAACCCCTTTCTCCATCAATTCAAGAGCTTCCTTAACCTTCCCCGAATGGCAAAGCATCAGTACGTCATTAACCGAAGGCGGCGGTGGAGAATCAACCGGTGCTTGAACCTCAACAGCCTGGCCTCTATTAACGTTTTGGGGATGTGGGTATCCCTTATTTTGATTGTTCCACTGGTTTGGTGATCTGGGTTGTTGAAAACTCGGGCTCTGAGTGTTGAACTGGTCAGGGTTCAATCCACGGTTGGGATAGTTCTGACCACCTTGACTGGGATATCCACGGTTGGGATAGTTCTGACCACCCTGATTGGGATAACCACGATTGGGATAGTTCTGACCCTGATTAGGATACCCACCATGTGAATAGTTCTGGTTCTGACTCTGTGTATGTGTTTGTGAGTTCCATCCTTGGTTTTGTGGGTTCCATTGTTGTTGTTGTGGTGGTGAATGGGGTATTTGATTATACTCATTTGGGATTGCTGAGGTGCTTAGGGTTTTAGTTAGGGTTTCAGTGTTGTTGTTGTTGTGATTGAAAATGAAATGAGAAGGGTATAAAGGTCGTACCCTGAAGAAGGAGGATGAGAAGTTTGGGGTTCGTGCGCGTCGTAATGCCATGATCGACGCCATTTTTGTTGAGCTAAACTGAGCTACCAAGTTCAAAACCCTAAACCCGCAGAGATAAACCCTATCGAAACGGTATAGGTGCGTGTGAGTAGTAACAGTGAGACCGTGATAGTGAGGCAGAGTCGCTCAAGTTTTTTTTTTGGGATGATCTCTGAGAACTCTCTTTCTGATAATAAGAGGTTTGGAAAATGAGAGAGCGGCGAAATTTAGTAATTTACACAGAGAGATGCCGAGTTACAGATTTTAGAAGTTTTTATTTATTTATGGGAATGAGACAGAGCATATTGTGAGGGTGAGCGGCGAAAGAAGTGAACAGCTCTGGAGGCTTGGGTTTTAGAGTTTTTTTTTTTTTTTTTTTTTTTAAATTGTAAGTTTGGTCCTTACGGGCTATTGCTTAAATTTCTTCTACATGAATGTTGGGCTTGGGCCTATTCCCAGCAAAGCCCAAAACTTTAACACCCACCCCAAAAACCTGATCATAGCGAGTCGGACCTAACCCGAGAACACAAACCGAAAACTTTTAAACCCCTAAACCCTTAAAACTGTTAAACCCTGTACCTTCAAAAATCACAACCAAACCAGACAGCATAGCAGAGCAGATATCACTTCCAAATTCAAATCCAAAAGCCAAACCACCATGCCAGAACCAGAAGAACAAGCGGAGGAGCTTTTGAAAGATGGCTCCGACATCTGCCAACAGCTCATGGACCGTTACGCCAGGTCCTCCGCCCCGCAGCACCGCCACCTCCTCGCGACGGCCGCCGCCATGCGTTCCATCCTCGCCTCCGAGTCCCTCCCCCTCACCCCGCCCGCCTACTTCGCCGCTGCCATCGACACCGCCGCTTCCAATTCCGACACGCTTGACTCCACCGCGGCTGCCGCGCTGTTGTCATTTCTGTCCGTCGTGCTTCCGCTGGTGCCGGCACAGGAAATCAGCGCGGAGAAGGCGGGCGAAGCGGTGTCCGTGCTGGTCAATTTGGTTGGGAAGGAGAGAGGGAGCGATGGAGGCTTGGCCGTGGCCACTGTGAAGGCTGTGGTCAAGTGTTTAGGAATTTTGTTAGGGTTTTGTGACTTGGAGAATTGGGATTCTCTCAAATTAGGGTTCCAAACTCTCCTTGATTTCTCAATTGATCGCCGTCCCAAGGTAATGCTTGATTCTTTTATTCATAAAAGATGTTGAGTTTATGAGTTTGTTAATTGCAATGATCAATTTTATAAAATTTAAACAATGAGTATATGATTGGTTCAGGTTAGGAGATGTGCTCAAGATTGTCTTGTGAAGGCTTTTAAGTCTTTTAAAAGCTCGGGTGTAAACAAGGCCGCGAGCAAGTTGGTACTGTCTATGCTCAAAAACAACATGCCTTTGGCAGTTAAATTAAGTAGTTTGAAGGCTGTAGATGGGTCTAAAGATGATACATTGTCGAAACCCGAACATTTGGAGGTTCTTTATATGCTTAGTGTAGTGAAGATTAGTGTTCCGAGTCTTTCTACAAAAGTTAGTTCAAAAGTAATCTCAGAAATAGTGAAGCTTCTGAATTCCAAGTTCTCGGTGCTTACAAGACATGTTTTTCAAGTTATTGAAGCGTTTTTTGAAACATCGAGAGTTGAAGTTACTGTTCCAGAGACAGAGAAAATTGTAGATTTGCTTGTATCGTATGTGTCTTCGGGAGATAAGAACCCTGTGGACACTGATATTTCTGCAGCAACATTGTTAAAACGTGCTCTGGATATACTTCATGATAGAGAATCAAGCTTGTGGATTAGGAATCTTCCTCTAGTTTGTGGCTGTTTAGCAGGTATGTTTCTAGTTGTGTATTGGATCTTAACATTATTAATGATGCAACTATGCCTTTAGCATTGAAACATTTGATGTAGCTTCTTTTGCTGTCTCATCTCATGTTGTTAATCGTAATTTACCTTTTTTTTTTTTTTTTTGGGTAAGTAGTAACTTCATTAAAGGAGAATTTTCACAGGGTTACAGGGAAATCCTCCTAGAAATTACAATATAAAGTTTAATAGAGCAATGGAATTTAAAAAAGAAGCTGTTTTTGATTGTCACATTTCACATCATTATCATCTTCCCCCCTTCCCCTCTCTATCCTTTGTGTTAATTCGGTATATATTATACATCTTCTGATTCATGTTGCCAATGCTGATTTAGGTCTTCTAAGTTCAGAGGCTAGCATTGCATCATTGGCTTCAAGTATTTTGAAAGAGTTGCTCAGCCATCTTGTGGATTATAAAACTCTCTTGACTGATAAAGCCAAACCATCTGATGATGAAGGTCAGGAGAGCATGGAAGCAAGTGCAATAAAATCAGTTTGTCTTATCTTTGAGAATGCCCTTGCCACTTACAGTGGAACTCCAGATGAGCATATTTTGGGGGTCATAACTGTTTTGTTTCTCAATCTTGGTATGTTATGTTGTTGATATCTACATTCTGCAGATTAATCTTTATATTTATTTTTAATTATTGTTACTTCTAAAAATTTCACTTGCTTGAATCAACTTATTTATTTGTCTATTTATCAAAAAAACTTATTTGATTTGTCTAATTTTTTATAGCAGTAGATTGTAAAAAGGAGAAATAAGGCATGTTAAAATTCTCTTAATTTACCACTTTTGTTCAGATAAGGTCATTAAAGTAATCACTGAATTATTACCTATCAAAAAAAAAAAAAAAAAAAAGTAATCACTGAATTATTACTTGCACACTTTGGGCATTTGATATCGGTTAATAATCTACTTGCACAGGACACCTTTTATCGAGGTTTTACGTAAGTTAAGGTGTTTGTTCATCATCTATTGGCATGGCTTGAATTGTTTGATGAAAAGAAGTTCATCCTCAGCAATTTTAGCATCACACTGCCAAACCTTCTATCCTATAGGGATGATATGTTCAATCTGGACTGTGCTTACAGTTTGTACACATTGCCTTGTTGCATTCTTCGGTGTTGACTATATTATGCTTATGCTAGGACTACTTTCTAGTAATCAATTTGAGGGTAGGACTGTGATATCTCCATATTCTTGGTTCAGTTGCTAATTTACCCTTCTTTTTTTTTTTTTAATAAGTTAAGTTGCCCCTCAGTTTTATTGAATATAAATTTCAAATGTCTGATATTTACTGATTGTAAGGTTGAAACTTAAGACTGACCCCAAATCCACTTCAACCTTCGCTACTTGAGCCTAGCCAAAGTCCATTATAAGCTTTTAATTGGACATTGTTAAGTTGTAGTTTGCGTGAAGATTATTCAAGTGGGAACAAGCTACTTTGCCTTCTTTTGCTTTGGGATCAGATCTTTTAGCTTTTTTAGGCAGCTTGAATGTTGGTTGACTTTATTTGCTGGGCTCAGATCTTTTACCCTTAAAAGAGTCCTTTTGTATACTTCCTGTGTACTTGGGCCTTGCCCTTTTTATCATTGAATCCTTTCTTTTATTAATCAAAAAAATGAAAATGAAAGAACTTTCCTAACTTACCATGTACTTTATTTGAAAAGTCAATACTTCTTTTCCATGTGCTTTATTTTAATTTTGGTTATGAAGGGTATCTTTGGAAACTGATAAATTGTTATTTCAAAGACAATTCATAAAATAATATTCCTTTAGGAGTAGGATTTTCTAAGGTGGACAAACAACATAGGACAGAGAGCGTAGCATGAAATCACAATATATCTGTAATTTTTGAATTTGTAAACTCCTTATTTTGAGTCTTTGACATTATTATTGAACATCAAGAGGTTTTAGGTGCAAGGAAGTCAATATCGTATCGGTACCAGCCGTACCGGGGAAATATACCGTACCGGCCATTAAACTGATACTGGTACTCCTCCAAAACATACCGGAAAAAAATACCAGCTTGTACCGGCCTATTTCGGCTATACCGGTCTGTATCAGCCCATATTGGCTGGTATTGACATTTTGGCCGGTACAATAAAAAAAAATAATTGAAAAAAATTATTAAAAAATATTTTATTTAATCTAATATATTGGTTAATGTACTTAAGCTAATATGGAGGCTTATAAAATATGTGGATTTTAAATTTTATGTTGATAAACATTGAAATTAATAAATTCATACTTACATAAATAATAAAAATATATATTTATGCATAGAAATATATAAATAGCAGTAAACCCAAAACGGTACCCCGTTATTAACCGGTACCGTAATATTTCGTTCCCTTGGCCAAACCGAAACAGCTCTCGGTATGAAATTGACTCCCTTGCATAGGCGATAAATTAATAGTAGAAGTTTGAACCTTGTTGCATTTATATAGAGGCTTGCGACAAGATACAGAAAAAACTTCAGTTGCAAATTCAAGAGGGTATTAGAAATAGCCTATGAGGAATAATTTCCACACTGGGTTAATTTTCCTTTAACAATGAGTTCCCAGTTATTCATTTGTAGTACATTTATAATATGGAATTATTGTGAAGAGCATAACCATGTATTTAGGTACTCTTTTGATATAATACCTTTATTTTTTGTATTTTGTTTTATCTTTTTTTGATAAGTAATAAGAGAATATTATTAAAAAAAGAGGAAAACAAGAGAAACACAGAGTTCACGGTAGTGAACAATGGAAAAAAAATAAACAACAAGACAAAAACAGCCTCTATTCTATTTTAATAGAAGAAATAAAATCCGTAAGGGTAGAACAATCCGAGAAACCCCAACATCGAGACCAATCAAAGAGGGCTCTCTGGCACAACTCTAATAATTGAACCACAGTTTTCCCCTCATCCTCAAAAGCCCGCCGATTCCGTTCAGACCAAATAGTTCACACCAAACAGCTTGGGACCAAATCCCAAATGTCAGAACTATGCTTCCCAAGCCAATGAAACCAACAGAATAGTAAGTCTTCAACTGAACCTGGCATGACCCAATTGATCCCAAACAATCGAAGCATATACATCCACAAAGAATGAGCTATCGGACAAAGAGTAACAGGTGATCCACAGATTCCGCATTACAACAACACAAATAACACCGATTTACCAAAGGACGACCACGAAGCATAAGATTATCCAAAGTTAGAATCTGACCATGAGCTGCTGTCCACATAAAAAAAAGCCACCCTTTTAGGAACCTTAAACTTTCCAAATACCCTTCCAAGGGAAGGTGGAGGAAGCTGCATTATCTTTTGGAATTTCTTTTAATTTTATTGAAACCCTTTTATAGTGAAAGTCACAGTTCTACATAAATGAGCTTCCAGGTAGTGTGTATGTTGATTTATGCATCTGTATGCATGTTAGAATTGTGTACTTCAAGTTCAGTATGTTACAGCCATTTGTGAGCAACACTGATATTTTTAGTAAAATACTGCAATTTCTGCTCATATTATGTACTTTTGGTTGTAGGAGAAATCTCACATGTCTTTATAAAGAATATAGTGCTTAAACTTGCGGACTTGATGATCCTTGCCAATGGGGGCACATCCAACACTGACCATGTAAGTTGATGGAAATTCATTTTAACTAATCCCATGTTGGTAAGCCTTTGGTTTGAATGAATATGTAAATATAAAGTCTTTTTGGTCTTGTTGTCACCTACATCAAGCTCTAATTTTGGTGACTAGCAATTTGCCAATTCCATTTTAGTGTTTTGGCCTTACACTGAATCATATATTTTCATCAGTAATAGTGGAAAGGCCCTTTTTGATGAAGTTTGTATTTAGATGAAAATTGGTGGGGGTTGTCAATATTGAACTCTATGATGTTCTTTGTTTGTGCATCAACTTGGGAATAATTTTGGATTTTGCATACTTAATCGGGAGACTTTTGGTTCTTATAACAGAGTTTCTAAATCTTACCTTATTATTGAATTTTATATGGTTATCAGCTCAAGCAATTCAACAGATCTAGTATAACCACTCTATAATCTGGATCCATAAAGTTCCTCATGAATGTGATAAGTCATGTCAATTTATTTCTGCACTTTTGCTTTGAATTTATTTCATGGTAGAGGTACAAGTTTTGTAGGTAGTAGCAAGTATGTTATCTTCAATTGACTTCTATTGATAATTGGTTAATATATTTTTTGATGATAATGCAGCTTCGGAAATGTATTGGGTCTGCTGTAATTGCTTTGGGACCAGAGCGGATACTTACACTTTTACCTATGTCCCTACATGCGGACTTGACTTGTTTGAACATTTGGTTGATACCTATTTTAAAAGATTATGTTGTTGAAGCATCACTAGGGTACTATATTGAGAATGTTGTGCCCCTTGCTAAATCATTTGAGCGGGCTAGTCGTAAAGGTATTTCCTCAAAAAATCCAGGGAATCTCTATCCTCTATTTCAATTTTTTTTTTCACAATCCTCTCTCTCATTGCTTCATTGAAATCAGAGTAGGAGTTGTTAGTGTGAGTCTTTGTGCATGTTGTATGTGCTATCACTTCCAATATCTATCCATTGTAACACCTTTTATCAAATAGGCTCCTCTTCCTTTTGGATATAAAGGTAAATGATGAAACATACCTGATCTCCATCCTTACTATGTCTTGAACTGCAGACCTTGTGTGCTGGATTCTTTAAAAGTCATTTGATATACTGAGTTACAGCTCATTTATCCAGGATGTGTTGACTATATTGGGCATTTTTATATTCAGTTTTTAACCTTGGTTATTTTTGTTGTAAAATTAAATTTCTTAGTAATTATGAAAGTTTGCGGAGAGGATTAAGACTTTCTGTTGCCATGTCATTCCTCTTATTCACACTAGTCTTTCAATGTTTTCTATTTGCTGTATATGATGGTATGTAGTGAACCATTTCATGAATTTACATGTGGATTTTCTTCTTTCTCTTGTCTTCCAGTTAAAAAGTTAGCAACCAGTCAAGATCTTCAGGCTCATGCCCATGACCTGTGGGGACTGCTACCTAGTTTTTGTTGCCATCCCACTGATACTTACCAGAATGTTGGAGCTTTGGCTGAAATATTAATTACTTTTCTAAAGGAGGACTCCTTTATGCATAAAAATATTGCTATTGCCTTACAGGTGCTCTCTCCTTCATATGTAAAGCCAGGGTGTTTTTCTTTCAATTTTTTTTAATGTTCATTTTTGGTTATGTCCTTAATTATTCATTTCTGTATGCTTTTTTTTTTTTTTTTTTTGGGCTTTTTGCACAGGTTCTTGTTTATCAGAACAAGAATGTTCTTAGCCCTAAAACAGAATCTGCAGAACCCAATTCCTCTGCAGAAAAAGATTGTGTGTTACAGTTCAGAAATGTACCCACTTACTCAAAGAAGATTGCAACCAAAAACATCAAGGCCTTGGCATCATGTTCCACAGAGTTGCTCCAGGCTCTAACAAACTTATTTGTTGATTCACTTCCTGAGAAGCGCTCGTATCTAAAGGTTCTCCATTTGTCACTCACTGAACTTATATTTAGAAATTTGATATATCTTCTCTTGCTCTCCATACCTGTAATTACAGGATAAGCATAATCGTAGTCCATAAATTACTCTGTTTTTCTCCACTGTGGTTATAGAAAGGTGGTCTATTTGTAACCATTTGCAATTCCATACACAAATTTTGTACAAATTTAATTCCCTTTTTTAATATTTATACCTTATTTTTCTTTGCCTTTTTGGGTATGCATTATGCAACCTTTTTTTTAGGTAATAGAAAAAGAACTGATATGTATCTTAGGGTCCAAGCCACCATTATCAACCTCAATACTCTTGGTTTTGGGCAGGTCTCATGGTTCAATGATGGTCAATGTGAGCCGATATTATACCAACACTGACCTTCCTACATGATGGTCTCTTTATGCTAATACATGCCAAGCCAACCTGTGGGCTTTTGGAGAAGCTTAACTTGTTACTCTAGGGTATTGGAGCTTAATAACATGCCATAGTTTTGGAACAACTACAGATTAACAACTCCGTGATTGACTGAAATGCCTAAATGTGATTTTGTTTTGAATATGTACATTAGATTAGTGATTGAGAAATTTCCATGGCTGCAATATATATATATATATATATATATATATTCATATATATATATATATATTCATATATATATATATATATTCATATATATATATATATTCATATATATTCATTCTAATATTGATTCTATTCAGCTGAGAGTTAATTTCCAAGGGACACAATAAGTTTCTCGTTTGAGAATGTTGCACTAATCTTTTCTTAAATAAAATTATATGTATAGAGTTTTTTTGTGTGTGTCATTTTTTAAAGAATTTTAATCTTCTTTTTATAGTTTGAGATTGGTTTATTGCTTGTTTAGTTCTGATATTCTCTTGGTCTATATTTTCTTTGGCAGTATGAATTATTAGCCAATTTCTAAATAATAATATGATTAAATATTTTTTGTTCTCATTTTCTCAGGATGCCATTGGATGCCTGGCTTCTATTACTGATTCTTCTATAACTAAAATGATTCTCATGTCATTATTCGAGAGGTTTCAGTTCGTAGATGGTGAGGGTGAATTTGAAAAGTTGGAGAGTGATAACCAAGCAATGATTGATAAAGAACAAGGCAATCTAAGTAGTACAGAGAAAGAGATTCAGAGGTAAATGTGAGTGATATTGTTTTTTGGATGAGTGAGCTTTGGCCCCTAGGGTGGTGGCAGAGCTGGTAACGTGAGTGTATGCATCATATAAAATTGGGTAATAGGCCATCTGCCAAGGGTTTTAGGTTTAATAATATATTTTAGCAGTACTTATAAATAAATGAATATATATTATTATTATTATTTTCAAAGGAAGTCTGTGTGAGTTTTTTATTTCATGGAAAGGAGAAAACACTTCGGCTTAATAGCCAAGAACTTGTTTGAAAATCATGTAAAGCAAAGGGACTTAAGGGTCTATAGTTATTTGACCAAATAGGATTGTCCATTTCCTCACTTAAGAGGAGTAGGATTAAGCTGAGCCAAAATGGTTTTCCATGAGACAGGATTTTTAACCAAATAGGATTGTCCTGTTTTTGTCGCCATGTGATAATCCTACTTGAGATTTCTGTATAAATGATTGTTTGATGATGAAGAACTTGTCTTTGTGGTCAACTAAGAAAGGTAGAACACGGGAATTTTGTTTGTTTGTTATTTATGGCTTTGTATTGTATTTCTTATTGGCCTTTACCAATATATCTTACTTCAACAAGATACAAGCAACTGAATTGTATGAATTTTTGCTGCCATTAATTGGATGTTCATTACTTTGTTTTCCTGGCAAAGTATTTGGTTTTTATTTTTGATTACAAATAGAATTTTTTTAGGAACTTTACTTTAAATTAACTACATAATGATTTCTTTGGTTTTGCGCTCCATACTTCTTTTAGATTCATTTGGTAGCTTGTTGGTTTCTTAGTTTTTCCCTCTTTTAAAAGTTCATCTTGTGATGATCAGCACTAAATATTTTGGCAGTAATTTTCTATTAACTTTCTGTTAAAAAATATTATTTAGGAACTATAGGGTGGATGGAAAACTTTGAAGAGAAAATGGGAAGGAAAACTTTTTTGAGTGTGTTTGATTGGATGGGGAGGAAGAAAAATAAATGGTGGGGTCCAGGTGTTTTCTCCCTGGGTCCACCAAAAAGTTTTCTCTCCAAAATGGAGAGAAAACTAAAGGGAGAAAATGAGGTTGCTTAATGGACAAAAATACTCATGTCCAGGTTTTTTTTTTTTTTTTTTTTTTCCTTTTTTTTTTGTTTAACTAGACATGATTTTTTTGGAACATGATTTTTATTTTTTAATAAATTGGGTGATTGCTTTTTTTTTAGTTGTTTGTCACTTTTTTTTTTAATTGGTCATCATTTTTTAACATGTATGAGTAAATTTAAACAAACTCACTTTTTCCATCCCTCCATTTTTTCACTCCCAACCAAACAAAGAGGAGAGAAATTAAAATCTTTTCTATTCTCCCACTTTTCCATCCTCCCACTATTTTCTATCCTCCCACTTTTCCACCCCTCCAACCAAACGGACCCTTAAGTTACAATCTGTTAGCTTTAGTTCTTGAATTTCTTGTATTTGTTTCTTGTTTAGAGTGTTCACCATCGTGAACACGATGTTCAATTTTTTCGATATAAGTCTTATTACCTAGAAAAAAAAAAGAAGGTATTTCCCTCTTAAATGTCTTCTGAATGAGTCTGATTGCAATATTCTGTTCTTGGTACATATCCGTCAAATTGCTACAGTAACCAAAATTTACAATTATTTCAAAACCTCCATCTTAATGGCAAATGTACATCTACTGATAATGTATCCATAATTTATGTAAATGGGTTACCAATGGCATTCTTTGCTGGCATCAGCATTTGCCTGGTGCAATCATTATGTAGTCTGATATATGGGTTTTAATGATGCTTTTTATTTCATAAAAGTTTATCATATGGGTTGCACCATTATATTTTATAACGTGAAGTCTAATAAGTGGTTGTGTTAGATGACGTGAAGTCTACAGGAATGACAATGGTAAAAGGTTAAGAGAATTCTTTATTGTTTTCTAGTCACAAAATATTTTGATGATATCTGCCCCCGTTGCAGCTTGTATGCAGTCATTCAATTATTAGACCATAAAACACTTTGTATAAGTTTGTCTAAATGTGTCGGATCATTTTATCCTAAAATTTTTGCCCTCCTGCTCCAAAACCACCTTTTCTTGTTGACTATCAGTACTATCTAGCACTTAAGCCTATGCAAAATATGTAAATAAAGTATAGCTTGTTTGTATTTGTATTGGTAGGAATTTATTGTTAGATATTTGTAGTCAATGAAATGCCATTGTATATCAGGTAAAAAAAAAAACTTCCCCCATTTTCTGGTCATATGGTCATAAAATAGATTGATGATTTACTGTTTAGTTAATGTTGTTATTCTTTCAGGTGTGTGATAATGGAGCTAGCATCTTCTTTTGTTGAAGGAGCCAAGGAGGATCTTATTGATCTAATCTATAAATTTATTACACACACTTTTGAGGTATATTGTTGGCACTCTTTACCCACATGAGTAACATGACATGCTTTTTATTAATGCCAATTCTGTTACTCCTTTGACTAATGGATTTAGGCTGACACCATTTGTGAACCTTTGGTTTTAGGTAACTAATAAGTCTGGTCATTGTGAAGCATACCACACCTTGAGCAGAATTCTGGAGGTCTGAATTGGCATCTCCCAACTCTTAAATATGTTATTTTTGGAGCTTGTTATCATTATGAACTTGATTCTCATTTATGTTATGGAATGGGACAGGAACATGCCTGGTTTTCTTCTTCCCGATTTGTTGAGCTGATTGATTTGTTACTTGGTCTTAAGTCTCCTGTTGATATTGCCTCTCTTAGGAGTCGCTTTGCTAGTCTCCATATATTAATGATTCATGCATTGAAGGTAAAAAATTCTTTCTTTAAGGTAATGATAAACTTGTTTAGTTTTTATAATGGGGGAAATTGTGCAGTTGGTCCTCAATAGTAGTAGGCAGTGTTTTTATTTTTCTAATTAGAAAGATGTTTGTTCACTTCACTAAATATTGGTGCATAATATAGCGATAAGTTTGGAGAGCTGCCTGGGTGCGCTTTCTATCTTTGATTTCCTCTTGTTCTTTCTCTTTCCTCTGTTTTGACCTCATCTTTTACTTTTCTACCTGTTAATTGTTTAATTTTATTTTAATATATTTTTCTCTAAGTTATTTTCTGCTGTCGCAGTTAGTGATTCTTAAACTAATGCAGCATGCCCCATAGATCTGGTTTTGAAATTTTTAGCACTTCTCTATGAATGTGTCTCTTGTAATTACTCAAAATGATAACAGAAGCCATATCTTTTTCTACAAGTTAAGATGAAAGTGTACTGGTTGGTAGGAGGCAAAGGTCTTTGAGTGCCCTCTATCAATTAAGATTAGCTATCAGATCACTTCCCAAAAATAGATTGGTTTCTCCTCTCTAGAATAGATCGGTTTCTCCTCTCTCCGGTTTTGGCAGATTACCTCTCTCATTTCTCCCAAAAAAGGCTTCCTAGAGTGTTATCCGATTACTTCCCAATTCTTTTGGAGAGTGGGAGTCATCGCAGAGGGCGTATTCCGTTTCGTTTTGAGAATATGTGGTTGAAGGCAGAGGGGTTTCTAGATAAGGTGAAGTCTTGGTGGGAAAATTACCATTTTCAAGGGACTCCTAGTTTCATTCTTGCCAAGAAGTTGACTGCTCTAAAAACGGACCTAAAGAAGTGGAACGAAACAGATTTTGGCAATATCACAGTCAAGAAACAGCAATTATGGAGCAAGTTGAATGCTCTAGATGTAAAAGAGGACAATCAACCTTTAATTGAGGAGGAGAAATTGGAAAAAGCTTCCTTTCGTGCCGATCTTGAGAAGGCAGCCTTGTTAGAGGAGATTAGTTGGAGGCAAAAGTCCAGAGTGTTGTTTTTAAAGGAGGGCGACTCCAATACGAGGTTTTTTCATAGGGTGGCTGATTCTAATAGAAGAAATAACTGTATTGAAAACCTTATGATTGAAGGGGCTTTGTCTTCCAACCAGGATAGGATTTCTGACCATATTGTTCAATTCTATATGAACCTATACTTTGAGCAGCAAGAGCAGCATCCTTTCCAGGATGTATTGGACTTTCCAAGGATTTCAGGGGATAATGTGGACTGGTTAGAGAGACCTTTTGAGGAATCTGAGATTTTTGAAGTCATCAAGGAGTTTAATGGGGACAAATCTCCTGAGCCTGATGGTTTTTCGATGGCTTTCTTTCAAGCCTGCTGGGGGATTCTCAAATCAGACCTCATGGCTGTGTTTCACCATTTCCATGTTACAGGTCAGTTTGAAAAAAGCTTGAATGCAACCTTCATTGCTCTCATTCCAAAAAAAGCTGCAGCAGTGGAGGTAAAGGACTTTCGGCCTATCAGCCTTGTTGGGGGGGTTTATAAAATTCTTGCTAAAGTTTTGGCTACTCGTCTTCGCATGGTTTTAGGAGAGATCATCTCAGCTCCCCAGAATGCCTTTATTCTAAATAGGCAGATTCTTGATTCCGTTCTTATTGCTAATGAATGTCTTGATAGTAGATTGAAGTCTGGTCAGCCAGGGTTGTTATGTAAATTGGATATTGAAAAAGCCTTTGATCACGTGAACTGGGGATTTCTTTCTAACTTGCTTAAGCGTTGTGGTTTTTCTAATAAGTGGAGGCGATGGATTTCTTTTTGTTTATCTACCGTTCGTTTTTCTATCCTTATTAATGGTACTCCCCATGGGTTTTTTGGAAGTTCTAGGGGGTTGCGGCAAGGTGATCCTTTGTCCCCCTTGTTATTTGTGTTGGTTATGGAAGCCGCCGGTAGAATGTTGAATAAGGCTGTCCATGAAGGTCGTTTGTCAGGTTTTAGTGTAGGTGCTTCTTCTGGAAGATCTTTGATGGTTTCCCATCTCCTTTTCACTGATGGTACTCTGATTTTTTGTGATACTAATATTGATCAAATTCTGATTCTCCATATGGTGCTCATTTGGTTTGAGGTTGTGTCTGGTTTGAAGGTAAATTTGGATAAGTCTGAACTAGTGGTTGTGGGGGTAGTTCATAACATGGATCTTTTGGTGGCTATCTTAGGCTGCAAGTAAGGGTCTCTACCAATGAAATATTTGGGTCTTCCTTTGGGGGCAAAATTTAAGGACAAGTCTATTTGGAATCCTATTCTAGAGAAGATGGAAAGAAAATTAGCAAGTTGGAAAAAATTATATTTATCCAAGGGAGGTAGAGTCACTTTAATTAAAAGCACTCTCTCTAATCTCCCTACTTATTTTCTTTCTTTATTCCCTATTCCTGCTTCTGTGGCCAACCGAATTGCTAGACTTCAGCGGGACTTTCTATGGGGTGGCCTAGGAGACGAGCCCAAATATCATTTGGTTAATTGGTCTACAGTGTGTACTCCGCTTTCTTCAGGTGGGTTGGGGATTAGGAACCTGAGAACCTTCAATGTAGCTTTATTAGGGAAGTGGTTATGGAGATTTGGGCAAGAAAGGGATGTTCTATGGCGTCAAGTGATAGAGGTGAAGTATGGTTGTGATTGGGGTGGTTGGTGTTCTAGCTCTTTCTCTGGTCCTTATGGAGTTAGTTTGTGGAAAAATATTAGAAGGGGGTGGCACTCTTTATCTCGGTTTATTCTGTATGAAATTGGAGATGGATCAAAAGTGCAGTTTTGACTAGATCGTTGGTGTGGATCTTCTCCTCTCGCAGACCACTATCCTGATTTATATGGGATTTGTTGTAACAAAGAGGCAAGTATGGCGGATCTAATGAGGTTCACCAATGGAGTCCTCCATTGGGATTTTCAGTTTTGTAGGGAGGTGCATAATCGTGAATTGGAAGTCTTCAGAAGCTTCATCAATTCCATTTATTGCACTCCTGTAAGGGGGAACGGGGAGGATAAGAGATGTTGGCTGCCTTGTAAGAGTAAGGGGTTCATGGTCAGTGCTTACTACCATCTTCTAGTTGGCCATAGTGAGCAGTTTTTCCCTTGGAAAAGCATTTGGAAGCAGAAGATTCCCTCTAGAGTGGCTTTCTTTGTATGGACCGCAGCCTTGGGGATTGCCTTACAATTGACAACTTAAGGAAAAGGAAGGTTTGCATTTTGGATTGGTGTTATATGTGCAAGTGTAATAGTGAAACTATTGACCATCTTTTCCTTCATTGCCCGGTTGCTTTGGAGTTGTGGGATATGGTTTTTGGGTTATTTGGAGTTTGCTGGGTTATGCCATTCTCTGTTGTTGGGCTTTTGGCTTGCTGGCAAGGTCGTTTTGGTTGCCATCGTAATGGAGATATTTGGATGGTTGTTCCTCATTGTTTGATGTGGTGTATTTGGAAGGAGAGAAATAGTAGGTGTTTTGAAGACAAGGAGCGTTCCATGCTTGATCTCAAGCTTCTTTTTTTTAGAACCTTACTTGATTGGTTCTTTGTGTGGAGAAACCATCCTTTTTCTTCTATCTTGGATTTTCTTGATTTTTGTAATGTTCGTTTTTGATTTGTTCTCCCCTGTATACCCCCGGTGTACTTGGGTGTCTCTCTCTTTTTGATATCAATGAATCTTTATTACTTATCAAAAAAAAAAAAGATAGCTATCAGAGCATGCAACACATGCAACCATATTAACCAATTCTTGTTATTGTCAAAGTAAATAAATAAATAGGGACACATACACACTTATAGAAAAAATAACAAGAATACCAATAAAAATGTGAAGCCCTCCAAAATGTGGACAAATTTGCTCCTATTTTGTTTTATCTAATATCCAAATACGTTTTTGCTTGATGGCCTGGGAAGATTAGATGCTATCATTACATGACAGCCCCTTCCCCCTATGCTCTTTTTATCAATGGTCCGTGCAGTTCCAAAACATTGATGGTTATTGACTGCAGTAGCTGAAAGCATTTCTCTACTTTTTTGTTTTATACATGTGGGTTTATAAAGTCATCTTATCATGTATGAGATAGTTGAAAATATTTTTTCAGTTTCTGCTAACTGCCATGAAGTTTTATATCCCAACTATGACTGACTTCACCAATGCTATTTCATTATTCAGCTTTTGTTGAATGATAAGCCATGATGCCAAAATGACCAATGCTTGTTTTGGCTTGCTGTAGTTCCTTCCACTTGAATTGTATAGCTCGTTGGCTACACTTTACCAGACAATCTTGGATGGCTTTTGTATTTTGTGTCCATTTTCCTGTTGGGTGATTGTTGCAAGGAGCAGGAAGAAATTTTTTTTTTGTTTAAGTTTAGAAGCCAATTATATTTTTTATCACTAGTCCATTGGGTTCTGGGTTTGCTCTATGGCCTTTCATGCATAGAGTAGCCATTCGTATATATAACATTCTTACTTATCAAAAAAAAAAATTATTGGTCCATTGGATTTTATTTAGGTCTTATTATTTGATTGACTGGAGTGAAGGTTATTTTCGTAATTCAATAATTGGGCTTTGACCCAAGTCAATTAAGATTGGGGGTTTTTTCTGATCAAAGATTTGGGTTTGTCATAGTAGTCTATATAGGCATATTATTATATTCTTATGGAGACAAATTTATGATTGACTTATCAAAAAAAAAAAAAAAAGTTTATGATGAATTAAAACCCAGTTGGAATTTTTCTAATAGTTTGGTGTTGACTCTAGCCAACCCTAAGTTTGGAATCCTAAGTTTTCTATCATGCTCAATGCTGATTCCTATGTTTAATTTTATTTTTTGGTTGTTTATATTATCAAATTCCTTGAGAAATTTTTACTTCATCAGTTTTGGTACCAGCTCTTGTTGTTTTGCACTTGTGGTATGTGACCTATGTTTAATTATCATGCTATTCCACTTGCAATTCAGCTTGTTTCAAAGGATCTTCCACAAACATTTTATGCTGAATGAGGCTGTGTTACATTCTCATAGTTCCATATTTTAATTTCTTTTCAGAATGAAGATTAACTACTTACATGAAATACAGCCAGAACTCATTTGGCACATCACTTGTAGTTTAGTTGGTTCCCTACAAACATCTACACTTTTCTGCCTTATTTGTGAAGCTGCAACCTTTTCTATACAGTTTTAAAAAGGCAGTTCAATTTCTTTTGCTGAATTTTTGTTAAATCGTTGTATGCTCTGTGCAGAGGAGGTTGGAGGAGGAGAACACAAAGGCTTTTCTAATTCTCAATGAGATTATACTCACATTAAAGGAGGTAAGAGCTATTATTTCTAGAAGTATGATGTTGTAAATGCTTTACCTCATTTTTGTTTAGCCCGTTGTCTCTCTCTCTCTCTCTCTCTCTCTCTCAAGCTAGTTAGTTTCTTAAGAGTACATCAGTGAAGCTCTGCCTGAATTTTAGACTTGACCTTGTAACTGGGAATAATGAGATTTTTATCCCATATGTGTCACTCAGTTCTATCCTTTAATTTTTTTAGGCCAAGAAGCTTGTAGCTTAAATCTCTTAATTAGATAATGTCTGTTCACTTCCATTAACCTACTATTGATGGATTGTGACATGACCCACAATAGGGCTTGAGAGTGGAAGGCTAGCTGCCACTAAAGTAGCATTCGAGGTAGATATATCTATATCCATGTTAAGTCTTTTTCCACTAAATTGAATATTCATCTGAAGTCAATTATGATCTCCAGTTAGGGAGTCAATGCATCCACGAATAATGAGGATACTTGACTGTATGTACATTTAGTGGATCATCTGAAAGCATGGAGAGACCCATAAGAGCTCTACTGTCTTGCAACTTCTGGGAAACTAGGTTGTATAAGTTGGCAGTTGTACGCCAATATTTCCTTCTCCCTTTATAATAGTTTTATGTTTTCTTAATTTTCTTTTGTATGCATGTTGTAGTGGGGGGCTGTGATCTAATTCTATCTTTCCTTTTGATGAATGTACATTTCTGTTGTTGACTTTTTGAAGTAAGCTTAGTACTCGAACCTTTTGAAGCTTCTTGTGTCAACATTACTTAAGTTCCATTGTAATCACACCCTTTTTATAACTCTTATTTTCTATTGAAGCAGAGTTACCAATTCTGGGTTCAAGAGACAGCCAATGGTAATGGCATCGTTGTGGTGCCCCATGTCTGTCCAATCCCACCTCCCCCTCTATCTACCTATAAAAAAGTTGCCAATTTTGCGATAAGAAAGATTTCTGCACTACTAATGTGTTTTTTTATATGTAGGGAAACGAAGAATTCAGGAAAGCTGCTTATGATATTCTCCTTAAGATAAGTGCCAGCTTGAAAGACTCATCAGCTATTTCTGATGCACCTTATCACAAACTGATTGGCATGGTAAGTATATTAATGATTCTACTTCAACATCTGATTTAATACAGATGGTACTTTTTTATTACTTGATTATTTGATGAATTACCACTTCCTCAACTGCTTTCATCTTTAATATCTAATGATTTTACAATAATCAGATAATGGGCTATCTTTCTGGTTCATCTCCTCATATAAAGAGTGGGGCTGTGTCTGCCCTGTCAGTATTGGTTTATCAGGATGCAGATATCTGTCTTTCAATGCCTGATATTGTCCCCTCACTTTTATCTTTGCTGCATACCAAAGTGGTGGAAATTATAAAAGTGAGTGTTCTCTTAGTTGCTCCTGATTCAGTGGTTGGTAAGATTTTGCTTTTTATGCTAATTAGTTGATTGCATATTTAACAGGCTGTTTTGGGCTTCGTGAAAGTACTAGTGTCATGCTTACAAGCCAAAGACCTACACAGGCTTCTGTCTGATGTTGTCTATGAAGTTTTACCTTGGTCATCTGTCTCCAGACATCATTTTAGATCAAAGGCACTTGCAAATTTGACATTAAGCACTTATTTGCCTTATTTACATATATAAATGAAATTATATTGGTGTTGGTGTTGGAAATTTTCATACATATGCATGTGCATCTTTATTCACAGGTCATTGTCATAATGGAGATAATAATACGGAAGTGTGGTTCTGCAGTAGTTGAGTCAGTTACTCCAGAGAAATATAAGAGTTTTCTGAAGACCGTTTTTGAGGTGATTCTTTCATTTCCTGTTTTAAGCTCAGTTTTAAATATAGTTTATTTTAATTTTAGAGAGGGACTTGATCATCCAATTGGTTGAGAACTCCTTTGAGCTGTTTAGGCCCTCAAGTTTGATCTTTTTTATACCGTAATGAATTATTTTCAAGTAGTGTAATCTCTACTAAAAATTGTGGGTGATGCAAATATAGCTTGATCATAGGTTCCTCTCCACGGAGGCCTTGTTTTAAATGTCAAAGTACTGGCACAAGGCATTAATAAGCCACATGCTTATGTGGCTTCACAGTTATTTTATAATCTTGAGAAAAACATTAGCAATATAATGTTGCAGCATGTCTTAAGATAGTTCTCTGAAGCTGTACTTGTCATGCACAATTAGCATGGTAGAAGCACGTCCTGTGAGCTCAACTAGGTGGATGGCAAATACAGACATGGAGGATAGTTCAGTGGGATTAGAGGTCTGGAGGAGTTTGATAGACATTGTGCATGAAATAAACACAAGCTAGTATTCCAAACTAGGTATCTGGCCGTGACTTTGTATGGTCCTGCACTTGTATTGCCTGGAATGCCTTATGCATTTGTAAGAGAATGCTAGGACGGGCCCAACCACAAGTGTCACAAACTAGAATGAAACCACCAACGCTGAAAGCTTTTATTTCTTTTTGGGGGGAGGGTAAGATATTCTGATTTTGTTATTAAAATGTTACATAGACCAGCTATTGGCTGTTGTTTGATTGTTTTCCTTGCATTCTTTTCTTATTTTACCCTTTTCCTGTATTCTCTACTATCAATTTGGTCTCATAGTGTGTCCTCAACCATTCATTAGATGAAGGCCTCTAGTTAAAGACACATAAAGACTTTCTTGCCCCCCTTAATGAATGAGCATTATCAGTTTAAACATAGGGATCTAATGTCCCTCCTGCAGCCGTTTTTCTTTTGGTGGGAGTTCATTTGAAATGTGTTTGATAAAGAATCATTTCATTTGGAATCCACTGGGTTAGGCCTCATAAGGTTATTGAGTTGTTTGAGTCTTGGTAGGGTAAGTTTGGGCGACATCGCAATATTGATTTTTGGAGACTTGTGCCTCATTGCTTGATATGGTGTATCTGACGTGAAAGGAATGTTAGAAGCTGAGGGATGTGAACGTTCTATGCTAGAGATTAAGTTTTTTTTCTTTCACACTCTCCTTGAATGGAGTGTGGCTTTGTCTCATTTTTCTTGTTTTTCCCTTCCTGTTTTACTTGATCGTTGTAATTTTGGTTCCTGATATGTGCCCCCATAGTACATCCCCAACGTACTTGGGTTGGCTTTTTTATTAATAATAATATATATATGATGGAAGATTATTTGGATGGCTGTTCCTCATTGCTTGATGTGGTGCATTTGGTGGGAGAGAAACAACTGGTGCTTTGAGGATTCAGAAAGGACAGTAGCTGATCTTAAACCTTTCTTCTTTAGAATGCTGACTGATTGGATGTCCATCGTTGGAAGCCATTCCATTTTTTCAATCTATGATATGATGGATGTTTGTAACTTTTGTACTTGATTGTTATGATCCCCAGCTGTATATGTTGTGTATACTAGGGTGATTCTTTTTTATGATTTGAATAAATTTTAGATTACTTATAAAAAAAAAACATATATGATGGAAGATTATGTTGTCCTCATGTATCTTATTGCAGAACCGCCATGGCAAAACGAGTTCCAAAGAATCTGATGCTGGTGATACAGAAATGATGCTTGCAGATTCATCTATGAAGGCTTCTGGATCCATGTACAACTGATCACATTTTTTATGCTGCTCTGTTCTTTTGATAAATCTTGCTCTATTCTTTCTTTCCATCTCTTATTTTGCTTTATTGTTTTTAGGCTGGAGAAGAGGAAACACAAAGCAATGAGTTCTATACCTGAGGAGAATGGTTCAGTAGAACAAAGGAAAAGAAAGAGAGAGAAGAAAAACAATGCCTATGCCCGCATCCCTAGCTCAAATGAGCATCACCCGTCATCTGGTAGTGGTGGTGGTTTAAGAGCAGTTCAAAGTGCTAGGCTATCTCATAATGCAAAATCAATGAAGGGTCAGTCAGAAGGTAGACAAAAGAAGAGCAAGAGGAATCACGACCAAATTACGAAAAATCATGCAAAGAGAAAGGAGCCAACCAACACAAGCAAGAAAGATGAAGCAACTCATATACCTAATGCTTCCAAATTAAGCAGACACAAGGTTGAGAGGAAAAGACAGAAGATTAATAAATGAGTAACGATGTGCACTAAGTCTGAATAGAAATTGCTTCCCTGAAGCACGAGAAGAATTTGGCACTCTCCTTGTACTGCCCTACTGAAGATGTTCATGTAGGATGTGAGAGAGCTTCTCACATTTTCATTGGGGAGTCATTTCCTCAGGAATTGCAGAGATCAAGGAATTCTATGAGCTGTGTTGGTCTAGTTTAGAGAGTGAGAATTCTGGAATCTCTCTAAAGATGGGATTCCGGCTTTATTCACTTGGAGGGTGCTGAGCAGTGCAAAAAGTCACCAGCTTTGGTCCTGCTTAATACTTACTAGTGGGTGTTGCCATGGTTGGCTACAAGTCTGAAGCCGCTGAACTGTTCAGCCATGTGACTAGAGGGCATTTGTATACATATTTTGTTTATTAGTCTTAAAAAGCGTTTTTTTTTTTTTTGCTACAGTATACTCCAAATCATTCTTACTATTTCGTCTTTAGCAGATAGGGTTGGAAATCTATTTAATTTTTTTTATTAAGGTTTTAAATGGTTTTTTTTTTTTTAAAGCTTATTAATAAATAAAAAATGTCCAACGGTTAAATTAAAGTTGTTACACTACTAGAAAATATATATTTACTAAACTATGTTTATCACGATCACTTTAAATGTCTTAATGGTTAGAGGATTGTTTTTAAAAAATATCTCTATAATGTTTCAAGATCATTCCCCATACTCCCCTTACTTATTTTTGTTCTAAATGCTGAGTTATCGGGCTTGGCAGCAAGTTGGGCCAATAGGCCGGGCTAATGGGTTAGCCCATTGGGCATAAAACTAGCACACGGCTTGGCCCATTGGGGTAGTGGGAAACCCATGGGCTTCAACAACAACAGGTTGGCTGCCCATTAGCTTGACGGGCCGTTGAGCTATTGGGTTGAGCTGTAGGCAATGAGCTATTTGGTGATCCTCCGGATGATAAGAGCTGATAAGAGACTATCCAAGTGGAGATGTTCATGAAAGATGAGATAATCAAGAAAGTGAGCTTCTTACATTTCACTAAGGCGTAGTCTTCTTAGGAACTGTAGAGAACTAGAGATCAAGAAATTGGTGTATGTGTTCTTTTTTTTTTTTTTTTTGACCGAGGTGGATGTGTTCGTTGAGTTTAAAGAGGTTGGTAGAATTCTTGAATCTCTTTGAAGATGGACACATGGATTAATTTCTTCTTCTTCTTCTTCTTTTTCTTTTGGGATAATTCATGTCTTTATTCACTTATTCAGGTAGAGGTTTTGAAAGGAGCAAAGTAATTTGCCCTTTGAATATTATATGTTCGAAAACTGGATTTATGTAAAATACAATTGAGAGGTGATGTTATAAGGGAAAGACAATGTGCATTAGCCATAGACCATAGAAAATCAATAAACATTTTGACTTACATGCTAGTATGAATTTTATGTACTTGATTTTGTGACTGGAAAAGACCTAGGTATTTTGTTTTGTTTTTATTTTTAATTTGTTAGAATTCTATTACTTCATTTTGGTTCTCGTTTTTTCTGTTGTTATGCTTTTTGTTTAGGTCTCTCTCCCTTGCAATGGCTTATTTTCCATGGTTTATTATACGAAAATGAAAATGCAATGCTCCTATTTTTGTTTTCGTTGTCTATTTCGATCTTGTTCGAAATAATGCAATGGCTTTTTTTCCATGGTTTATTATATGTACGTATTTTGTGTTAATGTATGAAAGTATGCGATTGGAAGACTATCTTTACACAACATTTTCTATAGATACAACACAAATTTTGTACTATTTGGAAGAATGTGCATGAGACGTATGTATTCACTATTCACAACAACACATTAAAGTTGAACCATTTTTTTTCTTCTTATTCTTTGACCTTTTGGTAAGAAAGTGAATGAAAGAATATATTAAACATTTTTATTCATTTGTGATGTATTTTCCTTAAAATCACAACGAAAATTTGGGAAAAAATATATACTAAATTTATTAAAAAAAAAAATCTTATTTAGTTCAATTTTTATAGCATCTTATAAAATTATATTAATAAGATAATATAAGTATGCTATTAAAATATATACATAGTATACCCATAAGTACGTTTATTTATGGTTTTTTCATTTCCGTTTTTTATACCTTATTTTTTCAATAAAAAAATTTAGATCTTTATCCGATTGAGAAATGTACTTATTTCATATCTATGTCACACTGTACATCTTCCGTCGCATACTTTTTTTTTTTTTTTTTTTTTGGGGGTAAGTAAAAAAATGCATAAGAGGAGAGGGTGACAATCCTTACATGCCGAAGGCAACATGGAGGAAGATTGGCACTAACACACTCACTAGTGGGAGTTAGGGGGAGTCGAATCCAATATCTAAGTCTTGTTGGCCCAATGCACTTTTTCCGTTCCATACATTACTACTACTTAAGTGTTGGGTCTCAAATGGTATTGTTATCAATATTATTAATTCCGAATAGCAATCGCATACAAAAACACAAATATTAACGTGGAAAACCCTTTTCTCCTTGAAGGAAAAAACCATCGGACAAATTCTGAATCAATTTCACTATTCTCAAATCAATTATAATATCTTTTGTGTATGTCTCAAAGCCAAAAAAAAATCTTTCTTGTTTTTCTTTGCTCTTACATATACTCTCTGTGTCTCATGGCTAAAGAAAAATTTCTTTATTTTTCTTTACTTTCACACACACTAATTATTTATCTAGAGGGCGGCAATACTTTATTCTCTCCTCTTTAGTTTTTTTTTTTTTTTTTTTTTTTTTTTTTTTTTTTTTTTTTTTTTTTTTTTTTTTCCACATAGCTCTCTTTGGCTATCTTCTTGTAGGTGGCAACATGTTGCTCTTTCCTCCTTAACTATCTTCTTGAAGCTGGCAACCGTTTGTTCTCTCCTCCGTTGGCTATCTTTTTCAAGGCAGAAACACTCTGCTCTCTCCTCCTTGGCTATTTTCTCAAAAGCGGCAACCCTTTGCTCTCTCTTTCTTGGCTATCTTTTTGAAAGCGGCGACTCTTTTCTCTCTCCTCCTCCTTGCGTTTCTCCCAAGCGAAAATCTCTTTTTTTTCTCTTGGTTTTACGCTCTATTTTCCCTCTCCCTATAGGGAGGACCCTTGGTCCAAAGCCATTAAATTCATTGTAACATTGTCTATTTATAAGGCTCTTTTCCTATTTCTTCTTGAATTTGGAATACATTACTTCTTTAATAATGAATAGTCTTTCATTCCACACAAAGGGAACCCAAATTAATTTTTCCTTCTTCAACTAAGAAACTTAATTGACTTTCCAAGGCACAATTGGAATTTGAGGCAATTTTCCAACATTACTATCCCAACAAAAATAAAAAATAAAAAACACACACTCACACACTTGCTGCAACACAAAAAATGAAAGGAGAGATAAATGCTGCTATGAAAGAACATGGCCATGGTGAAATTGTTAGAAAGTTGAAATTCAATAATATATCCAATGATATTTTTATTATATATATTATTAAGGTAGATCACATAATTAAAATCCCATACAAATAAAATTCAAGCTCTTATTTTAACCTTGACCAGCGGAAATCATGTAATATGAATCCACCATGTAGGAATATCATACACTCTGTGAAACGAAACCTCCTTAGTTAAGAACAATTTGGTTGGCCAGAAACTGGATTGAATGAAAATGAAGTGTCCCAAGCGTAGGCGAAGGCAGTGTCAGAGTTTGGTGCAATCGTACCACCATTAGCAGTGACTTGTAATTGGTTTCCGCTTTGAACTATGACGGTAGAGTCAAGAGGTAATACAGTTTGAAACCCATTGCTGCTTAATACCAAATCTGTGAGAGTACATTGGCAGTCAAGATTGATTGTCGCATTCCTCACTGGTTTTTGTTGTACAACTAATTCACTTTTTGACTGAACAATTGATACGTTGCTTAAGGAGCATTGACAATTTCCTGTAATTTAAGAAATACAAAATAATTAGTAACACCGAAATTAATCTAATTAATTAAGAAGCATGAACGCAAACACAAACAAATGTATTAAAAATTTTCAAATTTATTTTAAGTTCTAAACATAAATAACTATCAAAATATTTAATGAAGACAGACATGTTGGAGTGACTCTAGCTAGCTAATGTGTAAAATTAAGAACAGCGACAAATTCTTCCAAATGAGAATATATACATGGTATAGTAAGAAAGCCATGCATTTCAGGGATTGCATGCACTGCATGAATCTTTTACCTTCCCTAACAAGACTCAGGAAGAAAAATACACACAGAAATTTGATGAAAGCTGCCATTGCCGAAACCAATAATACCGCTACTTAGTTTCTCTCCTTTTTATTTAATGGAAATGTAATAGGGCCTTGTGTAATTTATAGTGATTTTCGAACCAAATGAATTAATTTCTGTGATCTTTACTTTAAAGCTAGCTAATCTTAATAACTATATATATCTAAAAACCTTTGTAACTATACATATCGAAAAGCTGGAGAATAGCATTTATTGTTGCTATTCTTCTGTTGATCCACATTAATGGCCGTATCATTTACCCATTTTCAACATTCTCTCTTGCTTAACATCACTTTTCCTCTATCTCTTTATCTTCCTTTATCTTTTACTTTTCTTATTCCTCTCCTCTTACTATAAATTTATAATTATCTTTTCCATTCTATTTATAGTTTTTTTACACACAAAAGGTAATTTTTCTCTCTTTCTCTCTATCATTTTTTTTTTTTTTCATTTTTAGTGGAATTTTTTATATGTTTCTTGTATCTCTAATGCGTTGATATCATTAAATTTTATGTTTTTAGGTTGTTATCTTTTTATTCTCTTTAATTTCATAAATGTAATCATATTGCGTTATAAAGATAGTATATAAGAATATAATGTTATTTTATTACATAACATGACTTAGATAATTTGGTGTTTATTACTATATTTTTTATTTTTACTTTTTTCTTCTCATATTATTTTCTATAAATTTCTTTTTATTCTCTCTCACATTCTCTCTTGAAAAAGTGTTTATTCTCTCTCTTGATTTTTTATTCTTTCTTGCAACTCTACTTTATATTGATGATTCATTGTGATTTTTAAAACTCTATTTTGGGTTTGTACATTTTGGTGTTGTATTTTTTAGTTCCCCATAACAATTACTCTCACTCTCTCTCTCTCTCTCTCAAATAAAATTTAGATAATAAATTATACATATTCAGTATAAGTTTGATATGAGTTTTGATTATCATGATAATCTTTTTTAAGAGTAAATAATTTGAATAATTTATTTAAATAAAATTATACATACATACATATATGTATATATTTATTTATTTTGCTTAAATGTATATTCAACCTCATGCAATTCATTTAAAAGTAACGACATTAAAATAAATGAATAGCTGGCCTAAAGATTACATTTGTATATTTATAGTCTTTATATTTAGAAATACTTTTACTTAAATTTAGTCATATTGAAGTGGACTGAAATGCTACTATGGGGGGTTGGGCCCTGGAAACCATGTCAGCCCACTTGGACAAGGCCCAACATGAAGCCCAAAACCCATTAGGCGATTTGAGCTCGATACGCACGGGGGGTAACCCCGAGCTTTATCACAATGGGCCTGACCTCTAAATATGGACTAGGGGTTGGGGCGATGGCACCCGAGGGTTTCCTAAGAGATTGGCAGGGCGCTGATTGACCACAAAGGAAATCAGGGTAAGGCACAACCCCAGCAACGTTGGTAATCGAGGACTAGTGGTTCTAGAAGGGGTCCACTTCCGAATACTATCCGGCGTCTAGAACAAGTTCTAAGAGAATCCTCTGAATTCGTGAGGATCCCTTGGGAATTTGGTGAGCATGGGAATGTGTGTGTAAGTGGAGAAGGTAATGATAGCCACACTACTAGGAAGGAACTATAAGAGGGGGTAGAGGTTAGGGGGCAAGGGAGGTTGGACATTTTGGAGAGGGGAAAGGTAAGAGAGCAAGAGATAGAAGGAAAACACTGAGATACACTAGGGAATTTGGGGGAGGAACTAAGGCTTGTTTGGGGCCTAAATTGGTAGGATAGAGCGTAATCCCACTTATAAATAAATTGTGACCCCATTATTGTGAGGGAGACGATTTTGGACACGCACAACTACATTAATATAGTTTAACAAAAATGTAGTAACAATAAATGCTATGTTGAAAATTTTAGATATTACGAGTTTGAGATTTTTATATATACATATATATATATATATATATATATATATATATATATATATATGTTAATAAATTTGGATTTAGATTAGGTGCTTTCAACCTAAACATGCCTTTTCCCTATTATGTAAGTGCACAAAAAAAGATCAAAGCGGACCAAAATGAACCAAAGTGATTGGAATGGATTGAATTGGACCAAATGAAACAAAGTGGACTAAATGGATAGAATAGGACCGAATAGGAGCAAGGTGGACTGAATAGGACCACATGAACTAGATTGGACCAAAGTGGACCTAATACGACTAAAATGGCCAGAATGGACCGAATAGATCTAAAGTGTACAAAATGGATCGAATAGGACCAAAGTGAACTAAATGGCCCAAATAGGACTGAAGTGGATAGAATGGACCAAATAGAAGCAATGTGAACCGAATAGGACCAATTAGAACCAAAGCAGGCAGAATGGAACGAATAGGATCAAAGTGGACAAAATGGACCAAATAGGACCAAAGTGGATAAAATGGACTGAATAGGACCGAAGTGGACAGAATAGGACCTGTGGACCGAATAGGGCAAATGTGGATTGAATGGACCAAAGTGGGCTGAATAAGGCAGAATGAACTAAATTGGACCGAATAGAACTTTAGTGGACAAAATGGAATTGTAATTCAAATTGTTTATTTCAAACCAATGTGACACACACGGGCCTTTCTCAGCTTTCAACTAGATTTCCAACAAATCTTTTCCCATCTTTTCTTTAAGAAGTTATGCCTAGAACATGAGGGATAGCTGGCTCAGGCTTCTTTATCTTTTCCACCAACACAGCTTGAGTGGTTAGAACTACACCCACAATTGACCCTGCATTTTGAAGTGCACACCTTGAAACACGACAAGGATCTGCAACTACAGTACTGAGAAGATCTTCATATCTGCCTATCATTGCATTGTATCCAACATTGGGAAGAATCAAAGAATTTAAAACTTAAATTTTTTTAGGGTAAAATCTGTTTAATTTTTTGTTTTGTTGATGAAACCTATTTAATTTTTTTTTTATTAAGGTTTTAAATGATTTTTTTTTAATCTTTTAATAAAATAAATGTCCAATGGTTTATGCAAAGTTGTTAGACTACTAAAAAAAAAAAAAAAAAAAAAATTTACTAAACTAAGTTTATCACGATCACTTTAAGTATCTCATTGATTAGGGGATTGCTCTTAAAAATAATATTTCATAATGTCTCAAGATTAATCCCCAATTCCCTATACTTCCCCTATTTATTTTTGTTATGAATGTTGAGTTATTGAGCTTTGCAGCAAGTTGGGTCAACAGACTGGGCTAATGGGCTAGCCCATTAGGTGCACATGAACTTAAAACCTAGCACACGGCATGACCCATTGGGCTACCCATAGGCCTCAATAACAACAAGTTGGACTACCCATTAGCTTGGTGGGCCGTCGAGCTACTGGGTCAGGCCAGAGGCAATAGGCTGTTTGGTGACCCTTCAGATGGTAAGAACTGATAAGTGTCTATCTTTATTAAACCATATCACTGAATAGAAATTACTTCCACCCTGAAAGATGGAAGGAATTTGGTAAATTTTTCTTGCACTACCCAAGTGGAGATATTCATGAAAGATGAGATATCAAGAGAGTGATCTTCTTACATCTCACCGAGGCGTTGTCCTCTTAGGAACTTTATGTTGGGGTTTATACCCTAAAATCCAATTTATTAGCATGTTATAAATAATTAAATTGTTTAATTATACGAGACTATCTATAAATGAACTAATGTGACATTATCTTAGTCTATGAGATGCATAGTATGTGATTTATATGATTTAGTCATAGAAGATATAAGTCACAAGTTCTTTGTAAACTCAGAATTTTAGTTCGTAGTCAGTGATGAAATTGGGCATTTTATCTGCGAAGACTATAACATATCGATTAAGATGATTTGTCTTGATCATGGAAGTTAAGACTTCTAGTTGATATGTTTTAAGAGTTAAGACATATTGAATTGGACCGCTGTGAGATTTATTATTCTCCTAACGACTGTCAAATGAATAATAAATCTCACGACTTCTATTTACATCAACTCTAAATCCCGAAAGAATAATGAATCTGATCATGAGGTGTAGGTTGCTTTGATATATCAGGAGTGAGATCTAAAGTCATGATCAAAACCTCAGTATGTTGGATAGCCGCATTTAATGTTGATGGAACATATATTCTCAAGATGGAATTCATAATCTCTTAATGGAGATATAAAATATTCTCTTGAGATAAGTTTGATGGATTTGGTTATTCAGAGTGTTGGGCCCAACCACTTTAGTAAGGAGTTACTAAAGTATATATTTATGAAATTGGATTTCATAAATATATGGTGAATAACATAAAGGATTAAACCGGGTACTCAAGGATTAAGATGTAGTAATCTTCAAAGTAGTAATCTTCAAAGTAGCAATCAACATTCATGACTTTGTATTATTACGAATATTTTAATGAAGGAGTTGCATGTGTAATAAAGTCTTGGGATATAATTTATTAATAAGACTTAGAGTGCAATTATATTCATATAGTGGTATTGAATATAATTAATGGTAACTTTGGACTTGTCAAGAGTTGACAGAAAAGTCCAAGGCCCATTAGAGCTAGAGTTTTATTTGTTCCCTTTTGGTTCCACCTTAAGCCACATACTAAAACCCAATTGGAATAGCCCAAAAGGCTAGCCCAATTAGATAATCAGTAAAATATAAGGAGAGAAACATATTGAATTTCATAAGAGAATTTTTAAGAGTTTTCTTAAGGAATGAAATGGTGTGTATGTGAGTGCAAGCCACTCTCTTATTCTTTCATTGGAAACTGATTGAGAGACCACACTTCTTGGGCATTAAGTGGAATTGGAGTGAAGATTGAAAGTGTTCCCAAGTACTTCTAATTTTTTGTTTTTGAATTTCACCGCACCAAGGTACGCTTTCTTGTTCTTAAATTCTGAAACTTACATAGTACATGTTATCAATTGCGAATGAAGTAGATCCATTAATTTTCTGTTGCGTATGTTTTGTATGCGATACAAACATGTATTTTTCCAACACTTTAGAGAGAGATCAAGAAATTGGTAGATGTGTTTGTTGAGTTTAAAGAGATTCATAGAATTCTTGAATCTCTTTGAAGATGGACACCTGGATTAATTTATTCTTCTTCTTCTTATTCTTCTTGGATAATTCTTGTCTTTATTAACTTATTCAGGTAGAGGCGTTGAAAGGAGTAAAGTAATTTTCCCTTTGAATATTATGTGTTGGAAAACTGGATTTACGTAAAATACAATTGAGAGGTGATGTTATAAAGGAAAGACAACGTGCGTTAGCCATTGACCATTGAAAATCAATAAACATTTTGACTTACATGCTAGTATTAATTTGATGTACTTGATTTTGTGGCTGGAAAAGACCTAGGTATTTTGTTTTGTTTTTATTTTTAATTTGTTAGAATTCTATTACTTCATTTTGGTTCTTGTTTTTTCTGTTGTTATACCTTTTGTTTAGGTCTCTCTCCCTTGCAATGGCTTATTTTCCATGGTTTATTATACGAAAATGAAAATGCAATGCTCTTATTTAAATTGTCATTGTCTATTTTGAACCTGTTTAAAATAATGCATAAAATTAGCGACTTAATTTATTGGTTGGAAAACGTATTTTGTATTAAATACAACATAAATTATGTACCATTGGAAGAATGTGCATGAGACGTATGTATTCACAATAACATATTAAATTATTTTTTCATTATTCTTTGACTTTTTGGTAAGAAAGTGAATGAAAGAATATATTAAACATTTTTATTCATCTGTGCTGTATTTTCCTTAAAATCACAACTAAAATTTTGAAAAAAAGATACACTAAATTTATTAAATGTTTATTTAGTTCATTTTTTATAACATCTTATAAAATTATATAAGTATGTGATTAAATTATATTCATATATAGTATACCCATTACCCATAATTACATATATTTACAGTTTTATCATTTCCGCTTTTTATGCTGTATTTTTTTTATAAAGAAATTTAAATCTTGATCCGAATGAAATGTGTACCTGTTTCATACCTATATCACACTTACATCTTCCGCCCCACACATTTTTTTTTCTTGGTAAATAGGTAAATAAAAAAACTCGTAACAGGAGAAAGTGCAAAGGAAATTAGCACTAATGTGGTCACTAGTGGAGATTAGGGAAACTCAAACCCAATACCTAAGTCTTGTTGGCTCAATGCACTTTTTCTGTCCCTACATTACTAGTTAACTACTTAAGATCCCAAAAATGGAAAAAAGGAAAAAGAAAAAGAAAAAAAACACTCACTCGCTGCAACATAAAAAATGAAAGGAGAGATAAATACTATGAAAGAACTTGGCCATGGTGAAATTGTTAGAGAGCTAAAAGTCAATGTAATCCAACGATATATATATTTATTATAAATTATTAAGGAAGATAACATAATCAAAATCTCATACAAGTAAAATTCAAGCTCTTGTTTTGACCATAACCAGAAATCATGTAAAATGAATCTACCAAGAACATCATAAACTCAGTGAAACGAAACTTCCTCAACACTTTTATCCAGAACAATTTGGTTGGCCAGAAACTGGATTGAATGAAAATGAAGTGTCCCAAGCGTAGGCGAAGGCTGTGTTAGAGTGTGGTGCAATCGTACCACCATTAGCAGTGACTTGTAATTGGTTTCCGCTTTGAACTATGACGGTAGGGTCAAGAGGTAATACAGTTTGAAACCCATTGCTGCTTAATACCAAATCTGTGAGAGTACAAGGGCAGTCAAGATTGATTGTCACATTCCACACTGGTTTTTGTTGTACAACTAATTTGCTTTTTGAATGAACAACTGATACGTTGTCTAAGGAGCATTGACAATTTCCTGTAATTTAAGAAATACAAAATAATTAGTAACACCGAAATTAATCTAATCTATTAAGAGGCATCAACACAAACACTAACAAATGTATTGACAAATTTCAAATTTATTTTAAGTTGGTAAACAAAGTAACTATCAAAATATTTAATGAAGACAGACATATATGTAGGAGTGACTCTAGCTAGCTAGTGTGTAAAATCAAGAGCAGCGACAAATTCTTCCAAATGAATATATATATGCATGGTAGTAAGAAAGCCATGTATTTCAGGGATATATTGCATGCACTGCATGAATCTTTTACGTACCTTCGCTAACAAGACTCAGGAAGAAAAATACACAAAGAAGTTTGATGAAAGCTGCCATTGCTAAAATCAATACAACAGCTACTTAGTTTCTCTGCTTTTTTCCTGAATGAAATGCAACTAGGTCATGTGTAAGTTATAGTGATTTTCGAATCAAATGAATTAATTGGCGTGATCTTTTACTTTAAAGCTAGCTATTCATACAAAACTTTATTACCTATTTAATTAGAAAGACCTTTAAATTTTGATAGGATAGAATTCCATAATATTTATTTATTTGGCAAAAAGAATAATAAAAATAAATTATCTTATTTTCCTATGTTTGGCAACAACCTTAAATGAATTGAAAAATTATCTTTTTACTTTCAATCTTTAACTTAGTGTGAGATAAAATTGTTTTCAAGACAACTTTAGTAAAAAACAATTCTATCTCTTACCAAGCTATATAAGAAAAGTGAAAAGATAATTTTTCATCTAAGCAAAGCTTGGAATAAATGTATATCTATTTAACCTTCTAACTAAGTAAAGATTTTTAATGAATTATTTAATTTTTGTTATTTATTTCTATTCTACAATAAATAAGAGAACTCTTTCATTTAGCTTACCACCTCATCATCTCTTAATTACCATCATATTTCACTCTTAGTTTCTACCAAAGCAAAGTTTGTTGATGTGACATACTTCTTATTAGTTTTAATTTAGACTCACCATTAACATCACTTTTTCTTTTTTTAATAATCATTCACCATATTAACAGTTTGTAAAATTATCTATAAAAAAATTTGTATCTTTAACATTACTCTTTTTTAGATATATCTCTCACTTACTCTATATATTCCATGGTTTGTTGTAAAAAATGAAATGAAATTCAATGGATTCGTTTCTATTTTTTTTTTTTTTTTTTTTTTTTTTTTTTTTTTTTATAATTGCTATTTTGAACCTATTTGAAATATTGGGTAAAAGCAACGAGTTATTTTATTAGTTAAAAAATATTTTGTGAAAAAATAATTTCCTCCCTATGTTATTTTGTCTTGGAAATAGATATTATTTTTAGTTATGAATTTAAATTTTTATAAGTTAGTGAAGACAATTACCCTTATGAAAGATATTTAATAAGTTAATTAAAGACACTTATTTTTTTCAATGCTATACATTTAACTTTTTCGTTTGTGATTTAAAGTGTTTTTTATTTTTTTTATTTTTATTTTAAAATTTGTTAATTTTGAATACTAATTTAAGATATAGAATCATAAAATTTATTGAAAGAAAAATCCTGTAGATAGCACCAGTTTTTTTTTTTTTTTTAATAATTTTTTTCTCGCACTTTTTACATGCTAGAGTTGATAATATTGAGGACAAGATTTTTTGGTGGGCAACATTTCAAACTACCCCTATATTTTTTAGTGGATGAGAATTTTGAAAATTCAACTGTTATATTACATTTTTTTATATATTTTTAACACGCATGTCAAATTTCGTTCAAATCAAATGTTATTTATTATTTGATCAATAAACTTATATTTTATACATAATTTATCCACAAAAATTTAAAATTTAAATATTTAATTGATAACATAGTTGTAGAGTCACGATTTACAGCCCAAGCCCAAAACGTATGGGATATTGGCCCAATAAACCCAATACAATAAATTTGTGGAGAGTGGGTTGAAGAACTAGGTCCAAATGACTTTGACAAAGGCTAGTATAGATTTGAAAGATGGTCAAGCAAGAGTAAAGAAAATAAAGCTGAATCACCTCTTTGTCCGAGGAGGTCACCTTATACAAATTGATCACGATTGAGTACAAGAACGATTTAGATTGCTACAGTATTTTCTTTCTCTTTTTCCCATCCTTTTCTCATGGAGGGTCTCTCACATTATATAACTCTCTTTGAGTCATCTTGATCCTACACTTGTTGATCATCTGAGCCTTCACTCGAGTACTTGTCCCATCAGACACCCTTTTTAGCTTTCTGTGAGTTGTGGTCGCTAAGGCAACACTGTTTAGGGGTCTTCTCTACATAAATGCGGTCAGAAAAGTAGCTATAATGTATTTAATGCGGTGACAGCAGCTTTCCCCTAGATATTTTTGGGTTTCCTTCCTTCTTGTATGTTCATGAGGTATGTTCCCATCATTGGAGCTTCTTGAAGGGTTATTCTAATTGCTGGAATACATATTTGAGCTACATACATCACATCTGAGGAGGAATTCCTCCTCGGACCACTTTCCATTCGTTCCTTACTTATGAGACTTTAAATTGGAACCCTTAATAACTATTTGCCCCTCCTTGGACCATTTAGCGTCCTTGGACAAAGTCTAAGACCCAATATATTATTCTGGGTTTTTATCCCTACAATAGCTATTGATCTTTAATATTCTTAAAATTTTGTAAGTATGAAAGATATAATAAAAATATGTAATCCTAACAATTAGAATTTCAAAATTTACATACAATAAAAAGATATAGGAGAAGTTTGAAGGGTTTCTCTCAAAATTGGTTTAAAGAGAAACATTTTCCATATATTGAATTCACGCATGACATCTTGATCTAACGGGTTATATGGAAAAAATCAAGCCAAAATAAATTATAATAACCAAAACATTTCCTGTAACACGAAATATGAAGATTTGAAAATCGAAATTTCATGCTGCCCATGATATTAAATGGAGCAATTAATTAAACCCGGTACATAAATAGAGCTCTTATTTTGACCAAAAATGATCTAAAGTGAATCTACCAATAAGAACATCAGAAACTCAGTGAAACCTCCTTAAGAACAATTTATTTGGGAAGAATGTGGCTGGAATAAAAATGAAGTGTCCCAAGCATAGGTGAAGCTAACTGAAGAAGATAGTCTAACTGGCACACCGTTGTTAACAAGACATTCATTTCCAGATTTGGACAAAAACGAAGGGTCAACAGATTTTACAGTTTGTAATCCATTGCTGAACAATTTCATATCTAATTGGGAACATGGGCAGCCATTAGTGATTGCCACACTCCACACTGGCTTTTGTCGCACTACTAATTCTCCAGTTTTAGATTGATTAATGGTTACTTGGCTTAGGGTACTGTTAATTTAGAGCAGCATAAGAGAACAAACATACCTCCAGTCATAGTTATTCAAGTGTTTTAAAGAAAAGAAGAATCATTACAAGATAGTATAGTGCTAGTTTGAGCTTGGCGAGTTGTTCATCTGTTGAGTTGGCCTTTGTTCTTCCTTCAAATTTTTAACACAATAAAGACACGTGTACAGTAATATGTCGTGCTGAATATGCGTATAATATGTGTCACCCAAATATGTAGTTTTTTTTAGAGAGCATCCCTATAGTAATTTTTTGTATGAAAAAAGGCTGTAATAAATTCTTCCAAATGAATATTATGGTAGTAAGATTGCCATGCATAACCACCTCCCCCCTCTTTTTAAAGGGTTAATTACAAATTTAGTTCTTATGATTTTTGCTATATGTTAATTTAGTTCCTAATATTTCAAATGTGTCACTGTTATATAAAAAATGATTTTTATGTCAACTCAGATATCACGTGTACTGCTGACTGAGACTAAAAAAAAAGAAAAAAAAGAAAAAGCTAAATGAAGGTCTCACGTTGGGATCAAAATCACGCCCCCATCCCCAATCTGCTTCACATTTTGGTGGAGAGAGAATGGTGAATGTTGAAAACATATTTAGCAGATATGTTCAAACTGCAGTGCTAGACAAGCTCACGAGTCACGCTTGGAGAAATGTGGGACATGAAAGAAGGGAATTGAGTTGCAATAATTGACTTCTTAATTGGATGGTTATATCACTATCAGAGCCCGGCCTTTCTATAAAACTCTTTTATCTATCTATCTATCTATATAAATATATATATATATATATATATCTCCAAATTCAAATGTTTGCTTTTATGGGATTTTTACGCTACGTTGTAATTTATTTAAATAAGTATAGCACCGTATGTATGATTGTTCTCACACGATAGTTCATATATAGGTTCGTGAGTTCCCGCAGTTTTGTGGATATATTATCGGTATTCAATAGAAACGGAAAGCTTATGTTTTGGATATTGGCACAGGAAGATTAGAAGGGGCACAGTGATCATTAACATTTGCAGTAGCACTACAAGTTTCACGGAAAGACAAGATACTTTCAATACGGCAATACTTCTTTCTGTGGTGTTGCAGTATTGAAAGTATATCTTAAACAAGAAAGTGAAATGTAAGAATTTTCCACTGAAAAGACAATAAGAAGAAGCGCAAGTTCGTGGTTGTGGAACATTATCAATATATAACATCAATATCACAACCATATGGACCAGATAAGAATGAATAAGTGGATAGAAATGACCGAATGGGACCAAGTTAGACCAAATAGGACCAAAGTGGACCTAATAGGACGAAAATGGACAGAATGGACCGAATATATTTAAAGTGGACAAAATAGACCGAATAGGACCAAATTGGATTGAATGGCCCAAATAGGACTGAAGTGGATAGAATGGATCGAATAGAAGCAATGTGGACCGAATAGGACCAATTAGAACCAAAGTAGGAAGAATGGACTGAATAGGATCAAAGTGGACAAAATGGACTAAATAGGACCAAAGTGGATAGAATGAACTGAATAGGACCTATGGACCGAATAGGGCAAAGGTGGATTAAATGGACTGAAGTGGACTGAATAAGACAGAATGGACTAAATTGGACTGAATAGAACTTTAGTGGACAAAATGGAACTGTAATTCAAATTGTTTGTTTCAAACCAATTTGTGACACACACGGGCCTTTCTTAGCTTTCAACTAGCTTTCCAACTAATCTTTGCCTATCTTTTCTTTAAGAAGTTATGCCTAGAACATGATGGATAGCTGGCTTAGGCTTCTTTATCTTTTCCACCAACACATAGGGATGGCAATTTTTTCCTACCCCGCTTAACTCGCCCCTCCCCGCTTCGCCCCGCGCGGGTTTTCCCCGCCCCACAAAGGCAATGGGGCGGGGATGAGGCAAGATTTTAGCCCCGCATCACGGGGCGGGGAGGGGCAGGGATGGGTTTAGACTTTTTAGACCCGCCCCGCCCCGCCCCTTATTACTAAGGATTATAATTGTAAATTTTTCATACCCTAAAACCCTACAATTTAAACAAATATATTAATATTAGCATATTTTATTCTACCCAATGTGATTTTCTGTCTTTATTTTGTTATGTGTTATACTATGAGATTTTTATTTTATTTTTATGATTGTCTTGTTAAACACTTTGATATATTATTCAATTTTTTCTAAAAATTGATTTGATTTGATGGGATAAATTTTAATTTCTAGTATATTTTTATTAATGAAATAAGTTTCATTAAAAAAATTGTACTAGTTGTAGGGCAAATTAACAAAAAGTAGAGTTTTACGGGGTGGGGCGGGGCTTCGCGGGGTCCCAAGGGGTGGGGATGGGGTGAGAAAGTATTCCCCGTCATGCGGGGCGGGGTGGGGATGGGGTAAGACAAAACCATGCGGGGCAGGGACGAAGACCCCATCCTTCAGCCCCGCTCCGCCCTATTGCCATCCCTACCAACACAGCTTGAGTGGTTAGAACTACACCCGCAATTGACACAGCATTTTCAAGTGCACAACTTGAAACACGACAAGGATCTGCAACTACAGCACTGAGAAGATCTTCATATCCGCCTGTCATTGCATTGTGTCCAACATTAGGAGGAATCAAAGAATTTAAAACTTACTTAAATTTTATTTTTTTACGGTAAAACCTATTTAATTTTTTGTTTTGTTGATAGAAACCTATTTAATTTTTTATTAAGGTTTTAAATGGTTTTTTTTTTTTTTAAATCTTTTAATAAAATAAATGTCCAATGGTTTATGCAAAGTTGCTAGACTACTAGAAAAATATATATTTACTAAATTTAGTTTACCACGATCGCTTTAAGGGTGAGTTTGGTTCAGCTTTTTGTAAAAGTGCATAATGAAAAAGTGGAGTTTTGTTAAAAGTGCATAATGAAAAAGTGAAGTTTCAAAAAGCTGAGTGTTTGGTAAAAGCTGTTAAAAAGTGCATAATGAAAAAGCTGAGTGTTTGGTCAGCACTTATAAAAGTGGCAGTTTGAGAGATAAATTACCAAAAAGGACAATGTGTATATAAAGGAATTTATTTCATACTTTTTTTTTTATTTTTTTTATTTTTTTTATGTGAGTTTGTTTCATACTTAAATCAACTATTTCATTATACTTAAATCAATTTTTCTCTTTCTAAAAAAATTATTTTTTTCTCACCAATATTAGCTAATAATAACCTACCACTTAAGATTTATTATGAAAGTATTGTGAAAATAATGTGATAAAAATTGATACTGATTTTAATTTTAACATACCATTAAAATTATTTTTTTCTCTTTCTAAAAAAATTATTATTTTTTCACTAATATTAGATTATAATAACCTACCTTAAAATTTATTGTGAAAATATTGTGATAGCGTTTCTTTTTTTTCTCTCTTTTTTTCTCTCCACACACGTGGCTCTCCTTACTTTTTTTTTTCCTCTCTTTTTTTCTCCTCGACACACGTACCCACACTCTTTTCTTTTTTTTTTTTTTTCTTTTTTTCCTCCTTTCCTCTTTAATTCATTTCATACCACTTCCTCTTCAGTCCAGAACGTTCCACCACAGCTCTCCTTCTTCTTTTTTTTTTTTTCCTCTTAGCACTTCAAAACGAAGGGAGAATTTTTTTTTTCCTCAGTCCTTTTCTTTCCAGAATTTTTTTTTTCCTTCGTTCGTTCCACAGTGAGCTGAACCAAACTCACCCAACTCATCCAACTCCAGAGTAAATCTGTATCCTTTTCTTTCCAGAATTTTTTTTTTCCGTCCTTTTCGTTCGTTCCTTTTCTTGTCAGATTGGCTTCTATTCTGGAGACGGCGATGGCGGGGACTGTTTCGATGCCGGTCGCTTTGATGATTGCGTTCCCGGCGTGTTCTAAGAGCCACTGGAACTCATCCGTCCTCTTGGAGAGACTCTTCAACTTCTTCTCCACCGGAACTCATCCACCGCAAGATGGGTACAAACTCCATTTGAAAGATTTTGATATATTTTGATTTTTTTTTTTTTTTTTTTTTTTTTTTTTTTTTTTTTTTTGCATTTTGAGGAATCCTAATTTGCAAGGGATTGATTTTTTTTTCCTTAGCTGATTTGGGAATTTGTTATAAATTTTTTTGTGTTTGGATTTGGAAATTTGTTGGGAGAGCAGAGAGATGATTTGGGAATTTGTTATAGATTTTTTTGTGTTTGGATTTGGAAATTTGTTGGGAGAGCAGAAAGATGAGATGAGAACTGATGATTTATCAAGGATAATTTCGTAATTTTTGGAAGAGCCCAACGGATCAAAATCAAAACGCGCATAAGTTTTTGTTCATGGACCTCCAGAGCTCCATAAACTCAAACACGCGTTTCTTCACAAATATAAAACGCAACTTTTTTCAAAAAGTTGCGTTTTACACTTACCTAACACTATTTTCGGGCTGGCCTTTTTGAAAACGCGCGTTTTAGGCTGAAAACGCTGAAACAAACGGGCACTAAGTATCTTAGTGATTAGGGGATTGCAGCAGGTTGGGCCAACAGGCTGGGCTAATGGGCTAGCCTATCGAGCATACATGAACATAAAACCTAGCACACAGCCTGACCCATTAGGCTACTCATGGGCCTCAATAACAACAAGTTGGACTACCCATTAGCCTGGTGGGCCGTCGAGCTACTGGGTCGAGCCATAGGCAATAGGCTGTTTGGTGACCCTTCGGATGGTAAGAACTGATAAGAGTCTATCTTTTTTAAACCATATCGCTGAATTAAAATTACTTCCACCTTGAAAGATGGAAGGTATTTGGTAAACTTTTCTTGTACTACCCAAGTGGAGATATTCATGAAAGGTGAGATATCAAGAGAGTGATCTTCTTACATTTCACCAAAGCGTTGTCTTCGTAGGAACTTTAGAGAACTAGAGATCAAGAGATTGTTGGTAGATGTGTTTGTCGAGTTTCAAGAGATTGATTTAATTCTTGAATCTCTTTGAAGATGGACACTTGGATTAATTCATTCTTCTTCTTCTTTTTCTTCTAGGATAATTCTTGTCTTTATTCACTTATTCAGGTAGAGGCGTTGAAAGGAGCAAAGTAATTTGCCCTTCGAATATTATGTATTCGAAAACTGGATTTACGTAAAATACAATTGAGAGGTGATGTTATAAAGGGAAGACAATGTGCATTAGCCATAGACCATTGAAAATCAATAAACATTTTGACTTACATGCTAGTATTAATTTTATGTACTTGATTTTGTGGCTAGAAAAGACCTAGGTATTTCGTTTTGTTTTTATTTTTAATTTGTCAGAATTCTATTACTTCATTTTGGTTCCTTATTTATTTATTTATTTTTTCTGTTGTTATACCTTTTGTTTAGCCTTTAGGTCTCTCTCCCTTCCAATGGCTTATTTTCCATGGTTTATTATACGAAAATGAAAATGCAATGCTCTTATTTAAGTTATCTTTGTCTATTTTGATCATGTTTGAAATAATGCAAAAAATTAGCAACTTAATTTATTGGTTGGAAAACGTATTTTGTATTAAATACAACATGAATTATGTAATGTTTGGAAGAATGTGCATGGGACATATGTATTCACAACAACACATTAAAGTCTAAACAATTTTTTTTTCTTATTCTTTGGCTTTTTGGTAAGAAAGTGAATGAAAGAATATATTAAACATTTTTTTTCCATTCGTGATGAATTTTCCTTAAAATCGCAACTAAAATTTTGAAAACAAGATACACTAAATTTATTAAATATTTATTTTCAATTTTTATAACATCTTATAAAATTATATAAGTATGCGATTAAATTATATTCATATATAGTATACCCATAATTACATTTATTTACAGTTTTATCATTTCTGTTTTTATGCGGTATTTTTTTTTTTTTTTATAAAAAAATTTAAATCTTGATCCGAATGAAATGTGTACCTATTTCATACCAACATCACACTATACATCTTCCGTCCAGCACATTTTTTTTTCTCGGTAATTATGTAAATAAAAAAACTCGTAAGAGGAGAAGGTGCAAAGGAAATTGGCCCTAATGCGATCACTAGTGGGGATTAGGGGAACTCAAACCCAATACCTAAGTCTTGTTAGCTTAATGCACTTTTTTCTGTCCCATACATTACTAGTTAACTACTTAAGATCCCAAAAATGGAAAAAAGAAAAAGAAAAAAAACACTCGCTGCAACATAAAAAATGAAAGGAGAGATAAATGCTATGAAAGAACTTGGCCATGGTGAAATTGTTAGAGAGCTAAAAGTCAATGTAATCCAACGATATATTTATTATAAATTATTAAGGAAGATCACATAATCAAAATCTCATTCAAGTAACCAGAAATCATGTAAAATGAATCTACCAAGGACATCATAAACTCAGTGAAACGAAACCTCCTAACACTTTTATCCAGAACAATTTGGTTGGCCAGAAACTGGATTGAATGATAATGAAGTGTCCCAAGCGTAGGCGAAGGCAGTGTTAGAATGTGGTGCAATCGTACCACCATTAGCAGTGACCTGTAATTGGTTTCCGCTTTGAACTATGACGGTAGGGTCAAGAGGTAATACAGTTTGAAACCCATTGCTGCTTAATACCAAATCTGTGAGAGTACATGGGCAGTCAAGATTGATTGTCACATTCCACACTGGTTTTTGTTGTACAACTAATTTGCTTTTTGATTGAACAACTGATACGTTGTCTAAGGAGCATTGACAATTTCCTGTAATTTAAGAAATACAAAATAATTAGTAACACCGAAATTAATCTAATCTATTAAGAAGCATCAACACAAACACTAACAAATGTATTGACAAATTTCAAATTTATTTTAAGTTGGTAAACAAAATAACTATCAAAATATTTAATGAAGACAGACATATATGTAGGAGTGACTCTAGCTAGCGTGTAAAATCAAGAGCAGCGACAAATTCTTCCAAATGAATATATATGCATGGTAGTAGAAAGCCATGTATTTCAGGACGTACCTTCGCTAACAAGACTCAGGAAGGAAAAAACACAAAGAAGTTTGATGAAAGCTGCCATTGCTAAAATCAATACTACTGCTACTTAGTTTCTCTGCTTTTTTCCTGAATGGAATGCAACTAGGTCATGTGTAATTTATAGTGATTTTCCAATCAAATGAATTAATTGCTGTGATCTTTTACTTTAAAGCTAGCTATTCATAAAAAAATTTATTACCTATTTAATTAGAAAGACCTTTAAATTTTGATAGGATAGAATTCCATAATATTTATTTATTTGGTAAAGAGAATAATAAAAAATACTATCTTATTTTCCTATGTTTGGCAATAACCTTAAATGAGTTGAAAAATTATCTTTTGACTTTCATTTTTTAGCTTAGTGTGAGATAAAATTGTTTTCAAGACAATTTTAGTAAAAAACAATTCTATATAGAGATAATTTTTCATGAGATATATCTCTTCCCAAGCTAAATAAGAAAAGTAAAGAGATAATTTTTCATCTAAGCAAAGCTTTGAATAAATGTATATCAATTTAACCTTCTAACTAGGTAAAGATTTTTAATGATTTATTTAATTTTTGATATTTATTTCTATTCTACAATGAATAAGAGAACTCTTTCATTTAGCTTACCACCTCATCATCTTTTAATTACCATCATATTTCACACTTTGTTTCTACCAAAGTAAAGTTTTAAATGAATGTATAACTATTTAACCTTCTATCTAAGCAAAGATTTTAATAATTATTTAATTTTTATTATTTATTCATAATTTTATTTCCTTACCATTTAAATTTAATAAAATTTATTGGAATTACTTAGCATTAATTATATATATATATATATATATATATATATATATATATATATATATATAGACACACACACATACACACACATAAGTGGAGTCAAAGTACCTCCCCTCCCCAAAACTCCTTTACACTAATACTGTTATAGGGAATTAAAAAAAAAAAAAAAAACTGTTAGAGAAATAATGTTACCCCTCCCTCCCTCTTATGCAAATAGAAAATATCTTAAGATTTTTTTTTTTTTTTTTTTTTTTTTTTAATTTTGAGGAACAATTCTTTTAGAAGTTGAAATTCACAACAATTGGGTTTATACTTGGTTTTGCTATTGGAAAAAATAACGAAGATCTGTTGTTTTGTTTTATTAGTTTTTTTTTTTTTTTTTTGAGAAGGTTTTTCCTAGAATTCTATTACTCTTTAATTCTGGTTTCTTCTCTTGTTATCATTTTTTTTAGATGAGTAATGCTAAATCCACAAACTACGTTACAATATTGGTTTTAATCTAGGCCTACCATTAATATCACTTTTTTTTTTTTTTTTTCAATAATTATTCACCACATCAGTTGTTTGTAAAATTATTTATAAAAAAATTTGTATATCTAGCATTCCTCTTTTTTAGATATATCTCTCACTTACTCTATATATTCCATGGTTTGTTGTAAAAAATGAAATTAAATACAATGGATTCGTTTCTATTTTTGTTATAATTGCTATTTTGAACCTATTTGAAATATTGGGTAAAAGCAACGAGTTATTTTATTAGTTAAAAGGTATTTTGTGAATTTTTTTTTCCTCCCTATTTTATTTAGTCTTGGAAATAGATATTATTTTTAGTTATGAATTTAAATTTTTATAAGTTAGTGAATACATTTACCCTTATGAAAGATATTTAATAAGTTAATTAAGACACTTATTTTTTTCAATGTTATACATTTTGTTTGTGATTTGAAGTTTTTTTTTTTATTTATTTTTTATTTTTTAATTTGTTAATTTTGAATACTACTTTAAGATATAGAATCATAAAATTTATTGAAAGAAAAATCCTTTAGATTGCACCAGTTTTTTTTTTTTTTAATAATTTTTTCCTTGCACTTTTTACAAGCTAGAGTTGATAATATTGAGGATAAGGTTTTTTTGGAGAGCTACGTTTCAAACTCCCCCTATATTTTTTAGTGGATGTGAATTTTAAAAATTCAACTGTTATATTACATTTTTTATATATTTTTAACACGCATGTCAAATTTCGTTTAAATCGAATGTTATTTATTATTTGATCAATAAAATTATTTTTTATACATAATTTTATATTACAAAAACTTAAAATTTAAACATTCGATTAATGACATAGCTATTGATATTTGATATTTTTAAAATTTTTCAAGTATGGAGGATATAATAAAAATATGTAATTCAAATAGTTAGAATTTCAAAATTTATATATAATAAAAAGATATAGGAAAAGTTTGAAGGGTTTCTCTCAAAATTGGTTTAGAGAGACATTTTCCTTATATTGAATTCACGCACGACATCTTGATCTAACAGGTTATATGGAAAAAATCAAGCCAAAACAAATTCTAATAACCAAAACATTTCCTATAACACGAAATATGAAGATTTGAAAATCAAAATTTCATGTTGCCCATGATATTAAATGGAGCAATTAATTAAACCCGGCACATAAATACAGCTCTTATTTTGACCAAAAATGATCTAAAGTGAATCTACCAATAAGAACATCAGAAACTCTGTGAAACCTCCTTAAGAACAATTTATCTGGGAAGAACGTGGCTGGAATGAAAATGAAGTGTCCCAAGCATAGGTGAAGCTAACTGAAGGAGATAGTCTAACTGGCACACCGTTGTTAACAAGACATTCATTGCTAGATTTGGACAAAAACGAAGGGTCAACAAGTTTTACAGTTTGAAACCCATTGCTAGACAATTTCATATCTAATTGGGAACATGGACATCCATTAGTGATTGCCACACTCCACACTGGCTTTTGTTGCACTACTTCTCCAATTTTAGATTGATTAATGCTTGGCTTAGGGTACTGTTAAGAAAAATTAATTTAGAGCAGCGGAAAAAAACAAACATACCTCCAGTCATAGTTATTCAAGTGTTTTAGAGAAAAGAAGAATCATTACAAGATAGTATAGTGCTAGTTTGAGCTTGGCGAGTTGTTCATTTGTTCGTTTGTTGAGTTGGCCTTTGTTCTTTCTTCAAATTTCTAACACAATAAAGACGCATGTAAAAATGACCCTAAATCCATGGAGTAATATGTCGTGCTGAATATGCGTATGATATGTGTTACCCAAATATATAGTTTTTTTTAAAGAGTATGAAAAAAGCTGTAATAAATTCTTCCAAATGAATATTATTGTAGTAAGATTGCCATGCATAATCCTTTTTTTTTTTTTTTTTAAAGGGTTAATTACAAATTTAGTTCCTATAATTTTTGCCATATGTTAATTGGTTCTTAATATTTCAAATGTGTCACTGTTTTATAAAAAATGATTTTTATGTCAACTCAGATATCACGTGTACTGTTGACTGAGATTAAAATTAAAAAAAAAAAAGAAAAAAAAAAAGAAGCTAAATGAAGGTCTCACGTTGGGATCAAAATCACGCCCCCAATTTGCTTCACATTTTGGTGGGGAGAAAATGGTGAACGTTGAAAACATATTTAGCAGATATGTTCAATAAGGGAATTGAGTTGAGTTGCAATAATTGACTTCTTGAGTTGCAATGTGGGACACGAAAGAAGGGAATTGAGTTGCAATAATTGACTTCTTAATTGGATGGGTATGATCACTATCAGAGCCCGGCCTTTCTATAAAACTCTTTTATTTTTTATATATTTATCTCCAAATTCAAATGTTTGCTTTAATGGGATTTTTACTCTACGTAGTAATTTATTTAAATAAGTATACATAGCACCGTATGTATGATTGTTCTCACACGATATTTCATATATAGCTTCATGAGTCCCCGCAGTTTTGTGACTATATTATGGGTATTCTATAGAAACGGAAAGCTTATGTTTGGGATAATGGCACAGGAAGATTAGAAGGGGCACAGTGATCATTAACATTTGCAGTAGCACTACAAGTTTCATGGAGTTGTACAAGAGCAATAAAGGCCGTGACTCCTGCACTCAACGTTAATCCTCTTGCTATTGATCGTAGAGATGACTTTTTTTACTTGTACTTCTTTCTGTGGTATTGCCGTCTTGAAAGTATCTTCAACCAAAATATTTGCCGTCAGCACTTACGTCACCTTCATCAATTATTTGACAGTTGCTCAAACCAAATTTTCTTTTACTTTTTTTTTTTTTGGGTTGTATTCTTTTACATTTTATTTGACAGTTATTATGTTATAATTGATGCAACAGACACAAATTTTTTTTACAAACAAATGATGTGGAAAAATTAAGTTACGTGGATTGTGTCACTAAGTTACAAGCAAGGCTTTTTGACAAAAAATAAAGCCTGTAACTTTAGTTTTATAATACTTATGTATTAACTTTAGTTTTTTGTGACCATCGGTAGCATACCATTAACTTTATTCGCCCTGTAGGAATATTATCCTGCTTACAACAAAATAAGTTATACTTTTGGTACATGAGGAGTCAGCGTGCGGAGGTTTACGAACTTGCAGATTTTCATTTCTTCTATGTTGAGATATTTCAAATACCAAGTTAGATATTGCATATCCTCAATTATCATCGAACCCATCCAAACGGCATTATGTTCAAACACCAATTCTCAATTCTCAAGTATTGAAGTACCTGATAACAATTTTTATTTTTTATTTTTATATCTAACACTTTTTCACCTCCACTCATTCTCTCTTGCTTTTACGTTTTATTTTTATATTTTTAATCTTCATATTATATCATGTTCACTTGCACTATGTACTTATCAGTTATCTCCTTAAATTTCAAATTTTAAAAAACAAAAGTCTTGTCTCTTTTTACCTTTTGTCTCATTACGTGATAACCCAAAGCAAAACTCAAAAACCAATAGAGAGAAAGATCTGAGGAAGAAAAAAAATGAAGAAGACCAACACCAAACACGCAGAGACCAAAATGAAAAAATTGTATTGCAAAGCTGAGAAGAAACAAAGGAGAAGAAGAGAAGAGATAAGAGAAGCATCAGATCTGAAAATTTGGTGACAAATCTAATATTAGGTGAGTGAAAATTTACAAAGAAATTTTTTAAAGAAACTCCAATTAAGTAGTTAGTAATTTGGTATAACATATTGGACTTTATTTATTTATTTTTTTAAAGTCCTATAGAGACATTATTCAATTCAAAAGATTGAAGTTTATAAAGTTTTGGTGTAAGTATATTATATTAACTACTTGCTATTTTTTTTAATATAGAACTTCACATTTTAAATATATATATCCAAGAATTTATTTAATATATTTTTTTTAGAGGATAACACCCCTTATTGATTCAATGAATCCAAGTAAAAGAAAAAATAAATGATCTTATGAAGTCCACCCGAAGCAACGGTTGACCCAAGTCTATAAATTCTCACCCACCCAAATATTACTGGTTGCATAGGAATAGGTGAGGATTCAATAATAATCCATATACATACTACCATCTAAGTTAGTAAGCTTTTCCAGATCACACCACAGATATGGATATTTCCCTTAGAATAGTTATCCCATCCTTACTGTTGTTTGTGGTTTTCATCGTACACCTTGGAGAAGGCTACAATATTAGGTGTCCCGAATTACGGTGTAGAGCAGATGGTCCAGCCATCCGATTTCCTTTCCGACTCAAAGACAAGCAGCCAGACCAGCACTGTGGCTATCCTGGCTTTGATCTCTACTGCTCTCATAATAATGATACGGTGCTCCACCTGAATACTTCAGTAAAAGCCTTTGTCCAAAGCATTGATTACAAATCTCGGTTAATTCGGGTAGCTGACCCAGGTAATTGCTTTCCTTGGAAAATTCTGGGACTCGATTTGTCTTCCCCTACTTTCAAAGTAAAAAATTCTCAAGATGACTATGACTATGCCCTTTTCAATTGTACGCCAGAAACATATGAGGAAAATTATTTTCGGATAGATTGTCTTAGTAGCAATAGCCATCCAGTTTATGCTTTTCCTTCGGACGCTACCGTCGACTGGTATCCCATAGTATCATGTACAAAGATGTATAGCGTTTCAGTTCAATTTACTGATGATATAAATTTTTCTTTTCTTGAATTGACGTGGTCTGAACCGGCTGAGTGCATACTCTGTGAAGGGGAAGGCAAGAAAAGTAGATTCGAGAATAATAGCACTGAGAAGAAAACTGAGTGCTTCAACCCCGACAAAGGTATTGTATTATCTCTACCCAATTTCCACTTCTATAATCACACAAGTTCTTCACGTTTCATGCCAACATTTATTGATTTTATCAAGCTCAGTTTATAAATGCTCTGCGACGGTAATTTATTTATTGTAACCAGTCATGAGGTGTTATTTCCAACCAAAAGAACATTATTTTAGAAGTCTGCTTGTCTCACAAGGAAAATTATTTGTAAAGCAATCTGGTGCACCATTCTCTTATTTACATTTTTTTTTTTGAGAAACTTCTCTTATTTACATGAATGGTAAATTTTATTATAAATTTAATTAGTATAACTTACTATTATATGATAGAAGGGATTACAAAATATAAACTAAACTTTCATAATATTGAATAATTACTCGAGTCTCAAAAGAACTTAAATAGGCTAGTAACTCATCAGTTGATACCAAACCTCACGGTATCAGCTCAAAATTTAGCTAAAAAGATTATTGTAAGTGTGGTAATTTATTAATTGAGGAAAACCCATTGCTTAGCACATTAGACCTCTTAATAGCCGAAATATGAACACAAAGTCTGAATGCAATGTTACCCTGCTAATAAGAGAATTTAAAGTTTTAGGAGTATTACAGCGTGGTACTTTACTAAATAATTACTCGTGTAGAATTTGAATAAGCCCAGCCCATCAGTTGGAACTTGTAACCAAACCTTGCGGTATCAACATAAAACTTAATTAGCTAAAAAGATTAGCATAAGTGTGGTAATTGGTTAATTGAGTAACACTCATTTCTTAGCACATTACCTTTTAAATGCCTAAACATGAACTCAAAGTCTGAACACAATATTACCTCACTATTAAGAGTAATTATTCAATATTTAGGAGTACACTGACTTGATACCTTCTCATCTTACATAATAGCTTATCTTAGTGGATTCCAGTTAGCTCAACTAATAAAATTTTTGATGGTTGAATAAGAGATCTGTGATTTAATCCCCGCTTACACCAAAAATCGATTGGTGTCTTGGTCTGATGATAAAAAGCTATCATCAGGATTGAACACCATAGGTTGAATTTATCTAAAAAATAAATTGCTTATTATACTAATTAAATTCATGATGGAATCCATCATTTATGTGAGAAAATGTAGTATCATGTTGCTACTATGGGAGAACCTTATCATTTTTATGCTTATAGTGAAAAAAAGTCACACAATTATATATATATTTTGATAGGTGTAATAAAAAGCTGATCATATTAAAATATTTTACAGGTAGACCAACAACAATATCAATAGTAATTACTGGTAAGTTTTTCGTTGGCCATTTGAAAATTTGCAATAAATTATTTATTTGTTGTCTTGACTCATGAATACGTTTAACATGCAGTTTCCACCTTGGGGTCATTTCTTTTGGCACTAGTGATCTATTTACTCTACCATGTCTATCGCTATGACAAAATAGAAAAAGAAAATCAAGCAAGGATTGAAAAGTTTTTGGAGGATTACAGAGCTCTCAAGCCCGCAAGGTACTCATATAATGATGTTAAAAGGATTACAAATCAATTTACAGAGAAGTTAGGGCAAGGAGCCTATGGAACTGTGTTCAAAGGAAAGCTTTCAAATGAAATCCACGTTGCCGTGAAGATCTTGAACAGTTCCAAGGGCAATGGGGAAGAATTCATAAATGAAGTGGGAACAATGGGTAGAATCCACCATGTTAATGTGGTTCGCTTGGTTGGCTTTTGCGCTGATGGATTTAGAAGAGCTCTAGTTTATGAGTTTTTACCAAATGATTCACTAGAAAAGTTCATTTCCTCAGTAGATTCTAACCGTTTCCTTGGTTGGGAAAAGCTACAAGACATTGCACTCGGCATAGCAAAAGGAATCGAATATCTTCACCAAGGATGTGATCAACGAATCCTACATTTTGATATTAAACCTCATAATATTTTGCTAGACCAAAATTTCAATCCAAAAATTTCTGATTTTGGTTTAGCCAAGTTGTGTGCAAAGGATCAGAGTGCAATCTTGATGACCACAGCTAGGGGGACCATGGGTTACATTGCACCCGAAGTGTTCTCTAGGAACTTTGGGAGTGTGTCCTACAAGTCTGATGTTTATAGTTTTGGAATACTGTTGCTTGAAATGGTTGGAGGTAGGAAAAATGTGGATGTAACCATGGAGAACACTAGCCGAATATATTTTCCAGAATGGATCTACAATTTGTTAGAGGAAAAGGAAGATCTACGATTCTATGTTGGAGATAATGGAGATGTTGAAATTGCAAAGAAACTAGCAATTGTGGGACTTTGGTGCATCCAATGGCACCCAGTGGATCGTCCTTCTATGAAAATTGTGGTTCAAATGTTAGGGGGAGAAGGAGATAAGTTATCCATGCCTCCTAATCCCTTTACCTCTACAGGCCCTACCAGAATCAATGCGAGTATGTCTGTAAGGCGTCCAAACCAAGAGTTAGAAGTCATCCTAGAATCAGAGTAAGTATTTTTAAACTAGTAGCCCCCAAGGATAATATAGGTTGCAATCGTAGTGTACTTAGGGATTGAAATTTTTAATCTTGCAGTTAATTTAGGGACTTCTAGTTGTCTTATATTGAGTATAAGCAAGATGATGCGTATAAAATATATCTCTTAATTCCTATTAGGGAAGTGAAGAATGTGCATTTAGTTTTTTGTTGTTTATTAATTTTTTATATTTATTTTTATAAAATTTCAGAATTTTTTAGAATAAGGCTTTATTTCCTTATTTTAGATAGTTTTTAAGAGTGTTTTAGTCAAACTTGAGACCTTATATGGGATGGTATAAATTAAGATTTTTTTTAAAGAATATTTTTTGGCTAAATTTTTTATTTTAAGACTAATTCAGTGCTTAACACAAATAAAGCTTCCCGTTCGAACTAGGTCTACCTTGGTGCTTTCCAAATATAAATTTAGTGTTATAAAAAAATTTCAAACCGTGTTATTTTTTTTATTTTTATTTTTTTTGTCTAATAGATGCTTGAGAACTTTTCTCTCATCCCTAACTACGGTTTTTAATCAAATTAAATTTAATATATTTTATTTAAGATACAATGTGTTAAATTATGTAAAGAAGAGTTTGAAGAATGGTTGTTGGAAGAAGCCACTCAAGCCATATATGTGTCAACTTCACACAGTGCCACATCAGCATTAGTGCCACATTAATGTGCAAGCAACGTTAGTATAGTCAGCATTGAATCAAGTTACCGGACTCGATCCAACCAATAACATGAATTGGGTCAAATTGAACCAGTTAGGACGATTGACCGTTGCCCAGAGTTGATTTTGACCGTTTACCTTGAGTTTCGACGGTTGGCCTTTACAATTCAAATAGTTTTTACATAATTTTCTATGTTGATTCTATTTTTATTTTCTATATTTGCATATTTTGTGTTTAAATGGGTTCACACTATGATTTTAAAAATTGGACCTAATATAAAACCAAAAAAAATATTGGTTTTTGGTTTTTTGGTTCAATCCAAGCTGGACTGATGGTAGCTAGAATTGTGACGTCATAAATAAATAATTATTAATTATATAAAATATAATAAATTTATAAATAAGGAATTACAAGCTTATAACTAGAAATAAATAAAATACTATTTTATCAAGTTTAGTCCTAATACAGTTTCAGTAATACTAATTTCACACAATTATATCATTTTTACTCATACAAGTTCATCCCAAAAAAAAAAAAAAAAATACTAATATAAATAATCAATAAATACAATCCAGTGGAGTTAGTCGAGTGGTTGGGCACTCGGTCTCAAAGTGGTTGTCTTGAGTTTGACTGGATACTCTTCGGTTCAAGTTCGGGTACTAGTACTTTAAAAAAACTCTCTGGACTAGTAATTTACTCCGCTATAAACCCAGTCGTCGTGAACAGTTAAAATTTTTGAGAAAACATGATGGAAAGCCCCAAAAAAAAAAAAAAAAATCAATAAATGCATTATAATATTTATTATCTTTTAAATACATCCTTATAACACCAAGTCAACAAATCCTATCAAACTACTAATTCAAAAAAATCCTATCAAACCTGGGAACTCTCAACCATGGTTTTAAAAACCGGTATAGTGAAAGAACCGGAAAAGGAACTAATTACTAGTTTTCTAGTTGGACCAGGGTCTTACCGATGGTCGAACCGGTGACATCATAAATAATTTAATTATTATTTATTTAAATATTATAAATAATTAATAATTTTTTAATATACTAAAACTAACAAACCAATAGTAATAAATATGTTTCCTTAACAAACATACAAGTATATAACATCTTTTTTAGAATTTAACATAATAACATTACAAAATAATCCTCCTTAATATAATAAACTTTCAACAAATTAAACCAAATAAATAAGTCCATTAGTCATTACATTTACATCCAAATGGCAAACAACAAATAAGTTCATTACATCCAAATAGCAAATAAGTTTCAAATAGAGAACTAAATAAATAAATTTTTACATTTAAATAACAAAAAAATTTCAAACAAACAACTACTAAGTTTTAAGGTTCATTTGATAACACAATATCTGATAAAGCAGAGCACAGAGGATGGATCGAGACCAAAGAAAAAAAAAACCCAGATTTCAGAAATTCAGAATCAAGTAATCAAAAATCAAAAGTAAAGCAAAAAAGAAAATAAGTTCAATACCTGATGATTGATGAAGCCATTGAAGCAGATAGGGCGAGACCGACACAAAGGGAAAAAAAAAAAAAAAAAAAAACCCCTGATTTCAGAAATTCAGAATCAATTAATCAAAAATCAAAAGCAAAGGAAAAAGGAAAATAAGTTCCATACCTGATAATTTATAAAGCCATTGAAGCAGAAAGGGTGAGATCGAGACAAAGGAAAAAAAAAAAAAAAAACCAGAAGCAGATCGTGTGTGAGGTGAGACCATGAGAGTGAGGCAGAGAGAGTGAGGGATATTTACAGAGAGTAAGCTTGAGTTGAGTGAGGTAGAGAGCTTTAGACTGTGAGAGTGAGGCGCAGAGAGGCAGAGAGCTTGAGATGAGGTTGAGGAGTGAGATGAGAGTGTGAGAGTGTTTAGGACTTAGTCTTTAGGGTTAGTTTTTAGGTTCCTACCAAAATGACATAGTTTTAGGCTGGGAAAAGGACAAAAAATCCGAACCAGTCGACCATGTCGGTTCTCGGTTCTTCGGTTGAACTAACCGGTTTTTAAATTTTCTCGGTTTTTAAACTATTTTCGGTTTTTGCCCATAACCGGACTGGATTGAAGGCCGATTCTCGGTTGAACCGGTCGGACCGGCCGATCCGGTCTAGTTTTTAAAACCATGCTCTTAATTGTGACCAAAACGTGGCAACTTCCTATGAAAGCGTGTAGTTTATGTTCTATCATATTTCTACTATTCAACTCCCAAGGAAGCTCAGTAGCGGATTTTTTTTTCAAAATAACACTAATTTACAAACAATTTCATTAGTTAGCATCTTTTCAAAACTATTTAGCAAACTAACATTTTGAGTGAATTATAGTCGATTTTGGAGTGCTAAATCGAGTCCACTGAACTCAATTTCCTATACAAAATCGAGTTTGTGGAACTCGATTTCTTAGCAAACCCAAATGCAACAACACTCCATCAACAACAACAAACCCAACGAAATCTAGATGTAACAACACTCCAACAAAATCCAAACGAAACAACACTCCGTCAACAACAACAAACCCAACGAAATCCAGAGAATCAGAGAGAAACATCAACAATCAAGAAACCCAAAGACCCAAAGAGAAACATCATCAACAAGAATCAAGAAACCCACCTAAAGATCCAGAGAGAAACATCAACAAACCCGTCACTGCCAACTGGAGCCTTCGCCGCTACCTCTTAGAGCCTTTGCTGTCACCACTGCCTCCTGAGCCTTCGTCGTCGCAACTTGGGTTTGATCTCTAGTTTGTTTTTTTGGCCTTCGTAGTTTGGGTTTGTTCTTCGTGGGAAGAAGAACGCCGAAAATCGAGCCTTACAAACTTGATTTGTATAGTCCAAAAATCGAGTCTCTTGCACTCAAGATGTTAGTTTGCTAAATAGTTTTAAAACCATGCTAACTAATGAAATTGTTTTCAAATTTGTGTTATTTTCAAAAAAAATTTTCTCAGTAGCTGTCATCAATTGAACCAAACAATAAAATAAAAATGAAAAACCCATCTTTGCATCTTCTCGTTATGAAGAAGGAAAACAGCGAAGGCCAAGTCATCCACTTTGTGTGAATCAATCTCCACAAAGCCATCCACGGCCTCTTTAACTGCTTCCTTGCTTCCTCCGTGGCCTACTGCTGTGGCTGTACCGATGCACCCCCACACAAGCGTTAGAGCATTTATGGTTTGGAACAAATTTTATTTGACTTTTTTTTCCCCCCTTTCTTTTTCTTTGTTGAAACTTGAAACGACTGTGTTTTTGACATTTAATCAAATTGTTTTAAAACCGGTTGAACCATCCCTATTTTTGGTTTTCACGATTAAACTTGTGGTTTCTGGTTTTTTATGCTTTGTGCAATTTCCGATTTTGTAGGCAAATCAGACTAGTTTGAGGTCCAATTCTCAGTTAAAAGGATTACAAATCAAAGGGCAATGGGGAAGAATTCATAAATGAAGTGGGAACAATGGGTAAAATCCACCATGTTAATGTGGTTTGCTTGGTTGGCTTCTACGCTGATGGATTTAGAAGAGCTCTAATTTATGAGTTTTTACCAAATGATTCACTAGAGAAGTTCATTTCCCCAGTAGATTCTAATCGTTTCCTTGGTTGGGAAAGGCTACAAGACATTGCTCTCAGCATAGCAAAAGGAATTGAATATCTTCACCAAGGATGTGATCAACAAACCTTCATTTTGATATTAAACCTCATAATATTTTGCTTGACCAAAATTTCAATCCAAAAATTTCTGATTTTGGTTTAGCCAAGTTGTGTGCAGAGGATCAAAGTGTAGTGTCCATGACCACGGCTAGGGGGACCATGGGTTACGTTGCACCCAAAGTGTTCTCTAGGAACTTTGGGAGTGTGTCTTACGAGTCAGATGTTTACAGTTTTGGAATATTGTTGCTTGAAATGGTTGGAGGTAGGAAAAATGTGGATGTAACCATGGTGAACACTAGCCAGATATATTTTCCAGAATGGATCTACAATTTGTTAGAGGAAAAAGGAAGATCTAAAATTCTATGTTGTGGATAATGGAGATGCCAAAATTGCAAAGAAACTAGCACTTGTGGGACTCTGGTGCATTCAATGGCACCTAGTGGATCGTCCTTCTATGAAAATTGTGGTTCAAATGTTGGAGGGAGAAGGAGATAAGTTAACCATGTCTCCTAATCCCTTTGCCTCTATAGGCCCAACAAGAATCAATGCAAGTATGCCTATAAGGCATTTAAACCAAGAGTTAGAAGTCATCCCGGAATCAGAGTAAGCATTTTTAAACTTGGAGTCCCCAATGATAATATAGGGTTCAATCATGGTGTAATAAGGGATTGAAATTTTAATCCTATAGTCAATGTAGGGACTTCAAATTTTCTTATATCGAGTATAAGCAAGTTTTCTTAATTGCTATTAAGGTAGTCAAGAATGTGCAGTTAGTTTTTTTGTTGTTTATTAATTTTTATATTAATATTTATAAAATTTTAGAATTTTGTAGAATAAGGCTTTATTTCCTTATTTTAGATAGTTTTGAGTGTTTTAGTCAAATTTGAGCCCTTATATGGAATGGTATAAATTAAGATTTTTTTTAAGAATATATTTTGTCTAAGTTTTATTTTAAGACTAATTTAGTGCTTAACACAAATAAAACTTTCCAGTCGAACTAGAACTTCCTTGGTGCTTTTCAATTTAAATTAGTGGTTGTAGCCTTAAGTCATTCATACTTCTCTTTATATATATATAAATCAAACTGTGTTTATTGTTTTTTTTTTTTTTTTAATTTTATTTTTATGGATGCTTGAGAAATGTGGATGGAGCCATGAAGAACACTAGCCAAATATATTTCCAGAATGGATCTACAATTTGTTAGAGCAAATGGAAGATCTATGATTCTATATTGCGGATAATGAAGATGTTAAAATTGTGGGACTCTAGTGCATCTAGTGGCACCTAGTGAATTGTTCTTCTATGAAAATTTTGGTTCAAATGTTGGAAGGAAAATGAGATAAGTTAACCATGCCTCCTAATCTTTGTCTCTACAGGCCCTACAAGAATCAATGCAAGTATGCTTATAAGGTGTCCAAACTAAGAGTTAGAAGTCCTCTCATAAAATTTGCTTGTAATCAAATTAAATTCTTAATATATTTTATTTGAGGTAAAAATATGTTAAATTATCATATTATCTATATATATATAAAACCGAAGCCTCTGAAACTCTCACAATTTTCCACATCATCATTTTAATTTATAAAAAATTTTAATTTTTTAAAATAAATAGTGAGAGAATCCTGACAGGAGTCTCTCTCTCTTTTTTCATTAATCCTAAAGTATAAAAAAAAAAAAAAATCTGATTTAAAAATATAAAGTTTCATCCAACTGAAACTTTAACTCCTCACATGCCTCAAAACCTACTCCTCACATGCCACAAAACCTACTCCTCACATGCCTCCTCTCACACTTTTATTGAGAATTACAGTTGGAAACAAAACCCAACAAAAACTTGGTACTCTCTCTTCTCTGTTTGCAATCTCTACTACTTTTTTTTATTTAACTTTTGCATTGCTACAAATGTTGTAGAGGATCCTAAAGAAGTATATGTGAAGCCCTAGAAAGTAGTTATGATTACGATGCGATTCAAATCTTAGTGCTAAAGACCAGCAACAAAGCCTATTGATTGTCTATGCATGGTTTGTATTAGTTTTATATAATTATTTGCAGTTGTGATATAGGAATTTGAGTTAGAGAACATGCAACCCTTTAATTTGAAGTTAGGAATTTGATTTTGATAATCAAGTGTGCCATTCATAAATCACCGTTGAATTTCCAATAAATCTCTACAAATTCTGAAGCACAATTATTTCTTATGATAATCCCCCTTTGGTTCTTAAATTTTGGTATGTGGTTATATATTTTCCACAAATTAAATTCATATAAAAACTAAGGCACATTTATTTCTTATGATAATCCCCTTTTGGTTCTTAAAATTTTTGGTATGTGGTTATATATCTTGACAAGTTCTAAAATTATCTTGAGCTTCTTTAGTTTATGAATCTTTGTTTTCATGGTTGATTGATTTTTTTTTCCCCCTTCACAGGAAGGATTTTGCCTTGAATGTTGTTGGTGTAATGCCAAATGAACTACTTTGAATTTCTTCTTCAATAGGTATGATTTTATGTTTTACGGTTACAATGGCGATAGACATGGGATGAGTACCAATAGTAAAGATGAGATAACAATAGATTTATCTCAAGATAACAATTGAGTTAAAGCAAAATTTTACATAGAAGTTAAAAGTAATAACTAATATATGCAAAAAGAGAATGAAGATCAAAACTAACATGATATCTTTTTGGTAAATTACATATAAGATCTTAATAATAACCAAATTCCACCTTGATGAGTTGTTTGGACATTTTAAATTTTATTTTAAGCAAAGTGAAATATATTCTGTGCATTACACGGGTTAGCGATTAGTATGTAATAAAAGTTGAGCTTAGATGCTATGGTTGTGCCACATGGCTTCACCAAATTACAGAAATTTTATTAAATTTTTAGATTTTTAAAGAACTAAAAAAGAATAGTATACTACCAGGACTCTAATTTATTCTTATCATTAAATAAAATTAGATTAACATTATTTTTATTTGTTAGGATATATTTCTTAAATTAAGGGATAATATTTAACATACAAAAATTTAATTTAGATAATATTTATCATCTAATTAACATTATTTTTTTATTTGTTAGGATATATTTCTTAAATTATGGGATAATATTTAACATACAAAAATTTAATTTAGATAATATTTATCATCTAAATTTTCAAAATTTTAATATTATTAAATTAATATTATTTTATCAGAATATCAAGCTACAAAACTTGATTATTAAGGGATAAGCACAATTCAAATTATTCAAGAGATGATTAATATAAATCTATCCCAAGAAACAGTTTATATCTCCAATAATTTGATAATCTCTATCTATCCCAAAAAACAGTATATATCACCATTAATTTGATAATTTCTACATTAATGACATTATATATATATATATATTTATATATATCAAAATTCCTTATAGCTATCAACCACGTTCCCTTTCTCTCTTCCTTTTTTTTTTTTTTTTTTTAATTTTTATATGTTACATTATGTTGAACCAACTCTTTTTTTTTTCTTTTTCTTTTTTCATTCTACTCATATGACCTTTTTTTAATTCCAATTTTTATGGTATAAAAACAAACACATTGATTAGATATCTTTAATTTCAATAAGATTTAAATGAATTATATTTCAAATGGAATTCTACCAATATATATAACCCTATATATCCTTTTTGAAGTAAAGTTTATTTCAATATGTGAATGCTTAAATCCCATGACAATGCAGGTATGAATTCTTTCTTCTTTTATTATTATTATTTTCATTTTGTTTATTTTCTTTAGTGTTATTATTGGTTTTTTGTCTTCATGTGATTTTAATTAATGAATTCAAAACATTCGAAAACATTGTCAAGTTTCTAAAGGCTCATTCTTTGTTTTTGTATTTTGTTTTTATTAAATTAATTAGGTTTTGTGTATTGATTGCCTTTTGTTTAAACTAATTTTCTTAACTTTGATCTAATTTATATGCTTAGGGTTAGGGTCTTAGAATTAATGAGTAAATATGGTTAGAATTAATAGATTAATTTTAACAATTTTCTTATTTGATTTTTATGTTACATCAAATTATCAAGATGTTCTACATGTGTATTCTTGAATTATCAACTTTAATTTTAATTTATAATTTTATCAAGATTATATTAATTTTAGATTTATCAATTGTTTAGTACATTTTATTAAAATAATTATCAATTTGGAATTATTAATTTAATTTAGTTTTAGGAAGAAATCTTACTCCTTATTTTAGTGAGATAATTATTTACACTTGATAATTTTTTCTTTTATCTTTATTGAATCTATTAAAATATATAATTATTTATACATTTATTTTATAAGTTTTTTCATAAAACCGTGCAACGCATGAGCCTATAACTAGTGTTAAGATAAGTTTGAAGAATTGATGTTGGAAAAAGCCTCACAAGCGAAGCGCCACATCACTACATCCACACTAGTGCCACATTAATACGAAATCAACGTTAGCAACTTAGCATATTTGCCAAGTTAGCATTGAATCTTTTTTAAAAAAAAAAAGCACTCAGCACTGAATCGGGTTACTAGACTCGATCCAACCAATAACATAAACCGCAAATTGGGTCAAATTGATCCATAGCACAAATTGAACCAGTGAGGATTATTGACCGTTGCCCAGGAGTTGATTTTGACCGTTTACGTTGACTTCCAGGGTTGGCCTTTTCAATTCAACTAGTTTTTACATAATTTTCTATGTTGATTCCATTTTTTTTATTCTATGTTTGCATATTTTGTGTCTTAATGGTTTCACACTAAGATTTCTCATGATATCCATGTTACCTTAGATGGTAGCAACTATTCAAGTACTAATGTCCAATTGCAATATATAATCTATATATATATATATATATATATATATATATTGAGAGAGAAAGAGAGAGAGAGAGAGGAGTAAAAGAGAGATTTACTATTATAAAATGCTATCACATCAGTTCTGTCCTAGAGCCATTCTAGATGGCATAAAGATGGCTACAAGCAAAAGGGATATGGCACTCGGAGTAACTACTTGCAAATTAATGTCCCATACATGGGAGATTCTAGCTTTTTGCCCCTATTGAGCAAAATATTTGGCAATATGTCCCTGTTTCCAAACTATATAGGGGCGTGTCCCTATAGTTTGGAAACTCGATCTCTATAGAATTGAGTTACTTAAATAACTTGACTATTATAAAGCCGAGTTTTGGACAGGTTCTTGCCACGGTGGCGATCTAGCGTGGCTTTTGGCAATAAAATATTACAAGTGTACTCAGCAATGGGGAAACCGAGTTAGTAGATAAAACTTGATAAGTTTGAAATCGAGTTACTAACTGAATTCAAATTACCCATTTGCACGTGAAGTGTTCTTGTCGTGTGCAAAACCCGATGAAAACAAAATTGAGTTTAGTAACAAATACTCGACTCAGAAATAATCGAGTTATGCTACTATATAACCACTACACAGATCAGCTTCTCACGCCTGGCATTACATTAGGGCAACCACTACTAATCTCCTCATTTTCAGATCAGCTTCTCCTCATTTTTAGAATTTCCTCCTGAAAGTTGGTGTTATCTCTCTATCATCTCAGGTGAGAAACTCATTTTCTTCTTTGAAGTACATAGAGCATTTTATGGTGTAGGTAAAGAGCAGTTTTAGATATTACAAAAGTTTATCAACCATAATGTATGTATGTTTTTGTATTACTTGTGCTTTAGTATTTTCTTGAATGAGTGTTATGTGAGTACATTAGGGTTAAATTAGTTGTTTGGTGTTGTAAACTTTAATTACTAAAACTGAAAATCTTTAAATTTGCTACAAGAAATGTACAATATATCTAATTTGCTAAAATTAATGAACAGTTAATCTTTAGATTTGCAAAAGTTGAACGTACATAATCATCATTGGTTAGACATTAACAACAACATTTTGTATTGCACACAACGTGTAGATACTAACAACAACATCTAATGTTTATGGTCAAATGTGAGTGTTAGCATTTCATTTTTAGCATGTAATTGCACACAAATTTATGAATGTCTTTGTTGTGTACCATCTTATGCAACATTACATTAATTACCAATAGTTGATACACACTATTAACTTGATCATTTGGTGTTATTGTATTCAGCGTCAATGTCTGATTCTGGCAATCATTTTATCTATAGGCCCTAAGATGTGTTCATTGCGATGGGTCGTTGCAGGGTATTGGAAGATGAGTTCAGCTATCCAATCAATCCAAATCTGCGAAATAGTGCAAGGGTTCACAATATCATGAGACAGGAGTGGGCTTGGTTACTCCGTGAATAGGAAATGCTTTATGATTAATTGATGGGTTATAAGTTGCCAGTGCCTCGGCGACTCGCAATACAGATGCCAAGAGACATGACTGACGAACTTCGTAGAGCATTGAACCACATAAGAGAAGAAAATAATCGAATGAAGATACGTCTTAATCGATATCGGACCCAAGTCGAGATTTGAGAGTTAGTGGAGTGTAAGTTGTATGAGCAAGCACAATACATGCAATCACTTCTTGCTGCTCCCATTTATCAGTCAGACGTGGAGATGTCAAGATAAGAGTAATCATGTCATGGTGTAATTGGACTTTGTTGGAGAATTATTTTCCTTGGTATGTGTGTCAGTGTTGTTGCATTTGTACTATGTAAACCTTATTATTGTTTGTGAGGAGCATGCACGTTATTTGTAATCTTGATTATTCCTACATAACCCATAAAAGTTAAATATTCCTACACATGATGTTTTTCAATATGCACCTACGACATATTGAACCAATTTATTACACGCATAACACAGAAAACTTAAATATTCTTACACGTTGCCAACAATATGCATGCACTACATATCGAACACTAATGCTACTAATATTATTAACTTAAACCTAGGCATAATACACACACCACATAAGCATTCATTCTGACAGGTAGTCCTCGTAGTTAAGGACATTGTTATGTTCTGCCGGGGTGAGTTGCCTGTTGGTTCCGGTGGCTAGCTCTTCCGCAAGTTGTAGTATGTGATACCTGCACCTACGGAATATCATAAGATTGTTCTCTTTTTTTATTTTAGCCACTTTACATTCATGATGTTTTTCAATATGCAACTATGGCATATCGAACCAATTTATTACACGCAAAACACAGAAAACTTAAATATTCTTACATGATGCCAACAATATGCATGCACTGCATATCGAACACTAACACTATTAACATTATTAACTTAAACCTAGACATAATGCACACACCATATAGGCATTCATTCTGACAGGTAGTCTTCATAGTTGAGGACATTGTCACGTTCCGCCGGAGTGAGTTGCCAGTTGGTTGTGGGGGCCAGCTCTTCCGCAAGTTATAGCATGTGATACCTGCACCTACGGAGTATCATAAAATTATTCTTCTTTTTTATTTTAGCCACTACACGCTCATATTGGTGCATGTTTCGCTGTGGCAATGTGAGCGAGATACGGTTGATAAGAGGGGCTCCGAGTCGCACGAGATCATTGTGCAGAGCATTGGACTCATTCATTCGGAACTCTCACTCCCGCCACAGTCTAGCATAGTATTCCCTCTCATCAGAATCTCTCTCCCTTCTATAGTTATCTTGAAAATGAGGTAACATCCAATTGCGCGTTGACATTGGAAAAAGTGACTTCAGATCGGTATGTGGAAATGTTTTACAAGAGTAGATGTAATTGGGACTATATATAGAAGTTTTGCAAGGGCAAGTATTCACGTGGATGTGACTATATGTAAGGGTAAGTATTCACGTGAATAAAGATGATATGACTCGATAGTGTGTGAAACAGTGGCGAGCTATTAGGCAGCACAAAGATCCTTGCAAACATGACTTGGCTGAACAATGGCGTCTGTTGGTGCATTTGGTTCGCTGAGCCAGCTGTTTGATATGACTACAATTTGTGCTACAGCAGTGGGCTGGTGATGGGTACTACAAAAGAGGTTGCGTATTTATTCACGTAAAGAGTATTCAGTATTCCTGTGCTTCATCTAATATGACTTGATGAGACAATGCCGAGCTGTGTTAAATGTATTATAAACTTTTCAGGGATGCTATGCATCCTTGAAAATGGTGCATTGCAAAATGATGCATATCTGTGTAGTGACATGCATGTGGACAATATGACTAGATAGGGTTCAACAGTGTTGAGCTGTTGAGTAGCACATGCAGTACTGCGAATATTAGTGTAGCAATGGTGGATAGCTCACTCCTAAAATTGATGCATAAACTTTTCAGGGATGCTCTGCATCCTTGAAAATGATGCATTGCAAAGGGTTGCACATCTGTGTATTCACGTGAGTGTGGATGGGTACTTGTGGTCAGGGTTCAACAGTGCTGAGCTGTTGAGCAGTACATGTAGAATTGCGAACATGACTTGGCTGAATAGTGCCGAGCTGTGTTAGCCTTCTTCAACCTTACTTGCCAAATGCTACTATTAGGAGCAGTGAGTGTAGCAACACTGGAGAGTTTATCCCCATATTCCCTTACAAAGTTTTCAAGGAGTATCAGTAGGTACAAAATTTAGTTACATTTTCTCAACATCAATGTAAAATTACATGAAGAAAACTGTGTTTCCAAGGTTTACATCAATGGCTTCCGATTATCACAATTGCAATATTAGGGAGCTTTGGAGCAATGCTATAGCAAACCAATAACTTGAATGAAACATTTTAGAGGCTGATCAAGCTTTTAGTCTTTTACCCTATTTCTAAGTAAACCAAATATCATTGTGATAGTGTGTTGTGTGAGAATAAATTTCCTTGTGACAGGTCAAGAAACTTGGTTCTTTTTGTAACTCACTTAAAAAAAAAAAAAAAAAAAAAACTCCCAACCATCGTAACATTTCAAATTACATAGACAACATATTGGAAATAACAACATATCTAACTGGAGGAATTTCACTTCCTAAGGTGTTTCATACATTACAAAGCAGAGGATATTGTCCAACAAAAGCACAAGAATCATATGTAGCTACAAAGAATAGCAAGGAAATAATGAGCAAGTGATTTCATATAAACTTAGCCAAAGTAGAAAACAATGCAACATGCTGACATAGCAATGTAATACATTACCAGTTTCATGTCACGCATGGTGGAAGGGAGTATTATCTTGAAGAAATGTGAGTGCCTACACCTCGATGGTCGGTGATGATCCCAGTTGGGCCCCACTCTACTCCGACGAGTCCTTGCTTTAAGAGCCATATGGTTTTTCTGTGAAAGAGTGGTTGGTCTGTGTGGTTTGGATGAGTCTGTATGTATTGAATTTATTAAATTTTTCTACGAGTAATGTACAATAAATCTAATTTGGGTGATGAGTGTTATGTGTGTAACATTTCAAATTACACAGACAGAATATTGGAAACATCAACATATCTAACTGGAGGCATTTCACTTCCTAAGGTGTTTCCTACATTACAAAGCAAAGGACATTGTCCAACCAAAGCACAAGAATCATATGTAGCAACAAATAATAGTAGGAAAAAAATGAGCAAGTGATTTCATATGAACTTATCCAAAACTAATGAATATTTAATCTTTAGATTTGCAAAAATTTAACGTACATAATTATCATTTGTCAGACATTAACAATAACGTTCTATATTGCACAGAATGTGTAGACATTAACAACTACGTCTAATGTTCGTAGGTAGAAATTTTTTGAAATCATCATTGCTTTAATCTAAGAAGTTTGAAATATCTCTTTTATCATCTAATGCAATAATTTCATTAATAGACTTCATGTCTCGCTTTTGCACCTTCCCTTTTAGATGCTTCCTTGTTTTTTGGATTGCGTGAAAATGGTCTAGTCACCTTTGCATTTGATTGTTCTCTTGTTCAAGATGAGCAAGTATGTTGGCAAGTTCATCTCTAGGTAACTCGGCTGAGCGTGCCTTAGGAACTCATAACCTATGCCATCGACAATACACCTCCAACTCACACCTCTTCTTGTATAAGGTTGACTATGGTGGTTTTGCTACGGTGAACTCTATTGCGGTGGTATCTGTACTTAGTTTTGTAGGTTTACCGACCATAATGTGCCTGACGCTTCCAAGACTCTCGTACGTGTATATTGGCATATTAACGAAATCTCTCTTCTTTCCAACCCATTTCCCTCTATAGTGGTCTGTGTATGTCTATAGTTGTTGATCTGCTAGAACTTGTGATGATCCATTTGTTAAAGTAGATCCAAACTTGTTTCCCATTGTACAATTTGATGTTGAGGTGTTGCAACTCATAGCTTAGTCAATCTATGAAGTTAATGGGGTAGAAAGAAGATCATTATTGTTGTGCATTTATAACCTCATTTCATGATCCAAGCATTACAATTTCAGTTATTAGGGCGTGTCATGTCAATACTGGCTAGAAAAACACTATATGAACGGGATTTTAATGTTCCCAATGTTACATCAACTGTGGGCAGTAGTTGCAACATTAGATGTAAATGGGACATTTGTGCATCCAATTGCACAACTATGTAGTCATGTGAGTGTGGATGTGTGAAATAGTGCCGAGCTGTTAAGCAGCACGTGTGGAATTGCGAACATGACTTGGCTGAACAATGGCGTCTGTTGGCGCATGTGGTTCGTTGAAGGGGTTTGATATGACTACAGTAGCGGGTTGGTGATGTAAACAACCGGGCCAAACTTCTAATTCTGGTATGTCTTTAGAAGATATTGTTAAGTCTCTTGCCATTAATACTTTGCAAGTGCAATCATTTTGAGAAGTGGTAAAGAGGTTGAGATTCTAGTAAAGGCAGCCCTTGCATTGTTGAAGCAAGAAAAGGAGCAAAATGTCGTTGCAAACAAGAATGTTCCCAACGATGATGAGGTACCTAAGGGTAAGTTTCTGCCTTTTTCTGATTATAAACCAGTACCTTCGTTTCCTCAGGCTTTAGCAGAATCAAGAAAATATGAG